>JACTOM010000061.1:415373-546495 GCA_015832385.1 Elymnias hypermnestra | reverse complement strand
AAATGCCTCATTGGTCTAGTGGTTAGCATGTTCGACTACAGACATGAGGTACTGGGTTCGAGTCCCGGGTCGGGCCAATTCAAAAATCAATATTGAGTTTTCTATTTAAGATTTTCTCAATATTTGCCCGAAGTTGGGAAGTTGGCGGTGTGATCCACCCCCGTGCCTCGGAAAGCACATTAAGCCGTCGGTCCTGTGCCTTATCTGTCTCCGGTCGTGTCAGATTCCCGTCACAACGGACTATGAGAGTGAAGGAATAGAGAGTGCACATGTGTACTATGCCTGTCTATGCTCTAAAACCCTCGCTCCTCGGAGTGAGAAGGCCTGTGACACCACATAGTTTTTATGCCACAACGTTCTCTTATCGCACTATTTCTTTGTCACTCAGTTTCAATCCACTCATACTTCTTACCGCTCCCATTTCTACCGCATTTTTTTTACTTTTGTGCTTCTTCTGACATATCCAACTTTCACTACCATACATAAGTGTTGGCACCAACACTTCTCCATGCGCAGCCAGTCTGGCCATTTGAGACACCATCTGGCTATTCATAAAGGCGTGGAGAGCACCATTTACCATATTGCCTGCATTCACTCTCTTTTCAATATCACATTCACATATTCCATCCTTTGGATATTTAGAATACGTTTATTTCTTCTAACAATTTCCTATAAGAAACAACAAAGAGTCAAGACATATTTTTTATTGCTTATATATTTTTCAATGATAGCAAATCAACTTACCGTTACTACTTTTTCTAATAGATAAAGGACAGTTTTTCTAAACCACCCAATGCTTGGCAAATGCATTTTTGTAACGCTGGGAAATCCTCGTGGATACCTGGAATACTCGGGAGGATGTTCCAGGCTATGCCGGACTCATAGCGGGTAAAACCCAGCGGTGCTCTTACATCATTCGGAGACGGGGTCACGAGAAAGCGACTGACAGACATTCGCAACCCCGCCAGCAATGTGCCTGTTTAGGCCCAACTCGGTCAATGACCAAAATTTACTCCGAAGTTGGATTGCCTGGAGCACCTGGCAAGCCACCAACCACCTCGCGGGACCTCTCTTGGTTGGGCAGCGGACCCCGCTTCCGTTACCCAAAAGTCACCACTAAGGAGGGTGACGGCGATCGTGGGCCTCTTGCCTCCTTCCCGGCCTTCTCCTGCGAACGGTCGAACTGGTCACGTTCGCCTCCCTCAACCGTTTCGCCATCTCCTTCCGCGTCATGACATCCCCGCAGAAGGAGAGTGTAGCACACCATGCTCTCTCGCTGCTCACCATCATTCTAATGACGGTGGGGAGCGACATAAGTTAACTCGCCTTAAGTACTCTTATCGTCGTTAAAATTGCGCTATAGCAGCAAGTGTTTTATTGTTTAACAAATATATTAGTAGCTAATTCTCTCTAGATCCTATTCTGAAATATATATAGACTACATCATAACAAACATATTTATAACAAGAATTCAACTGAGTTTAAATAGAACTTCTAATTATAAAACAACTACCTTTGTGAAAGATATAAAAATGCAATCTTCTTACAATTTGCGTCGCCAGCTGGCCCTTAATTAGATTATAACGTCAGGATAAATACAGCGACGCATTACACGTAGTAAGCCAGTTAGTATTTTTAAACGGTTTTATTTATGTCGACCTGTATATTTATTTAATTTATATATCAATTGTAAGTGACTGACTCCAGCTGGGCATAACAATTTTAAAACTAAACCTAATAGAAGATAGAAGTCTGTGAATATACCTAAACATATAGGAAACACAAATTATATCTAACTACAATATGTCCGTTATATATTGTAAAACAATCCAAGCGTGGTGCTCAAAATTAGGCATATAAAAATTGATGTTAAATCACTGAACTCTCTCACTTCCATAATTCCCACCAAACGGGACTACCCGTGTGGTACTGCGAGAAACAGCTAGTAAATGAATAAAGTATAAATTTTGCATTTAATATCAAAGATATCTTTCTTGAAAGCTCTATCTTGCAAAGTGGTTTTATACATATATAATTTCTTCCAAGCTACTTATTAAAAGTCTTCGTTGGGTTCATCCCAATATTCTGCGGGGTACGGGCCTCGAGGCAGGGCCTCATTGCCCGGGCATTCAGTAAATGCCCGGCTGGCAACGCCAGCAGGTCCATCCTGGCCAATTCCGAGGGGGTATGTTCCGGGTGTTGCTGCGGTTTGCTACCGCGTCATCTTCCTCGCTATCACCTATGGCTGGTAATGGTGATAGCAGGCGCTCACGAGGCAGAGGACGCCCAGTGTTTGTGTTTGCCAGGCGGAACATACTCCTCGCAAGCTGGCGGACGAATACCTCCACGATGGGTGTCCTGATATTACGATGGATAATCGGAGATCCTACTATCAGACGTAGACACTTGTTCTGCTGGACCTGCNACTCATTAACACTAATAGCTAGGAACGCGACAGTTTCAACAGTTGACTGTTCCGATCGAGCGCTACTCGACAACTGTCGAGTGACTCCCGCCGGACTGCCACCATTGACTCTGTCGACGCCGATAGATGGCGCCAGCGTTCCACAGATATCTGCCCTCCGACATATATAATTTCTTCCAAGCTACTTATTAAAAGTCATCGTTGGATTCATCCCAATATTCTGCGGGGTACCGGGGCCTCATTGCCCGGGCATCTTTCGTCGGGCATTCAGTAAATGCCTGGCTGGCAACGCCAGCAAGTCCATCCTGGTCAATTCCGAGGGGGTATGTTCCGAGTGTTGCTGCTACCACGTCATCTTCGTCGCTATCACATACGGCTGGTGATGGTGATAGCAGTAGCTCACGAAGCAGAGGACGAGGAGTGTTTGTGTTTGCCAGGCGGAACATACTCCTCGCAAGCTGGCGGACGAACACCTCCATGATGGGTGTCTTGATATTACGATGGATAATCGGAGCTCCTACTATCAGACGTAGACACTTGTTCTGCTGAACCTGCAGCCTTTTTCTCTGATATTCTGAGCAGAAGGAGTACCAGGCAGGGCCCGCATACGTCAGTCTAGGGCGGACGTAGGCTCCGTAGTTTGGCTTTTACTGGGAGACTTGAGGTAAAGAGCGGCCATAGCAGCGACCGGGCCGCCGCAGCCTGACCCACGACATGGGTCACCTTGTCTCCGCCAAGCGCATTCCGCGGTCGATGCGTCACCCCAAGTAGAGCACTTATTAAAAGTCCACAAATACTTAATATAATATATTATACACTTTAACGTTTTATTTATTAATCACAACACTATATATCTTTATCAATTTACTAATATCAAACACCATGACTGTACTGCCTCGTGTATCTTTACCCGAGTTTTATATCAGCGACACATCGGGTATAGATACACGAAAGAGTACTTCCGTTTAACAATTATTGTAGTAAATTGATAATTGTACAACTTCCGCTTTAACAATACATCTCTCAATAAATTTATAATTATAATTGCTAATTCTTTGTGGGTACCCGCAGTAGAAAGAGCATCGGGCATTTGAGCAGTTTTTCCCCAAAGTGAACCCAACCCACTTTTATAGCTTACGTGAGATTTAACACTTTCAACATCAAGTAAATTGCTTCAACTTTTATATTCATTCACAAACAAAGGGCCTTTGGAAGCGTTTCCATTTTATCTCACGACTGTATCTTTAACCCTTTGAGGGAGCAATTCCTATTCGGAGTTTATCGGGCACCTAAACGCTCGTAAAAGTAACTGTTAATACGTATTCAATGTTAAAGAAGCCAGACGACTGTTGATACTGTTAAGGGTTAACTGTTGAACGTTTACGTTTAACGTTTTAACATTTAGATAGAGTCCTAAAATATTTTATACTCTATGGAATGTTTGTAACGACGCGCAATTTCCGAACGCAACTTAAAATAATGTCAAATTGGATGTCTTAAAACAACTGTCAGATTTGTCAACTCAATAACTCAGTTCCATTGCGTATATATTGTCTTTGGTAAGCTTAAAAAAAAGCAAGCGCTGCGTAAAAATTACATATGTCAGAAGTGAAACTTCTTTGGCAAACTAATTTTTAAGTCTTGTTGATATTTATACAAATGTAAAACTTTAAATTTCCGAGACTTACAGGGAGGGAAAAGGAAAATATGTTAGTAATTTAGTGAATTTAATTGTCATTAAAATATTAAGTTTCGCAAATTAACAATAATTTATTGAAATCTCCGATGACGAGTGGCAAATTAAAATACCACGTGTTATTTGTAAATGTTAAAACTACCTAACTTTAAAACGAATTAGCATAAAATCAATTCACGAGTTTCATCCGTAAAATTTTAACCCTCATGTGCCAAAAGAAATTTAACAGATAAGCGTTTGATTTTGGTCACATCCTATGATAAGTAATGATACAGTTTAATATGGCAGTACACTGATGTGCAAAGAGGTAATTTATATCTCAATGTTTTTTATGCAGCGTCGTATTGGATCGAAAATTTTCATCTTTGCTGTTAAGCCATTCTAATGGCCGAAACCTTCAACCAGTCCAAATTCAGACAAATTAGTGAATACCGTTTCCTATCCTGCCAGGAATCGAACCCAAGGCCTCTGAAAGCAATGAGTACCCACAACATTGTGGCATCGACATCTTCCATATTACAAATTTCTTTTACTTTTTGCACTATTTTCCTTAAAATCGTCTGGAAGAAATCGTTGTTTAACGTTAATACCACTTCTTTGTACATTTGCTTTATATCCATTCTTGTTTTAATATATATAATAAAGCGTATATTTGTTAAATAATAAATTTCCATTCTACCATTTCGGAAAATACTGGGATTACCTTTAAGGATCGCTAAGCCGCAGTAACTCCGCCACGTAACCAGGCTAAGCAAAAGACCTTTACTTTATTATGCCCTGTACTGACAGCTCTGACCCTTTTAGATTTGAAAGGGTTAACGTAAAAACTTTATTAGTATTCCGAGTAACTCAGGTACAATTGTGGTACAAGTTATAAACACATCAAGGTACAAAATTTATTGTTCTTACGTAACATTATACGATTTTTGAAAGAAAAAGATTTGGTCACTTCAAATTATAACCACTCCTGTGATCTGAATCAATAATTGCCAGTTTTCAATTCCGTTCCGTCCTTTAAAAAATAGCATTATAATATGCCAACTAAATGCTGGTGATCAATCTTTAAATGGATAAATTGAAACAAGTCACGGTCAGTTTTGACGTGAATAACTCTTTAAAATCGCATTCGTAGGGGGGCAATTAAAAAAATATTGCAATGCAGGAACAAACGTAAGCTCATTGCTATTTTATTACAGACAATTATGTAATCTGCCACAAATCGCACTCTTACTGTAAGCCGATGAGGAATTCCGTTGCTCATCATATTTGGCTACGACACTCACTTAACCATACAGACTTTACAGTAGGTGACTGACATGTCCGGATAGCCTATTAAGCATTCTGCCGAGTATCATTAATTGGCTCCTAAGAATTGAAGAGTTCCGTTACTTTGTTAGGGATCCCATGATCAAAATCTAACGAAACTATCATCAAACAACCCTTAAAGTATATCCTTTCCAATTAAAAACGAATCATCGAAATCGGTTGGAGTATTTTTGAGTTATTCGTAGATTTGTCGCGCACATTCTTAATGTCTATCATTTCTTAAATTTAAGACTAATACGGCTTTCTCATGGATATCATCAGAACTGGACTAAATAAAAATGAGACCCTATGACAAGCACCACCTTTCATATAAAAAAAGAATAATCGATATCGGTTTACTCAGTCGGAAGATATAAGGTAACAAACATAAAAAACGCTGCATATCCTTCGTGACGCTCGTCAATCAATCACTCGTTTACTACAAATACGTACAAATTCTACCCTAAAGAAGTTTCACTTCAAAAACGTTACACATTTATCACCTCCATCGGAAATACAATCACACCAGTGGGTAACTAAAGGATCACAGAATTTACTAAGCAAAGTAAGGACTGTAACACATCGCACAGGAATGAGGAAGCATTTGAAGGTAGACTTATTCACCTACAACAAACGACCGCGTCCACAACACAGCCCACTTTTTTTAAATGAAAATAGTAAATTGCTGGATCAAACAAAGAAATATTACAAACCCTTTTCTATAAAATAGGCTTTTTTTGCCATAATGTAGTATTTCACCTAATCGATTTTGTCCCATTATGTAAATGATGTTTCGTTTATATCATTGAGCTCACAAGTTATTACTGTCCTCAGTGCCTTCTTCATATAAAACAAATCATAATTATCTCACCTATTTTCGAAGGTAGCCTGAACAAAAAGGACTTGCTTTATTTTGAAAGTGAAATCGAAAGGATTTGTGACATTGTACACTTGTATACTAAATGATTGATTTGATTTTGAAGTTTCAGTTCTAACAGTACTTTAGTAAATAGTGCTTCACTCACAAGTTTTTAATTTGGCTTTTATTTTAAAATAAGTCCAAAATGAGGTCTTAATCGATAGAGTCATCGTAACTTTTCGTTATTAGATCTAGAAAATTGATACGTCGGAATGCAGTAATCTGTGGAACGCTGGCGCCATCTATCTATCGGCATGGGACAGAGTCATGAGTCGTCAGCTGGAGGCGTACTCGCCAGTTATCGGGTGACGGTCCGCCAGAGCGGTCGACTATTGAATCTGTCGCGTTCCTAGCAATTATAATTAATGAGTTTGTGTAAATTGATATCGGGAACATTAAGTGTTTGAACTTTATAATACGAGTTAATTAATAAATTGTTTGATTGCACCAACATTACTCATCAACGCCCACAATATGAAAATCGAATTATGGAAGCCACTAATGACTCTGTCGGCGGAGAACCCAATGCCCATGCTCCTTTCTCTCTTATTCTCCGACAGATATTATATAAAAATCGCAGGTGTATACTTATATTTGTATAAGTAATAAAGTAACTTATTAAAGAACAAAACTATATCAAATTATGAAAATAAAATTCATAGAAAAATAGTTTAAATACGAAGCTTATAAATTACGGCATCACTAAAACTTCGAAGCGTCTCGTGACAAGCGTCCCACAGACAAAGGTCCACGCAATTCGACAGAATTTGACAGGTGTCCACCTTTATATATTTGTCGACTGAAATAATGGGTAATAAAACAACTCAGCAATTCGTGCAATATAATTGACAAATTTAATAATTATTTTGGGCACTATTGTGCAATTACATATTCTATCTAATAACAAGTGACATTGATAATTGAATGATTGATAAATAGACTAATTACCTTTTACTTCAAATGTGCTTTAATAGAGATTGTAGTAGAAGTTAATAAAACAAAGTAATATTTATCTAAATGTGATAATTCATTTCAACTAAGTATCTAGTACCTAGTAGCTATACCGATTGACTACCGCTACCTATTAATATAGATAGTAGAATTCTTTATATATAATTGTATAAAAAAACATTATGTCCTGAATATATAATTAAATTTAATAACATACTCATAAACACGCACAAACATACATATATACACAAACACACGCGCGAAATATCAGCTGTGACTGTCTATAAGATATTGGATACTTACGGAAAATCTATAATCGGCAAAGGATTTGTACATATATTTATATATGTTGTTTAAAATGTATATTAGTTAAGATTTTTGATAAGAAATAGATTAATAAATAAAATTCACCTTTTCTAATTTATTTATATCTCTGTCGTTTGACGCTTGTATAGAACTTGAAACCCCAAGTCAAGCATTAAATACCGTTGGGCCATTTGATTGGAGAATCCATCTTTATGTTCCAAATCACCTAGTATGATGTAAAACGGTATATACATTTTTGGAGGAAACCTTTCGCTGGAGGGCATAGTTGGCGCAATGCTCACCGGAGTGGAGGGCAGTGGTCTCCTTTTGTGAAAGTGTTTTTTCGCTGAAGGAGGGACATGAAAGGCACAGGGAGAACGCTCTAGACGCTCCTTTACTTCGGCGCAGGAGGTTGAGAGGTAGGAGGGGTCAATTTGCGCTTCTCCTACGTCCTTCTTAAATTACCCAGTGAGGAATCTTCCGGAGCGCCAGGGTAGATTGCGTCTACCGATCCTCTGGTGCTCCAGTAAAGGAAGCAGAGGGTATCGCTGGGTTTTAGTGGGTATTCTGGTTTACCAGCGAGTCTCACACTGCCGATAAGATTTTACTTTGATCGGCGTGCATAAAGGCATTTTCCAGCGGAAAAAAAGGCTTGCCCCGTTTAATATCCGTTAAAAGAATCCTGAGAAGACAAATGACCGTTACGTCAGACAACGATTGCATAGAAAAACTGTTATAGATTCGTAGACATATAAAAAAATAATCATACTTGTGGACCTGATACGTAGGTTTAATGTGCCAATATCGGATTATCTTTACTGCGATTGCTTATGACTGTGTTCGCTGCAATCGCAGTTATAATACAATTATGTCGGATTCGGTTTCACTATCTACTACATTAATATATCCTTTACAACTATAGAGGTTTTATCGACTACGATAACAACCCAACAAATATTTGAAAATAATAATGTAATCAATGTGGGTATTTATAGTACGGTACATTAGTTATGATAAAAATATAGTCTCTTTGCGATTTTTATCGCGTCTAGTCGTGATAAAGTATTATACAGATTTTTAAAACAACGCGTAAAATAATCGTGTTTTACTAGTTTTGTATAATAATTTATACGGTTACGATACAGAACCGATACGAGTATTCATAAAATTATTTTAAAACAAAAAGTGCAGCATAAATCTAGTTTCTAAGAGCTTAACAATTTTTAAACCTATAATTAAATATGAGAGTGAATTTAAATGTTAATAAAATATACAATGACTGCATAATTTCATCTTGTACACTTAAATGTGATACTCAAGTACGGCGCCATCTTTTTTTTGCTTATGTAACTTAGTTGACAGCATAACTCATTCTTCACAATCAGTAGATCAACAGAAAAATCGGTTACTAATTAACATAAAATTCTTCTTATGTTCTAACTCGCAATAAATACAACGAAATGAAACAACGAAGATCGAAATTTGTTTATTAGTTTTGTAGTTCAGCGCAAAACACTGTGACTGAAAATTTTTCAGATTTGTATATCTAAAAGGATTGTTAAAGCTACGGCAGTGATGGTGACAACACAGCAACGGATAATTTTATTGAGATTTGGCTCTATAATCTAAAACTTAAGCCACTCCTGTTAAGGGGAAAATTTAAAAAAGTGACTGACAATATTGTAATTTCATGACATTGACAATGACGTAATGAACTAACGTCTCGACTTGTTTGTTGACGTTTTTAGTTTTTACCTTAAAAATTTTATTAATTTTAATTTAAATAATATATTTAAGAGATTAAAAGCAGTATTGACATGGTACAAACTGTATATTCAACTTGTGAATATAGTTATTTATTTGGATAAGTATTAGTGTTTCATTCTTCGAAAATGTCTGATGAAACTAATCAAGAAAAACAGGATAATGAGCTGGTTGTTCTACAGGTACTTAGGTTACTAGAATATCTATAAATAACAGTAGAATTATTGAGACATATACCTTTTAAAAACCTCATTACAAGTAGGAGTACCCCGCTCTGATGTCTACTAGAAATGTGCCTAATTTCTCTTACAGGAATAACACATGGTACTTATTCCATTATGTTATAAACCTCAGTAAGTCATTAGCCATAAGGTTCATTTTCAAGTTTATATAAATACATTATAATATTTATATAATATAGTTATTATGATTTCTCAGTATTTCCATCATTACAAATATAATTCTAACATATTCCAACACTCATCATATGTTTAATGGGGACTATTCAACATATGATGAGTATTGTTGGTCGCATAGACCTCTCCATCGCCCACTGTGTGATTTTGAGTTTTCAAATGAGGCCCATAGTAGGTGATAATGTTTCTAATAATGTTGATTTTGATATTTTGTATAGTTACCTTAGCAAAAATACTACAGAGTATTAACCTTGTAGTATTTATTTATCTGCCCTTTGGTGACTATTATCTTTGAGTATTTTTTTATCTGGTACTTGAATCACATTTGATGATAAATGATAATGCACTTTGACATGAAATTGCTCTAATCCCACTATCTCTTAGTTACTCACACTGAATATGAGCCTTGATAATTTTGTTAGAAAACTTATGATATCTATGTGTAAAAAAAATAGTTTTTTGTTGTTTTATAATTTGAGAATGGCTTCACGAATTTCCTTCATTATTTTAGTTCAATTAAGAAATGCTATAAAATTATATTCTGTTACAGTCTATATATGAAGAGGCAGTAGAAGACATTCGAAAAAAAGTTGCCTGGAATGGATTTCGCCCTTTGAATATACTCCTGACTTTACAACCTTCAGATGTTTCCAAAGGTTTACATTGTGGAGCAACTTTACAATTTGAGTGCTGTCATAATTATCCTGATAAGTATGCTCATATTTACAAAATTCACTTTGATTTGACAAGAGCTAGTTTTTTATTTTTATAGGCATTAGTGACCATAATATATTAGTATAGAGTATTTTTGGTGATGGCAATGTTGAATTTTCATGATTGTAAACTTACTTTATGCTAAATTATTAAAATGTAATTATGATGCCAGTGTTCACTTCACTAGCAGAGGTACAGGGATTGATTTTCAGTAGTGTTAATTAAAAAAAAATTTTCTTCTTCTTAAAGTGCCTCTTCATTTTTCTTGAAGATTGGCCGCTAACTTTTTGAGTTTATTTCTATCCTTTGCAAGATGGACCAGCTCGGCTGCGGACTTTATTCCTGTCCATTCGCGTATGTTCCGCAGCCAAGACTTCTTTTTGCGTCCAGCACACCTTTTGTCCTCAACCTTGCCCATCAAAATAAGTTGGAGTAACCCGTACCTATCGTGCCTAAGTACGTGGCCGAGATACTCAACTTTCCGCCTCTTGATTGTATGCATAGGTTTCCGGGTCATACCAACGCGAAACCTTAAAAAATACATTTTCTAATTGGTCTGGACTGGTGAGATGCTGTGACTGGTTACCACCCTATGACCAAAATTGTGCCACTAGATACAAAATATTTGCTCTGGTACTATGTAGTGTAGAAACCATTAAAACATAAATACATTACCTTTATCAAATTATCTGTCTTTTATCTTAGACTGTCTTACCACATACCACCAGGTTAGAGTACAGTCAAGCAACAATTCGTTAAGCAATTAATTGGTTGTAGATGATTGGATCCAAAATTAAAATTAATAATATTTCAGGCCTCCCAATATACAGATAAGTAAAGCTTTCGGTTTGTCATATGATAATTTACAAAAATTATTAGAGGAACTGCAAAAATTAGCAGAAAAATTATGTGGCGAAGTGATGATATATCAACTAGCACAGCATACTAAGGTAGGCAAAATTGTGTTATGTATTTGCAATATATGTTGTCAGTGTGATTGTAAAATTTATATATTTTTATCTTTATAATATAAATAGTTAAATTCACTGTGATTGTCTGTTGCTTAGTCTGATATTGCTTGAAAACTTTGGGATAATTACCATATATAATCATATCTGACACTAAATCCCATGAAAATCTAACTGCTTCAGAGAAATTAACAAATATCTTATTGGTGTTAAAAAAATAATATTTAATTTGACATATTACTCTATCTATTTTAAATACCTGGACAATACAAACATTCAGTTTTTTATATATTTCTTTGTATGTGTACTCCTAACTTAACAAGCTTTGTCAACTGTTTAATATCCTTTACATCTACTTAAATATTAGATACTGTTTGCATTGAATTTAGTCTTTGACTTCATAATGTTTTGATTTAGTCAAAAGCTTATATCAAATGTTAATTTCGGAATTTTCAGCAACATTTAGACAAATATAATAACCCAATATTATCATGTTATGATGAAATGATCAAAGGAAAAGACGAGATGGAAAAACTAAAGCAACATGATATTCAAGTTAAAGAAAATGAAGAGGTAGGTTTTAATTTATTTCACCAACTTTTGTCTGTCTGTGTTTTGTCTGAATCTGCCTCTTTTTTCGATTGAACTTCTCTACTGATGTCATTTGTGTTAACATACACAAATCAAATGATTTAAAAGCATCAATATGAAATGAAAAAATAAAAACGATCCAATAATATTTATAATACACAAATTGAAAATATATCCTCTAACAACGTCTATTTTAATTAGATAATAAATAATTAAATAAATAAAAATTCTAAACACGCTTTCATAGCAAACCAAACTAAAAACTAGAAAATCATTTGTAATAATTATTTATAAACAGAATTATTGAATTCAATGTGAAAACCGTGGGGTGCTTGACATGTTAAAGGTTACAATCATTCTATTGGCAACTGTCTATGAGAGGAGAGTTATGGGAATGTTGTGATATGCACCCCACGCTTTTCACTCTGAATTAAATGATTCTGTTTATAACTTATTATTAAAAGTTATTTTCAAGTTTTTAATTCAGTTTTTTTAAGTACTATTTCTTTTTTAGTTCGATTTAGTATTTTTCCACACATCTAGTTAATTAGAGTTCCAGTCTTGTTTATATAATTAATTTTCGTTATTTGTATATGATCCAATAAAGTACTTTATAATAACCAATCTTTTGATTGTAATGAAAATACTCCAATCGTACAAGTGTACTCAATCATAATAATCTAAAACAGTTTCACTCGACTTATCCGAGACAGCAGATCGCGAACTGGCTCTGTTCCTTTCACTCCCTCATAGAGGAAAATAATATATTAATCCTGGCGACCCTAACGAGGATAATAAGAAATTGTTAACGAATTATTGCATTGTCATTGTCATCTCATACATATGCAAAGTTTTCAATTAATTAGACTTCTAGAGATAGCTAAAAAACGCGCTCAAAAATTCCGTTACATAGTTACATACATACATATAACCCAAACTTTTAAATGCGTTTTAAAAATTAAATAATTTAACGTCATCTATGCTTAATAAACTGATATTAAATGATCTGACACTATCTATGTTTAATCAATATAAAATGTAATATCATATGTGTTAAATGAATAGAAAATAAATATTCTAATAATATCTCTGTTAAATGAAATAAAATAACCTAATGCCATCTGTGCTAAATCAAGTGATTTGATATCTGCGATGTTAAATAAACACAAATAATTTAACGAAATCTATGTCGAACAAACAGAATTTAAATGATCTAATTTTGATTTATATTTAATTAATAATTTTAAAGGAATAGTAGTTATTAAAAAAATCTTTATACAAGTAGTTTTTTTAGCTCTTTTGAATGGTCAAGTATCGATTTTCACACAGATTATTTTCATTATAGAATGGATGATTTTAAAAACAACGTAAAATCGGAAGTATTACGAACAAAAATTAAATGATCTAACACTGTCTATCTTGTTATTTAGAAATTAAGTGACCTGATACCTGCTATGTTAAATGAACACAAATTTAATAATCTAACGCCATCTACTGTAAAGGAACAGAAACTAAAATGATCCAACGCCATTGACGTTGAAAGAAAATAAATGAAATCATGAAACCTTAGTTAAAGAAATATGAAATAAAAATTTCTAACGGCATTTATGTTAAACGAACAAAAATTAAATGGTCTACCGAATAAAAACAGAAATAAAATGACATTATACATTGTTTGATTGAACAAATAGAAATTATTTTATTTTAGATTCAAAAAATGAAAGATGAGCTTCAACGATGCCAAAGAGCTTTGCGTGGGAGTAGAGACAGTTCCTGCAGTTCAGATGTTTATAGCGAAAGGGATAATGATAAGGATGCACCTAAACTATTGTAGTGAGTATTTCTACACATGTTATTTCTTCAAACACTTTTATTTTTGTCTATGTATATTCTTTACATTGATAAACTACAATATTTTTTATTGCAAAGTTTTTTCACTGAGTTATGTCACTTCTGTAATGTAAAATACTCATACTAATACAATATCTTAAGCTAATCTTTTATATAGTTGTAATAAATTTTATTTGTACCTATGTTTGTATAGATTATGAAACACGCCCTATCCAACTGATGTACCTCCAAATGGGCTGTGGCTCAAAACAGGCCTCAAGATGTACTGGCCACATTAGAAAGGCAATGGATTATGGTGTTAGACCACTAACCTCATTAAGTCACTTACATCCCACAAGATCAAAAATTCGCTTTATACATGGTTCCCTATCAAATTCCTGTCACAATATTTGAACGGAATTTTCCAATTATTTTTAATTGCAAAAATTGCAGTCGATTTTAAAATTTCTCTGAAAAAAGTTATTGTCTTTAGTTACGCTGATGACGGAATGCTCCTAACAAAGAAAATATCCAAAAGAAGGACAGTTCCACTGCCTTGCACTTGCAACGTCAAGGAGACGAAAGTGCTAAGGTATACTACAAAGAACAAGAAAATTTATGTGAGCAACTGTATCGGTGAGCACTAAACATTGAATACTATTGTAGATTATATTAATATCTTTTAAGTAATTACAAAATTTTCTTAGAGTTGGTGCAGCCGGTAGGATTGCCATATAATGAAACATTTTTCCTATGATACTGTTCAAAGAAGCTCAAACAAAAATTTTGTAATTCTAAAAAAGTTGTTGCACTAACTTTTTTAGAATTACAAAATTTTCTCAAGAGTTGGCGCATTTTGTAGGAATGCACTATAACTAAACACTTTTTCTGAGACACTCCTCAAACGGTGCAACAAGTTTTTTAGAATTACAAAATTCTCGGTAAGAGTTGGCACAGCCTGTAGGACTGCCTCATAACAATTTTTTTTCTAAGACGCTGCTAAAACGGTGCTACAAGTCTTTAGAATTGCAAAATGTTCTTAGAGTTGGCGCAGCCGGTAGGTATACAATATAATGAAACATTTTTTTCTAGGACATTCCTCAAACGGTGCAACAACTTTTTTAGCGATAGACGACGACGGGGAGAGATTTATCGCTAAAAAGTGGAATCTTTCCAACCCTTCAGACTTTCAATCTAGGACACGACAATTAAACGCTATCCAACAAGACTTTAAAGCGATGTGTCGTTTAAAACATCCGTCTTTAGTGCCATACATTGCTATGATATCGTACACTGAGTCCAAATGGAGTGGTCGTCAAATAATGTACATTTTTAGGGACTTTATCTTAGGGACGTCTCTAAAATGTCTTCAGCAGAAATCTATTAACTTTGGTGATAAGTTTGAACGTTTGAAATTAGTGAGACGTGTTGCTTTAGGTGTGTTTGGTGCTTTAAAAGAATTGCATAGTGTTAATGTATTGCATAGGGACGTTAGGAGTGATACAGTGTTCTTGGATGATAGTGGTGTTGTGAAACTGGTTGATGTTGGACTCGATGTTAGATTGACGGAAACCATGGAGGAGGAGAACTACTGCGATCGGTAAGGTCTTCTTTAATATAGTAATAGATTATAGATAAAGATTTGTTGGGCCCGTAAGAAAAATTACGCAGGTTAATTTAATATTAAGTAGTCCCTTAGATTATTCCCCCTTTGAAGTAAACACATGTCTAGGAACTCTGTGAACCTCTATTTTGTTTAAATTATGCTAAGCTGTCACGGCCGGCTATGTGACGTGTCTTCGAGGGAAGCCGGTTCTTATGGACTGATGAAGCGATAGATTTATAATCAACGTATCATTGCCGTTCGGTTCCGCACCTATTCTGTTTTGCGACATATTTTTATTGGCAAAGAAGCATCTTTTTCATTGAAAAACAAATATACTGTACATCTGTCGTTAAATTAATTTTCCAGTAAAACTGTTAATGCGTTGCGTGTTAAAAGTGCTTAAAAGTTTTGCCGAAAATGTTTCTGACCTTTTTTGAGGTCTACTTTGGTCTACGCTCCCTATCACTGCTGCTAACGCAAATATATCATAGTATTGATAAAGTTTAAAGACTTAGATATAACATGTAACTTATGCTAAGAAATAAATTTGAAACTAATAACACAATCTACACCTAGACAGACGAAAGCTCAAGATATTTTCGCGGCCGCACAGCTGTTGTTGTCCATTATAACAGAGGAATCTGATTCTGAAGTACCTCCTGATTTGCCTGGATCAGCCAAAGATTTCTTCTCACGGTAAGTACATTTATTATTTTATTCATTTCCTATTAGTTTTACTCTAGTCCTAGTGTACCCTCTCTAACTTTTCTAAGTTCAAATTTTAATATAGATTTTTTTCAAATATTAAATTCTTAAATTCGCCATCCATTGAAAACTCATGGGGTTTAAAATTTTTTTTCTATGTAACAAGTTTAAGATGTTTATGGTTTGGGAATTGATTCTAACTTTTTTTCCGGACATGAGTGCCAGATTTTTTGAGAGCACTATCGTAACATTTCGCACTGGAGTAGTAATTTATTTTAAACATTGAAGAGACTATATTTCGGACGTTATGTACGATAGTTGCTAAAAGCAATATATTTATAGTGTGGGTATAGGTTATGCTTAAGAACTTGTTTTCAAATAAAATGTGCAAAAAATGAAATAGTTTTTTTTTATTCAAAAACTAAAATACCTACAGTTTATTTCGCTGTCTACGATTATTTTTTAAGTAATCGCTCATTTTAGTATATTTTCCATAGCTGAGTATCCTTTTTTAATGAAACAAGTAAACGATTGGTCGTTCTAGCCGTTGAATATCCAAAAACATTCATTGTTTGAAGTGATATGTCGCTGTATCCGACGTCATTATAGACGATATGTTTAATTATTAGATTAATAGTGATCCGGCTGGGACTGTACCATTCTGTTGTTATAATCTATCTGCCATTATAAACGATGTCTTATGTTCGTTTTTGACTGAACTAATTAGTATTTAATGTTATAAGGTATTCTGTATTACTTTAATGGCTTTTACGCATACAAATGTTTTTGCTTTGCGATATCTCGGTCGTTGTAGGGTGGTCATTAGACACGGCCGAAGCCCCTTCAATCCATACCAACATACCCGAGAGCTGGAGAAAGGAAATCGGGTTATGTGGGATTTTATATTGCTACCATTGCACAAAGATCAATCTATCTATCGCTCAATTGGGAGCTGCCAGAGCCCCTCCCCCCACCCTCCCCCGACAACTCTCGACTTTACAGCGCTCGCAGCCGTTGCAGTTTGGTTATCGCCGCAGGCCCGATGAACGCCTCTGTGTTCTGGATCATCCCTCTCACGGGTTCTTTCGGCAGTCTCCTTTTTGCGAAGAACATCTTCATAAAAGGAGACCAACACCCTCCACAACCTAGAAATTGAACCTAGTGTTTCCTTGTTTTAGATGTCTCACCGAGGACGAAAATTTCCAGTGGTCAGCTGAACAGTTGGTTGCTCATAATTTTTTAGTAGATGCTTCTCCAAAACTGCCTAATGGTAAAGAACATTTCGATGCAGATTCTGGTTCAGAGGTATAAAGTTTTCTTTTTTTAAACGCGGTTCTATTCTGGACAGACTGACTTGACTATTTTGATAAAATTACAGCTGGACTCAAAAATTTGGAGAATAGTTTAGATAAACCATTGGATTCAGGTTTCTCTATATTTCTATGGGATGGGAATTTTGTGACACCGCAGGGCACTAGTAATATTTGTATATAACATATTTTAATAATATATTACTCAATTGTTTTTTAGGGTGGTAATGAATCAAAAAGAATACATGATATCACAACACTTGTGAATGGTCAGTCACGTCTTAATGTTGAATTTGAAATATTGAATTGGCTTGGGAAAGGTGCTTTTGGTGATGTCTTAAAGGTAAGCGGTTTGGATTATTTTTTATACCTCAATATAAATAACTACTCAGTGTTATATTTATCTCTTAAAATTTTTAAATAGCATTTTAAACGAATGTTAATGTTTTTTATTTAGTGGCATCTTTAAAAAGGTATCTGAGTATTTTTTGTTGCAATTACAATAAATTGATAAACGCACTGTCAAGTATAATTCATTGAAGTACGTTTGGCCTAATTTCATTGTTTATTACAACTCCATAATTCTCCATAAACTGACACCGACAACTAAGTTTTTATATTATAAAACTTCAATCGAAACTTGAATTCTCATTCAAATTATCGCGTAGACAATAACATTTTCAGGTGAAAAACAAACTCGACGGAGGGTTTTACGCCATCAAGCACATAAAGTTGAATCCAAAAAGCGTTGAGTTGAATAAAAAAATCACACGAGAAGTGAAACTTCTCTCTCGATTAAATCACGAAAATGTTGTAAGATATTACAATGCATGGATAGAAACAATCACAGAGACAGAGGAAGGTGGCGAAGTCAAACAAAGCAACGTAGTAAATACACCTGCTAAGAATAAAGACGAGAGTTTAATTGAAGACATAGCGAAGTTGGGTCAAGATTATAAAGTGAGTGTTTTTTAATGCACCTGTATTTTTTTATTGCTAAAAGTTAAGACCTTGCCTATGATCTCAACTGGTAAATGAAGATACAGTCGAAATGGAAGGGTACTAATCTGGTAAAAGGTAATTCCCAGCTTATGGTTTCTATGCAGAATCATCATATCGGAACTTTTGCTTAACAAATCAGAAAATGAATTCTTAAATTTGCCCTGAAAAGAATCGAACCCAAGCTATAATATATATAACAATTTGCAGATTTGATATATTGATATATTTTCAGTTAAATCTTACGTGGTCCATGTCCGATGGTCCTCGTCAGACGAGAAACGAATCCTCTGATACCGAAGATGAATCCGATGACGATGATGAACCCTGGTTTAATATAATGAAGTAAGTGTAAAATTGGATGATAACGCAAATTACTGAAACTGATAACTGATTGTCCCTACCGAGTACCGAGCTCTGAGTATACTTGGTCGGAATAAGCGGTAAACCCAGCTACGTCCTAATCAATATGAATTGGAAGTGTCTGAGGCTCCCTTATGCATTCGTTCTGACATTCCTGGATTCACCCAACAAATGGGATTCAAAGTAGAGTAGTAAAGTCAGAGGCGTTCAATAAGACTCCTATTGCCACCCAGCCTCCTTCGAAGGGGACGGGCATCTGCAGAACCTTTCCTTTATCTGATTGGCTCATGCAACGAAATAACAGCTTTTCAAAAAAATTTTTAACCCAACTTTAGTCCAAATAATCCAAACTTTAGTAAGTTTGTATCCAAACTTTAGTCAGCCATTGGCCTGATTGTACTACGTTTTCAACTCAAGTTCAGGCTACCCAAAATTTATGACAATTGATAAGTTTCTTAATCTGTATTTTGATTTCCTGATATATATTTTGTGACTGACATAGTTTTATTACTTGTTGTTGTACAGCACATTTGTTGTTGTAAAATATATATGTAATAACAACCGAGGCTTAAACTATATAAATTAGTGATGGACAAAAGGCGGTCTTATCGCTTTGAAGCGATTTCTTCCAGACAACATTAAGAAAGGGGACTTAGTTAAGAGTGTAATGATGGTGAGAATAATAAATGCACTACATAATATAAGTATATATGAGTACATATATACAAATATGAGTGGATTAAAACTGAGTGACAGAGTAAGAAATAGTGTGATAAGAGAACGTTGTGGTATAAAAGAAGTTGTAGTGACTAAAATTGAGAAAGGTATGCTAAGATGATTTTGGCATGTAGAGAGAATGAATGAAAGGAGACTGGATTTATGAGTCAAGAGTTAATGCGAAACTTGGAAGGGGAAGACCAAGGCGAATGTTCCTGGATCAAATTCAGGACATTTTAAATAATTTTAAGGGCCAAGTCAGGAGTACTTTAAACCAATGAACTTGTATGAAAGGTTTAATGAGAATGAAAGAAGCGAAGGAGATATGCAAGGATCGTGGCAAGTGGAAGGACATTGTCTCTGCCTACCCCTATGGGAATGAGGCGTGATGCTATGTAATGTAATGTAATATATACATAAGTAGAGATCAGGTATAGACAAGTCGCGTCCTTTTTAAATGACAATACTAAATAGAGATATTATAGATACTTAACCAAATCTATTTAAGCCCAACAGAGGAATCCAGCAGTGTAATAGAATTTGAGGCAAACTCCAAACTCTCTGAGACATTGCCTTCGGACAACACATCAATACAATCGCCACTATCCAAACAAGTATTGTACATACAGATGGAGTTTTGCGAGAAGAACACTTTGAGACAAGCCATTGATAATGGATTGTATCAAGAAAACGTTAGACCTTGGAGGCTTTTTAGGGAGATTTTGGAAGGTGAGTCTTGAACTACCACTACTACCTGTGTTATTTTTGAAGCTTTATTTACTCAGTGTTAATTAAAATTGAGATTGTTATGTAACGCTCGTTCGAATAATGCAAAATTATTTCAGGATTAGCTCACGTCCACCAGAAAGGCATGATTCATAGGGATTTGAAGCCGGTCAATATATTCTTGGATTCCAATGACCACGTCAAGATTGGTGACTTTGGCCTTGCCACTAAAGTGTTTAGTGGCCTTCAAGTTGAAGGTAAGATTAATTTTTCTGTATAGGTATCACTAGTTAACATTAGGCGTGTAGTGTATATAATATAGTTGCTAGATATGTTTTAATTAATACCAAAAAAAATGATCCCACACATTATTAATATATAATTTACACTACATTTTATTTATAGTGCAGTAGTCATGAAAATACATTATTCATAATAATGTTAACATTTTTACGGCTATTTTATAAGTTTAATGTCACTTAAACTGATAACTTCACAACTAATTCGAAAGTTAAAATTGATTTTAAATATTTTTACAGATTTATTATATAGACTTAACGTTTACCGTTGCAACAGAATCATCTGTCTGAATAGACTTGTAAACAAAGTTTGGGCGTTAATAGTCCATTCGTAGTCTAAAACTAAACAATATTTTAACACAAGGTGAAAACATACAAATGCAATTGATAACACAAACATATACACAAGCATTACACACACATACGCTCGCAAATACTCACACGCACGTACTTGCATACACATGGACGCAAATGTACACACGCACGATAGCAAATACACACAAATACACATTCACACTTCAATGGAGTTTAATAAATCCAGCCGTGATTTGTTTTAATATATTTTGTTAATTTAAGTGTGTGTTGTTTATTTTTAATGTCATATGTATTACAACTGGCCGATAAAAATGATATTGATGTTTTGAAATAAATATTTTCAGACATAACCTCACAGGATGATGGCGACGGTCTCCTTACAGGAAAAGTAAGTTTATTTTTTACTAAGTATCTGAATTTTCATCAGACATTTTAGGTAACTTGTTATAAAAAATGGACGCTTTCATATTGATTTTGTTATACCTCTCGCATTTTAAAATGTTGACCGATAACTGTTGTTTTAATATTGACGAATAACCAGTGTTCTATAACCAGTGTAATCCATAGTTTTTATAAATCAGAAGAAAAAATAATATTTTAATTAATACTTTTTCTTCAATAAGCAAGCATTTGAAGCTGCAATTTCGATTTATTTTGAAAAAATCTAAAAACAGACACGTTACTCATGAATTTATTTTTGCGTAATGCATATGGTGCTTCAATTTTGATTCAAATTCAAATAAACATCCTAACAGGTATACGTCGAATAACTAATAACCCTGTATAATCAGTAATAACCGAGAACATTTATTTATTTTTATTTGGGAAACAAACAATTTACTTATAGACCAATATAAGTTTTCACTAAAACTAACACATGCATCAGTGAAGTTTCCCCTAACAACTAAAACAACGTTATGGTGCATTAATACATATATATTTTTAATTTTTATTTAACAGATAGTAGATGTAATATTTCTTTTGACTAAGGACTTTCCACCATAAAATATGTTTATATCACAAAGATTATTAAAAATTTCACAATAAATGAGCTTTTAGCATAATATATATTACAAAAGGGAACGTTTAATAATTTTTTGATACTCTTACACAGTGGAGGACACATGAAAGCGTGATTAAATATCAAAACGATGTCGTTTATAAATATATTAAATAATAGAGGACCGATGTTGGAGCCCTGGAGTATGCCAGAAGTTACAGGTACAAAGAAACTTCACACTATAAAAGTATTTTCGATTGTTTCAGGTTGGAACTACTTTGTATGTTGCACCTGAACTCCAACAATCGGACATTAAAGGGATATATAACCAGAAAGTAGATATATATTCTCTTGGTATAATTTTGTTCGAGATGTTCCATCCTCCCTTCTGTACTGGCACTGAAAGGATATCCGTACTCACTAATCTCAGGAAGAAGGATATCATAATGCCAAAGGACTTCCAAAGAGGGGAGAATTGTAAACAAATACATGTTATACAGTAAGTAATTTTCGTAAACCTCTTAGAAGTAGAAAAAGGCCCATATATACAATTTAATTAAAAACTAATAAACCAATTAAAGTTTCGACGTCACATATATGTTTACCTCTTTCTTTTCATTGTTATAGCCCTTGCATATGCAAAATAACTCTGTCTGTTAAATTTCCGAGCATAAACTAGTTAACCAGATATATGATGTTGGACTTGTTTCTCTTGTAAATAAAACGTAAATGTCGTAAAATATTGGTCGATGAAAATTTGTGTAAACGCCGTCATGTTTGTGATAATAAAATTCAAAATATTGGTGTTTAGAAATATAGTTCTTAAAAGCAATTATGTCTTACTGTTTTGAACGCAGAATAAGAAAGTTATATAAACGCCATCTATACCAAATTAACAACAGCTCTACGATTATTAACTTTTCATAAGCCACATTTTATACTTATCGGTTATACTTGATTGACAAAAGTACACAAAAGCTAATTTTGAAATTTATAAATACTGTTTTATTATAAGAGAAACGAAATCTATTGATAAAGCTTGCAAGTTCTAATGACGTACGTTATAGTGATGTTATATTGGCTATTTGATATGCCAATATTTCCAGGAATACAAGAAATCTCATAAGTATGACGGAGTTTCTTTTATTGTATATATGCCAATCATTTTTAACGATCGTAAAATTCCAAGCGTATCCGTGTAGTCAGTTTACTGTTAAGTTACTCGAAAATCTAATGTAAATAAACATTTTTTATAAAGAAATCTATATGGATGTTTCTGGTTGTCAGATGGCTCCTTGACCACGATCCAAGTCTACGTCCAACAAGTGCAGAACTATTAGCCTCTAAACACGTTCCTAGGGCAGTCCCTGAGGGTCACTTCGCTGGTGTTCTATCCCATACTCTCAGTGAGCGAGGTTCCAGGAATTACCAGCGATTGGTAACCGCTTGCTTAGAGCAGAAGCCCTCACCCGCTGAGGACTTCCTATACCACAGTGTTCCGAAGACCAAGTCTTTGGATGTCCTAGCTGCTTTAAAAGATGTTGTTATTAAGGTGAGTAACTTGAGCTTATGTGTACAATTTCCATGTTATATTTGTAAATCTCTTTGTTTTTCATAAAGCACAACGTTTTGTAGGTGTTCTACTTTATTCTATCTAATTATCTGATTGGATATTAAGCTACTTTTCTGACTACGGTGATCTGCCATAGGTTTCAATGTTGACCGACTCGACTCAAAATCTTCGCATTGCTAAGTATTTGGGATCTTCTTAAATATTTTAAACTGAAACTTTCGTGGTTTCTCGACATATTTGAAGAAAAATATACTATATACGGTTACATACCACGATAACGTTTTTGTGAATTTGTCGATATTTCGGCCCAATTGCATGGGCCGTGGTCGCGACGAGACTGCAGTGGCTTGGAGTTGCTGTCAGGGGCAGAATCTTTCTACTCCGCGGCGCGTTCTTTTTAATGGTGTCGGTACTTTGTTCGTTTTTCGGCATACTGTACTCACGACGTCATTTTTTAATTTTGATACTCTAAATCGCTTGCCTTTTTGGCCATGCAATTGGGCCGAAATATCGACAAATTCACAAATACATTATCGTGGTATGTAACCGTATATAGTATATTTTTCTTCAAATATCTCGATCTTCTTCTCTTCCGATCTGCAATTTCTTTTTCTGATTCCTGCTTCCTGAGATCCCCATTCCAAGTATTATGCAAATGTAACGCATGATGTCGAAGAGACACCACATTTATGGAAATTCCTCACGTTCAGCAATTTGGTGCAAGTGCTTTCCATAGATGTATCTGGAGCTTGCCTACCTACATTGGATCATCGTGGCGGATTCATATTTCAAACCATTTCTTGTAAAGTGAACAGGTCTCTGCCCAACATTGGTATGTTATTAAACATGCTTTCACTTATGTTTTAAGGTGTTCCAAAGCCATGGAGCGGCTGAGTTTGCTCCTCCACTGCTAACGCCGAGGGCCAAGCATTGGGATCAATTTCCTAATGCGGTCAGAGCCATGACTTCATCAGGGTTCGTGTGCCATCTTCCACACGATTTGAGATTGCCTTTTGCCAGGTATCTGACTATTAATACTGTAATACATTATTTAAGATTTTTGCTACATTTTTTTATTTTTTAAGTTTTGTATTTATAAGTAAAGTGGCCTAGTTGCAGCTGATCTTTGACTAAATAATCTAACCTTCAAAGAATAGTAGTCCCTTTTCTGATTTGATGCTGTGCATACTGTCAAATGGGCAAAATGGTTCATGCGATGTGAAAGACATCTGTGAAACTGCCAGAGGGTTAAAAGGGCTAACAGTTTTTGCAACCCCATTCCTACTCTAAATCGCTCTGATTCTGATTTCCTCACTCACATAGATAAGAGCAGGATCACAAAATCATACTTCAGCTTCACTTCTCTGTTCAGCTGATCCAGTTATGACCCGCAGTATAGTCACTGACTTGCAACTAGACTTTACTACTATTAAAGGCCTTTTTATTATAGACTTTCCCACTGGCCTATGTGACTTTCTCACTTTTACCAGATTAGCGTTATTTCAGTTTGTATCTTCAGGTAAGATTACATTAGTGTGCTACCATGTCCGGCATAAAATAGAGCTAATATTATTTCAGGCATACCGCATATTGGGGTACTAAATGTATGCGACGTTATTTGGTTGACCGTGTATACAGGGAAAGCTGTAAAGGCTTCCATCCACGAGAGATCATAGAATGTGCATTCGATATTGTTACCCCAAAAACAGGTAATTAAAGTCTACTCTATTGCTTCTGCAGCATCTGCCTTTTCATTTGTAACGTAACCATACCTTTTTCAATTCCTACTACTACTGCTTGACACTCCATTAATATATTTAATATACCTTGATCATTTTCCAATCGCTGATAAAATGCTTTTTTATATACTATAAATCCATCAACATTTTAAAACTTGTAGTGGATGAAACTTAGTGTGAATGAAGAGTTTTGATCGCACTTGTGTATACGGTCAAAAACTACTAAATTATTTTTAAAATTGCCCACTTATGTCTAACTGTTTCTACATAAATGATACTATTTCAATGGTCTTTGTGACCATATTTCGTGAGGAGGCTGTGGTAGCAAGCATACGTGAATTAAGGTGGTAGTTGGCCAGCCAATATCTACGTCAATTCCTGGGAGTCAGGAATGCCGCAGCGGTCCGATTTGATATGTGTATTCTGTGAGGAGGTGGTTATTCCCTGGTCGAGTCACGAGATGGAGCTCGACTACTATTATGAAAAGGGGCCACAACTTTTGTTCCAAATTCTACTTACATTCTAGAAACACTCTGGCCGGATGCGGAGCTCCTTGTGGTTGCAAGTCGAGCGGCTGGCGAGAGTTCCCTCAAAGTGACCATAAAACTGAATCATACGGATCTTCTGAAGACCTTACTTCTATCTTGTGGTGTCTCGCAAGACAAACATGCAAGCATATATACTGTGTTAGTGGACGTCAGTCTAGGTAATATACCTTCCTATCTGCTTTATGTCCCATCTACTTTGTGTCTCATGTTTAGGTTTCATGAAATTTGAAGATCTTAAATTTCGTCATTTTAATTTTGAACAGTGTCACAGAGACTAGATACAATGAGTGACGCAATGAGGCCCTGGAGTCGATTGCCAGAAAGGCCAATTTAGGAAAATGTATTTCCTAATTTGTCTAGAACTCGACTGGAGGGAGGCTTGGGTCGTTACCATTCGACAATCAGTTTCTTAAGTTAACCCTGTTTCTCTCTTCTTAGGTCGTATAACAAGTCCGCAACTTCAAACACACTTGACAACACTCTGTGTAACGAGTCGCGATATTACCAATATGGTCAGTTTGATGGAAGCTGATGTGTCCATTAACCAACTGAGGGAGAAGATTGGCTCAATTGGCAAGGACAAGTGGGGATCTACCTTGGAACGAGCGGTTAGACAACTGGAGGCTGTATGCAGTCATGCGGCAGCCTTGGGGTGTGATGTAAGTATGCTTCATTCCGGCCCTAACTGTCAAAAAATTACGCGTGATCCGAACGGGGGTACCAAAAGACCCCGGTTGCACGTGTAGAAATGATTAAAAATTATAAGCTCTATGTATAAGTTTCGGAAAATAACAGTAAACAGGTGAGCTTAACGAGTATGCCCGGGTGTGCTCTGTATTGTATTTTTTTATATAGATTACGACGATATTTTGGGGCAATAGTCTGAAATCAGTTTAATTTCTTAGGTTCCAATAACTGTAGCGCCATTCTTTGCTTACAATGCAATGCAACACAGTGGAATATTCTGGCAAATGTCTATAGTGAGGCAGGAACAACGCGTCACAACGAAACATCGCTCTAAGGATATCATAGCAGCCGGTGGCAGGTAACTTTCAATCCTAACAGGTAACTTTGCATGCCTAGCTGACACTACGAACCCAGCTAGTAACTTTGCGGGCCTAGACAGTAACTTTGCAGGCCTAGATAGTAACTTTGCAATGTAACTTTGTAGGACTAGATGGTCAAATCAAATCAGATCCACTATATTTTATTGCAAGATCAGGTGTACAATACACAATCTACCATACAATGGAGTACAACATCTATAATAGGACAAAACAATATCATTTTGAAATAATTGTTTTATCCTTATGGCAGATATTTACATTTCTATAATCACATTCACATTAATAAATATATTACAGTATTATATGAAACGTATCAAAACAGTATGAGGGAGCTTAAAAACTGTGTCTGGTACGAATTATATTATTTATTGTGGCTTTCGTTGAAATAGTCCTTAATATAGTAATATCATTTAGATATTAGCCATTTTTTTTCGATTTATGTTTATATATATGAATGTTATTTATTTATTTTAGAGCGTTGGGTAGTTTAATATAAATTTTAACAGCCATATCGTGACAGAGTCTGTCATTAAGCTGGTATTTTTGCAAGCTTAGGTTGTAACTTTGCAGGCCTAGATAGTAACTTGCCAAGCCAATATGTAACTTTGTGGGACTAAATGGTAAGTTCGCCGGTCTAGATTGTAACTTTGTCGCTGGTTACTGCGAACCTAACAAGTGTCCAGCAGTGGAACTAGAAAGCTTATCAAATCTTTTTCTCTACTTAGATATGACAACTTAGTCGAGGAGTTTTGGAAAGTTGCACGCGTTGAAAAGGATCACTATAAATCTGAGTTGAAATGTACCTCCGTTGGATTTTCGATGTCCTTGGAAAGGATGGCTGCCATTTTGATAAATATGGAGCTGGATATAACCCCTATTGTTAAAAACAGTGAGGTAACAGATGTTTTTATTTGTTTACGTAGTACATTATTTTTAAAATAGTCCTCGTGTTGTTTTCACTTTCTTTCAATGACATATTGAAGCTGTCGCTTTGGCGATCTATCTTTGTTTATCATTATTAGTTAACAAGGCAGTTAATATAATGACAGTTCACTGCGTATGCATATTAGAAAACTTGTTGTACGTACACAAAAACATTGACTCTTTTAATAAAAAGAGTGAATGTATATCATATAACTTACGAAACAAAAACAAACTTGTTGTAAATTCTAGTAGGCTGCATAAAATTAACAACTCATTTAAGGGTAACTGTATACGTTTCTATAATAAACTCCCACAAGACGTTTTAGAAATGTCAATTAATAAATTCAAAGTCTTTGTTAAAAGAAAGTTGATAGAAAAATCGTATTATAAGTTGCAAGAGTACTTAGACGATAGAAACGCGTGGGAGTGAACGAACTGCTCTAATTTGAATTGAAATATATTAAACTAACATGATATTGTAATTGATGATAACAAAAAAAAAACAAAACACCCGACTGAGTTTGTTGTGGACTCTTCTCGGATCGGGGCGCGAAGGAACCCTCGTAACTTTAGATTTTAAGTCGTTCTGGAGTATCATCATCAGACGTACATTAGAATTAGAGTGTGTAGGAGAAAAAATATATATCTTATATTGACGATTTAAAAGTGCTGTAATATGCCTACTTGAATAAAGATATTTTGATTTGATTTGATTTATTATATGAAATGACACTTCTTTGGGCGCATGAGGTTAAAATTTTTACGGATGAAACGCGTGATTAGCGTCACGAAGATGTGCAGTGTTTTTAATGCTAATTCGTTTGAAGAATTGGTAGTTTTAATATTTACAAATAATATGTGGCATTTTTATTCACAATTCGTCATTTGAGATTTCAATAAGTTGTTTTCGACACTTTTAATATATTAAGACAATTAAATTCATTCAATTCCTAACATCTGCCTTTTCCCTCCCTCTAAGTCTATAAACAAGACTTAAAAATTGGTTTTCCGAAGAAGTTTCGCTTCTGACATGTGTACGCACGCACTATTTGTTAAATTCCTTAATAGACTATTTTATCAACAGTGCAACACAGTGTGCGTTTGTCTATGTAACACAAATAAAGGTGCCCGCGAAGTACCGGATGTTAAGAGCGCTCGTATCGCTCGTGACCTTTGGGCCAGTGGGCATTCAGCTTTATGTTGGTCGGCAAACCCCTCTGATGCCCACGAACTAACAAAATCACCGATGGTGTTGGTACATCATAGTGATTATGTACTAGTCTCCTGTTGGGATGGTAATGGGTGAGTATTTCTAATCTACTCACTTCTTCACCTAGCTGACCTTAAGCGGGGTGTTTGAAGTTCTCGTGGTATAAGGTTTAATTTTATAATTTGAGCGTTAAACGAGTTAGTTTAGTAATCATAATAGCATTATAAAGAAACCTTTTTGTTATTTTTTACTGTCGAAAGCGTAAATCGTTTAAATGTATCGTTTTTGATAACAAAAAACACAAATATACGCAACATCTCGTTTCTCTCACTCACTCACATTAAAGAGAAAATAAGTTTTAAATAAAGTGAAATTATTATTCTTTCAAAATCAAGTAGCCTCTGAGAACTGCAGAGTTATTACATCTATACACCAGAGTTTGGTAGAAGTTTGACTCTGTATTTTACAATTGTTTTGTAAACTTTTAAATTTCGTTTTTAATTTAGTTGTAATTAGTATCTTTTTAGTTTTAGGCCGTAGTTTTTGGGTGCGTTAGTTGTATTAGTTTCTATTTAGTATATTTTTCATTCGAAGTGTATAATATAACATTTAATTCATTAATATTAAATGTAATGTTACCGCGACGTCACCTTTAGGGCTGCAGCTGAAAATCAGCGCCATCTGTCCTAGTGACAAATGGCTTAGCCTGTGGGCCTTTTCATCGTAGTGTAAATTTGAATATGTGTATTCGCTATGTATGTTTTTGATTTTTAATAGTCAAAGTTCATACTTACATTATGACGAATAAACGATTTTCTTTCTTTCATTCAAACTAACGCGGTATCGCAGTAAGGAAAGAGCGAGACAAATATACGACACTGTTTTCTTTTTCGCCGATTTGTACGGCCGCGTGTATAGCTCTTTGTGGAAGCGCATTTTATTATGCACGTGATGTTCCAATGACTCCGTTTCAGACTAACATTCAAATGTATTGGGGTCTTCTGGTACCCCCGTCTATATCACGCGTATTTTTCGAAGAGCCATACGAATCGCAGTAACTATAAATATGGTTATTAATGCAAAAAATATGTAAAATGTGTCCTGCACCAGTATCCGTCATAACATTTGTGGCTCTGCTATAAGAAAAGGTTGCAGACCCTTGACTTAGCTCATTCATAAAAAAATAATATGTTGTTTTAGTGTAAGGGAGTTTAAAAAATCTACAACAGAAGTCATAGAGTTTGTGAAACAGAAATTGAGTCCGGATATTATACGAAATTCAGACTGTGGTGAGTCTTCCAATATCAGAGACTATCTATTTATATTTACACTTGTTGAGCTAGTGAAAGTTGTTTTGATGAAGCGCAGTTTTGATCTCAATGAAATATACGGTATGAAAGGTAAGGTAAGTAGCGCATTAACGACCCACCGCTTTATTTTTTTTCCGCTGGGAAATGCATTTGCGCACCCCTGCCACGAGGCAGGGAGTGTGGGACTCGCTGGCAAGGCCAGAAAACCCACTAAAACCCAGCGGTACCCTCCTCACCCTGAATTGGGAGTGTCAGAGGCTCCCTTGCGCATTCACTCTGACACTCCCGGATGAACCGACTGAGCATGTTCAAGGAGGAGACAAGAGGCGTTCGTAAAGACGCCTCCTGCCACCCAGTCTCCTCCTCCTCAGGGGAGTAGCATCTGCTTCTCGTACTCGCTCCATTACCTCCTTCAGAGAAATGACGGCTTCGCAGAAAGAGGCAACTGCATTCCATCCTATTTCATTGTCAAGCATGGCGCCTACTATACTTGGCAGTGAACGACCCACCGCTGGGCACAGGCCTCCTCACATTAGAGGGTTTTTAGGGCTCAGGCATAGTAAACTAGCGCACTCTATTCCTTCACCGGACCGGAGAAAGATCAGGTATAGGACAGACGGCTTATTAAATATCGAGAAAACTTCAAAAGAAAACTCTATATCGATTTTTGAAGATGGCCCAACTTGTATGACTAGTACCTCGAACCTCATGTCTGTAGTCGAACATGGTCACCACTAGACCAATGAGGCAATTCTCCTCATATATACTTCACACAAATACTTACTAACAGGAAGCAGAACTACAAGTTGGCCTGAAGGTGAAAAGTCTTATGGACCAACAATAGCTGTCACCTTCATAGCTGCAAGAATCACTAAAATCATCAAAAGGCAATGCGAAGTACAGGTTGGTTCTAATTCTATTATACTTTTTTTACAGTTTGTATGTTAGCTCTTGACTTTGACTTGAAGGCAGTGCTAAATTGGTAAAATGTACTTAAATGTACGTAAATGGCTTTTTTCACATCGTTATTATTTACCCCAAATTTTTTTGGTTGGCGCCAGAAAATACCTTCACCAACTACACTACGATGAAACAGAAAACCTACTTACCACACAAAATTGATAAACTAATACCGCCATTATCCCAAAACTTTTCATATTGAAACAGATAAGGACTGAAAAATAAAACGTATTTATTGTCTTAATATTTTTAATTATTTTATATATATTGTATTTCTAGTATTTGATATATATATTAATACTACTTTAATAATCTTCTAAATACAATAAATATATAACAAACATACACACACACGCACGCATGCGCACACACACAAACACACACGCGCACCCACACAGACACACACACACTCGCACGCTCATACGTACGCATTTTATTTTAATGATTATGTACAGAGTTCCAATAATATAACAAGGGGCTGACCCCCAAGACACGGGTACTCCTAGTTTGGGGGTCAAAGGTAGTATTAATAAGCTATGTTATTTTGGGACGAATAAAGATTAATTAATAATTATTATTACTGTTTTGTGGTTCGTTCTGGAAGTCAAACTCATGTTTCTTTATGATAAGATGTAATACGAACATTATAAACTAGTTTCTGTTATCAAAATCGAAATATTCTTTAGGCTCAGAAGCTCTTTTGAATCGTCAATAATCTGTCCGTTGGTAACAAATCTATGGTAACAAATCTACCACCGGTTCGGAAAGTTGATTCCGCTGAGGAGAAACCGCTAAGAAACTCAACGGTTACTCCTTTGAACAAAGTTTTTGGACGTTATAATGTGTTTAGCTTTCATGTGCAACTGAAATCAAGTCCATACATCTTTGTTATTTAATTAATCTTCAATAATATAATATGCTTTTTGTAATAGGACGTTTTTAACATATTTTTTAAATCTATTTGGAGGCAAACTCAGAAGTGATTCGGGTATCTTATTAAAAATGCGTATGCTCAACCCAAAAAATGATTTCTAAACCTTCTTCACTCTAAAATATAGCGTTACAAGTTTGTTTTTATTTATTGTACTAAAATTGTGTATTCCGCTCCTTTTCCTGTATAAATGAATATTATAACGGATATATAAAATGTTATTCAATATATATTGCGACGGTACTCTTATCGTCGCAATAGAGAATTGATATTTCTTTGAATTTTTCTCTTAAAGAAACGCGAGATCCCAATTGATATATGGCACGTATTGCTCCATTTTATTTCTATGTTAATAAACCTTTTTATAATTATATTTTTAAACTGATACCTAATCTAATTCTACACTAAATTGTAATCTCGTTTAATCCTAAATCAACATGTTTTCGCAATAAAAAGTAGGTCCTTCTCTAACGTTTTATCTATTTATTACATAACAAAATCTGTCGGAAGTAGTTTTGCTGTTTTAACAGACACACTATATACTTTACTGTAGATATATTTTATCTTCCCCACAGATCAACAATCAAATAAACACGATCCTACTGAATTTGGGTCTTCAACCAGTGTTAAATAGGGTAAGAGTGAATGTCCTAGCTCTTGCATGCGAGGCGAACTGCGTGAGATTGCTAGCTGCTAGTCTCAGTCTACCAATCGACGTGCAATGCCTCCATCTTGCCTTCCAAACAGTTTCTGATACGTGAGTATTTGAGATATAATTCAAAGTTAACATTTGCAAACAATCTAACTTTACTAAAAAATTTTTGAGTATCACACACATGAGACTTTTTAAAAATTATATATTTGTGATAATTTATAATAATTAAGTTTAATTATCACAAAATTGGAACTTTAAATGTCACAAAATGTGCCCTTAAATTTAATTAACACATAAATAAAAACTTTAAGTGACAAAAAAGAACTTTATGTTTCATAAAAATTGTAATTAAATTTCATTAAAAGTTGGCTTTTTAAAAATCACAAAAATGGAATTTTAAATGTCACAAAAAAAGGATGTTTTAAAAATGACAAAAAATAACTTTAAATGTCTCAAAATGGAACTTTCAGTGTCACTAAAATGGAACTTTATCACAATTTTTAATTAATATAATTAAAACAATGATTATGTGCTGTAAAACTTTAATTTGTAGGAATAGTTTATGATTTGATTTCATTATTATACGCTCTTTTTATTCTCAGATACAGCAAACGCCAGAACATTCTAGAAGAAGCCCTTCGTGAGTTAAAGAATATAGTGAAGCAATGCAACCAAAGCCGAAGTCCCGATGAGACACAATTGTATGCTCTCTTTTCTATACCAGACTCTTTATGTCGTGTTATCACTTGATATATAAAGTGTTATTGTATATTTTGTATCATTTTATAATATACCTCGGGATTAACGTCTAACCTTTTACATATTCCAGTCCTATTATAAACAATGAGTTAGTTTTTCCAGTCTCTTTTAAATAGATTTTTTATTGCTCACAGGTTATAGCTTGATACAGTCTAAGATGGAAGCGCACTAAACTGTTCTGTCTGGCTACAGACATGAGGGCCTGGGTACAAATGAGATATTGAGTTTTGTATTAAGTTTTTCTCAATATTTACCCAAACTGTCAGTCCTGCACCTGACCTCTGTCCAGTTGTGTCGGATTCCCGTCATATCAGACTATGAGACAGAAGGAACAGAGAGTGTAGTGGATCTATGCTCTAAAAGCTCTCTTATGAGTGAGGAAGCCTGTATCCAACAGTGGCACGTTAATGGATTGCTATCTTATCTATCTGACAAAAAAGGGTCGTTATAAATAACTACATAGTCTCTTTTAATTTGGTCGGAAGTTTCTATTTATAACCACACATAATTAGTGACAGACGACAATAGTTCACTTAACAAGTTATAAGTGCATATTTATTTCTGACAGATTGGCGCTTGACTGTTTAGAGAATCTGTGGGTTTTAATTCAAAGATGGGACCGTGAGGTTCCTCTGTATAAATATAAAATGTACGTGTTTGCTCTTTACTATCCATTATTGTTTTTCGGCAAAAGAAAAACGAGGAAGAGGAAATGTATATCCCGGGAGTTATTCTAGTGTGATGGGTCTATGTTCTAAAACCCTTTCTCCTATCCTATGTAGCGGCTCGTACCTAGTAGTGGGACTTTAGTAGGCTACTTACCTTATAGCATTGTAACAGAACTCATTTTTTTTTGCTTGGTGGCATATCTTTCTTGGAAATCTCCCGTGGTGAACGGGTGGAAGGTTTCAAATTAGAAAATGCTATTTCATAAATTTACTGCCTCATTGGTCTAGTAGTTAGCATGTTCGACGCAGACATGAGGTCCTGAGTGCCAATTCAAAAATCGATATTTAGGTTTCTATCCTCTTTTAAATAAATGCGTGAACGGAGGAGTATAAAATTTCACACACTTTTAGTTTCCATAAGGGAGTGCAGAAACTAATATTATATCAAGAAATAGGTACATTAAATCAATAAAAAAAAGCCATTACACACACTACCATGTATTTGACACACACATATACACTTTTTTGGTTATTGTTAAAGTCTTTGCTCAAATTTCGAATTTATAGTTCGTTCGCGTTACGAACGCAGTGAGTCATCATTTTGCCGGCCTAACCCCTTCCGCTAACCTAGGTCAAGGTCACAGTGACCACTTAAAGGTATAGCAAGTTCACAGCTATGCCTTTTTTATAATATTGCTTGTTAAAGACATTTACCAAGCGATGAAAGTCTTTACATTTTTGTCTTTACATCCTTTACAGAAAAAAAAATTATCATTCAGCTTTATTGTCTCATTAAAAAAACAAATTTTGAACATTTTTTTGGGTCTTTTTTGTTTAAATTTCATGTAATTTTTTTGGAGAAAAGTGGGCATTACCGTAGTGAAATTTTTAATAATTTAAAATTTATAATTTAAATGAATATGGACCTATAAAATGCTAAAAGTGTAAACATGATAGTTCGATTACGAAATATATAATATAAAAATGAATCTCAAAATATGTTGGTAAGCGCATAACTCATCAACGTCTGGGCAAATTTTGCCAATGTTTTTTTAAAAATGTTCCTTAAAGTCCAAGGATGGTTTTTACGACGAGAAAAAATTGAATAACTGCAGGGGAAAACTCTAAAAACAGCCCTTTTCTGTTTCCCATACAAATGTAGTTCATATTAAATTACAAGTAGGTACTCACTGTTCTCTAAGCAATGTAGGTGTATTCATAGCGTCAGAGTCAATTTGAACTTTATTACCGCAGGACAAAGTTCAAAATCAATTGAATAGTCATAAAATGTAAGAGATATAAATCATTAGTACTGCTGTAATTTCATTTCAAAAATCATTCGCAAAACTGAAATCTGCCACATTCCAAATCCTTTTGACAGAACGAAATCCGTCGGGTCTGCTAGTATATATAAACAATTTCATCCTACGACCTAATTAAAAAAATCAAAGACATAACTATTATCACATTAAGACACAATAATTTCATATTCTTAGTGAACTAAAGGTGTAAACGACATGTGAACAGGTGGAACTGCTGGTACTGGTCCAAGGTTTTGCGAGCATTTCTCCTGCATCAGCATTGAGGCAACGATGGATAGGAACACCGCCATGATTACCCAGAAAAATATCACCAAGCATATCCTCGCACGACGCCATGAGACATTTTGTTGGGTTTTACACACTTCTTCATAACTTAGTGGTCTGAAATTACAAAAAGAGTACGAGATTTAGGGCCTTATTATAAAATGTGGACTAACTAGTTCGTGATATAAATTAAGACCTTCGCTTTCGTTACAAAAATCAATCCATTTTTACACAGGTTAGTTCATTACTTCACAGAGTAGATTTATTCGGGGTTTTTATTTATTAGATCAGTCAACCAGCGGTTCCTAAGCCTCTTAACGGCCTGCAAGCATACTAATACGAGTAAATATAAAGCAAAAATTTGTATTATCTTCGATAAAATAAGGTTAGCGACCCATGATCACGGCCTCCAAACCGAGACAACATTAAAAAACGTAAATTATATTAATTTTCCCATAACTTATTGTAACCGGTTTAATGTTAGTACATACATACATCACACCTCATTCCCATAGGGGTAGGCAGATACAACATCCTTCCACTTGCCACGATCCTTGCATATTTCCTTCGCTTCTTTCATTCTCATTAAACCTTTCATACAAGTTCGTCGGTTTAGAGTACTCTTGACCTGACCCTTATTTAAAATGTCCTGGATTTGGTCCAGGAACGTTCGCCTTGGTCTTCCCCTTCCAACTTTCGCATTCACTCTTGACTCATAAATCCTTTTTGTCAGTCTCCTTTCATTCATTCTCTCTACATGCCCAAACCATCTAAGCATACCTTTCTCAATTTTAGTCACTACGTCTTCTTTTATACCACAACGTTCTCTTATCACACTATTTCTTACTCTGTCACTCAGTTTTAATCCACTCATGCTTCTCAACGCTCTCATCTCTACCGCATTTATTTTACTTTTGTGATTCTTCTGCCATACCCAACTTTCACTACCATACATAAGTGTTGGCACCAACACTGCTGCATGCACAGCCAGTCTGGCCCTTTAAGACACCATATGGCTATTCATAAAGGCGCGCAGGGCACCATTTACCATATTCCCTGCATTCACTCTCCTTTGAATATCACTTTCACATTTTCCATCTTTTGTAAATTTAGATCCCAAGTATACTGAATATATAAAGACACTATATCCCAATAACGTCATTACAAATAACATGGTCTAAAAAATTTACATTGTGTGGTTTTATGAGTCCATGATGCAAGTGGAACATTTTGATAATTGCACGAATGAGTGAAAATATAAATTCTACACGGGTAACTAATGCCATGGGCAGCGCCATATTAGCCTTGGCTGCTCTTCCGAGTATCTCACTTTACTGACATTCTATATAAAAGAAAAAAATCACTTTAATTTTACCTAAATTTCTTATCTTTGATCACTATGGATTCTTGTGCAAGTAGTGGCTGTTTCTCGGGATCCATATTTTTTATTTGAATTTGTTTTACAATTTTAACATTTATTGATAAAAAAATAAAAACAATCACTTGAAAATACACTCAGTATTTTACTTGTAAGTTTCTCTTTATAATTGAAAGATATATTTAAATCGAATTTATTTAAACATCACATGTACTATAGTTAAAAATGTGTTTATTTTACATTGTATTTTGTTTTTTAACTTTATTTTCTATATGTTTATCTGCACAACACTAAAGCTAGGTATTATTTCAAAAAAGTAGATAAATTAGTTAAAACTTATTACATTTCTATGAAATTTGAAAAAATTGTTAAATTTAATATTTAATTTATGCTTTAAATGTATATAATTCGCAACAAACACTATACTTTTACAGCAAACGTGCAGTAACTGACTCTCTGACCTGACTATAAAGATAACCAACAGGAGTAAAGAACTCGTTACTATATCGATGTAGGTAGAGATTGTTAAATTAGCAACTGCCATTTATAAATATATCATTACTAGCTAGTGTTTGTGACTTTGTTTGCTTGAAATCACCTATACATATACAGCGAGAACCGAATATAACGAAAGATCGGTTATAACGACTAATCGTTTACTTTTTAAGAATATCAAAAACACTACGATCAATTTTAATACTTATACTAAATCTATGAAGGATTATTTCAACTATTGCTGTTATTCTCCTAATTTATGCGAACCTATATTGCGTTCTTTGTTATTTGACCTTCCATGGCTCATTTAAGCCTTAAGAAAAAAAAAATACAAACTAAAATGACCGATTACTTTAAAAAACTAAGTCTGGTCTGCGAAATGTACTGTAAAAACTTTATTTTTTCATATTGCCTTAATTATTTCCTTTTTCCGAACGAGATGAATCAATGATGAATGGCAATATTTTGATACATGGGGAAAAAGTGGAAGAGGTGAAAGAATTTGTATACTTGGGATCTAAATTTACAAAAGATGGAACATGTGAAAGTGATATTGAAAGGAGAGTGAATGCAGGGAATATGGTAAATGGTGCTCTGCATGCTTTTATGAATAGCCAGATGGTGTCTCAAAGGGCTAGACTGGCAGTGCATGCTGGAGTGTTGGTGCCAACACTTATGTATGGTAGTGAAAGTTGGGTATGGCAGAAGAATCACAAAAGTAAAATAAATGCGGTAGAGATGAGAGCGTTGAGAAGCATGAGTGGATTAAAACTGAGTGACAGAGTAAGAAATAGTGTGATAAGAGAACGTTGTGGTATAAAAGAAGACGTAGTGACTAAAATTGAGAAAGGTATGCTTAGATGGTTTGGGCATGTAGAGAGAATGAATGAAAGGAGACTGACAAAAAGGATTTATGAGTCAAGAGTGAATGCGAAAGTTGGAAGGGGAAGACCAAGGCGAACGTTCCTGGACCAAATCCAGGACATTTTAAATAACGGCCAGGTCAAGAGTACTCTAAACCGACGAACTTGTATGAAAGGTTTAATGAGAATGAAAGAAGCGAAGGAGATATGCAAGGATCGTGGCAAGTGGAAGGATGTTGTCTCTGCCTACCCCTTTGGGAATGAGTCGTGATGATATGTATGTATGTATGCTTTCATTCATTCCCTCTACGTGCCTTACCCATCTAAGCAAACCCTTCTCAACTTTAATCACTCCATTTTCTTTTATACCACAACGTTCTCTGTATATTATTATAATAATATCCCTGGCAAGTGGAAGGATGTTGTCTCTGCCTACCGCTATGGGAATGAGGTGTGATGCTATGTATGTATGTATGTAGCATTACAATGATTCTTTGGGTTTAATTTCAACATTTAGAAATCCACCAATAACAAGCATTATATCGTCATCGATTAATAGCCAATCACGGAGCTTGCCCCCAAATGTCTTTGTTTACTAATCATATTATTATGAAAATACGATTAGCAATTAGTTGTTAATAGTTATAATTAATGTAATTTAAGTAATTGTAAGTGATTACAATGATTCTATGGAAATTTGACTGTAAATACAATAGTTTAGTAATCCTCCATACATAATCATCTTATAATAATCAATTGACGAACCTATATTATCAACTGCTTGTTGATATTGCTTAAAAAACTATCGGATATAACGTTTTTACTGTATCTACTGCATCATCATTTACCACCAAGTATCATTTCAAGCAAGCGCTAACTTATCAGTTTAATAAAAAGGGTGATATAATGTCTCTAAAGCAAAATTCGTGCAGTGATATAACAACAACAGACAAACAGCCACATTCATTACAAATATAGTATAGATTACTGTAACTAAGCTTATAAATTATTACTTAAGTTATATTTAATAATGATAAGCGTTATCTGGAATAATATAGTTATTGAAATATATAATTAAGAATAACCTCCTGACCGATATATGATGGCCTTGCCGGTTTCGTATCCCGACATAACAGTTTAAGCATAGGTGCTGACGATTTTATGTTAAGTGGAAACAGATAATCAACGAACAGACAAACAATTATTAAATGTATTAAAAGGCTAGCTGACCCTGCAGACTTTATACCTCCTCATAATCAATGAATAAAAAAGCTGAACGTTACTTGCAGAATATTTCAACTTTAACAAAAAAATGTGGTCAAAACTTAACCAGAACAAAAGTCCGTAAAATCTTCTTCTTCAGTAATTGGCTTTCAGGTGTTGACCGGGTGGTGACCGGGCACACACAACTTCGCCAGTGTCGTGTAAATTGGAGTAGGCACGGAGGAGATTGTACAGGTATACTGTATATATTGATAACTTACAAATAGTTGACACTTTCTAGATATTAACCACCACCAGTAGATAGTAAAAAAAAAACCATTATGGACAACACAATGTACATTCACAGATGACTTTTAACAAAAAGAGAAAAAAATAAATTAAAGTAAAATTTTATCGTTCAAATAAGTCGAGAGGTAAATGATCCCTCTTCCAGTGCTAGTTTGCGTGGCATTAGTTTCGGCCAATATTTACACAAGCACAAAATTCAATCCATCGTTTACGACGGAGTTAAAAACATGGGTAGAAACAAGGTCAATGTCGAATTTTCATCTGCAGAAGCTGCTAACCAGTTTCTTAACAACCCTATCTTGCCTATGACCAATTACAAAGCTACTGTACCGAATTACAATGTCACAAGGATGGGTTTGGTAAAAGGTATCCCCATAGAATGGTCGATGGAAGAACTGGTGTCATCACTGGAGCTTCCTATTGGATGTGGTATTGTTTTAAAAGCACGCAGACTCAACAGAAAGTCTGTGACAGATGGTGTTACCACATGGATCCCTACTCAGTCAGTGGTTTTAACATTTAAAGGGCAGATGCTTCCTGCTCATATTTATTCCTACCACTCTTCCCTCCCTGTAGAAACATACAAGCTTCCCACAATCCAATGCATGAACTGTTGCCGTTTTGGCCACGTCAAGTTGGTATGTAGGTCTAAGCCTAGGTGTTACAAGTGCACGCAGCCTCACTCAGGTGATTCTTGCAATGTTATTAAAGAGTCATCTACCTGCTTACATTGCTCTGCAAAACATTTTGCAATTGACAAAGACTGCCCTGAATTTGCTCGACAACAGTCTATAAAGATGGTTATGTCCCAGGATAACGTCTCATACATGGAAGCAGCTACTCGATTTCCTCCTGTCAGAAAATCATATGCTGAGGTAGCAAAGGAAATGTTCTCCTCTCCTGCCTACCCCCCTACCAGCCCAGCCAAATCACATCCCACATCTAAATCTTACAGACAGACAGTCTTTCGCTCCCCACGCCCACGGGCTCCATTAGGGAAGGGCTTTGACAAAAAATCTCACCAAGAGATTATTGGCAATTGCTCTTCATCCATGCCTAATGGCTGTGCCCTGAATCCTGATAATTCCTCTCCATCCTTTTCCTCACAGGGCAAAATGTTGGAATTCATATCTGAATTCCTACTTAGCATTGTTGCTCCATGTAGTGAACTCCCTTTACCGCCCAACGTTGCCCATAACTTAACACAACTATTCAATATTATCCAAAACGGTCCCAATCCAATTACTTCAATGGAACATTAATAGTATCCGTTCCAAAAAACATGAATTGCTCCACATTATTAACCTGTATAATCCAAGTGTTCTCGCCATTTCGGAAACATGGTTGAAACCTGGATCTCGTTTTCGAGTCCCGGGTTTCTTCTGTGTGAGGAATGACAGGGACGATGGATATGCAGGTTGTGCCTTATTTATAAGGCACTCCCTTCCATTTTCCCCTATCCCTCTTCCCTCCTTCAGTCAACAGATTAATGCTGTTGCTGTCCGTACATTGAACATTTCTTTTGTTTCCTTTTACATTCCACATCCATCCTTTTCTTTAATACCTGATATCCAATCTATCCTTTTTTCCTTACCAAGTCCTATTATTGTCATGGGCGATTTTAACTCCCACCATACTGTGTGGGGGTGTCATTCTTGTGATGGGTTTGCTCAGCTGTTGATTGATGTTTTTGATGATGTAGGTCTCTGCATCCTCAACGATGGCTCTCCAACTCGCAGGGTGCTCCCGGATCAGAATGCCAGATCTGCCATTGACCTCACCCTTTGCTCTCCCAATCTAGCTTCCCAATTATTGTGGAAAGTTCTTCCTTCCTCCCATGGTAGTGACCATTTTCCTATAATTATTTCATTCCCAAACAAAACCTTGTCAATTGCAAATCCTGATCCTTTACTCAAATTTAAACTTAAAAAAGCAAACTGGGAAGCATATTCGGAGTCAGTTGATTGCATGATAGACTTGCTTCCGGATTTAGATAATAATGAAAACATTTTGGTTTACTACAATCTCTTTGTAAATTATCTTATGTTATCGGCCGAATTTCACATTCCTAAAAAATTCCCTCCCAAAAACCAGTTGCTTTCCCCTCCCTGGTGGGATGAGGAATGCAACAATGTGTTTGGTCAAAGATCACTCGCAGAAGAATCATACTCCTCCTGTATGAACCAACAGAATTTTTTAGAGTATCAACGCATTGACGCAAAATCTAAAAGGCTAGTATCAAAAAAGAAAAAGATTGGATGGACTACATTCTGTGAGTCCCTCAGTCCTCGGTCTCCCTCCAGCATAGTCTGGCATAAGGTTAAGAGTTTCCGTCGTACTCTTAACCATGTCGATCCTACCTCCAATAATCCTTCTGTATGGCTTAACGACTTTGCTGACAAGTTGGCTCCACCTTATGTCCCTAATGTGGACTCTTTTCTAAATTTCACGCTAGCTCCAAATCTTAACGAGATGGATGCCCCCTTTTCTTTTTCTGAGCTTCATATTGCTCTTGCTGGATTAAAAGATTCTTCTCCAGGGGAAGATGGCGTCCCATATTCATTTTTGATCAATTTGAGAGACAAAGCCAAACTTTGTTTCTTAAATCTGATTAATAAGTGTTTTGTGATGGGTATTGTCCCTGATTCCTGGAAATCCCAAATCATTATTCCTATTTTAAAGTATGGCAAAGATCCTGCCGATCCAAATTCCTATAGACCTATAGCCTTATCATCCACTTTAGCCAAAATTACAGAACACCTGGTTAAGAACCGCTTGGAATGGCTAATAGAAAGTAGAAATATTCTCCCTTCCTCCCAGTTTGGGTTCCGGAAGGGATTGAGTACTACTGACAGTCTCAGCATTCTGACAACGGATATTCGATTAGCCTTTGCCAGAGGAGAGTACCTTGTGGGTGTTTTCCTAGATATCACTTCTGCATATGATAATGTCCTTCTTCCGGTGCTCAGGCAGAAAATGCAACAGCTGAGTTTTCCTTCGAGGATTGTGCATTTCATATGGAACCTGCTGTCTTGCAGAACCATTTTGGTTAAACACCAAAACACAGTTCTTCCCCCCAGATTAGTCTGGAAAGGTCTCCCTCAAGGCTCTGTCCTCAGTCCTCTACTTTACAGTATTTATTCTTATGATCTCGAATTGTCTGTTTCCAGTTTTTGTAATACCTTACAATATGCTGATGATATTGTCCTCTATCATAGCTCTGCCTGTGTGGAGGAGATATCCTGTCACTTAAATTCTGCTTTGTATTACCTAGGCCGGTGGCTCTCAGACCATGGTCTGTCATTGGCCGTGGCGAAATGCCAAGCAGTGGTTTTTACAAGAAAGAGGTCTATCCCTAACCTCACCCTTTCCTTTGAAGATCAACCTATCAACCTATCTGACAAGACAAAGTTTTTAGGTCTATACCTTGATAAAACTCTGAACGGAATTTATCACACCGATTATTTAATAAAGAAATGTGAGCAAGGAATTAATGTCCTCCGTGCGGTATCCGGAGTATGGTGGGGTGCTCACCCCTACTCTTTAAAATTGCTATACAATGCTTTAGTACGCAGCTATATGGATTATTGTCTGTTTGTTTTAGAACCTTTTAATAAAGCGGCTGCGGAAAAATTAAATAAAATCCAGTTCAGGTGCCTCAGGATTATTCTGGGCGCTATGAAATCATCCCCAACAAATGCCTTGCAGGTCGAATGTGTTGATCCTCCCCTAATCCTCCGGCGCCAATACCTTTGTGACCGATTTGTTAGCAAGACGTTACAGTTGTCATCCCATCCTCTTTGGCTTCGTTTAAATCAATTATCCCAATTCCCCAGATCCCGTAATTCCTCTTCCGTTTTGTTAGATAGCTTTCTCAAATTTACCAGCCTGCCCCACCCTTTAATAACTGCTCCCTCTAATCCTCTTTTTTCTACTCCATATAAAGCTCTAGTTTACAAGCCTCCTATTATCACAGATCTTGGGTTACTGAAAGGATCTCCTGATACTAAGCAGCAATTTCAGAGAATTATTAATCAAAAATGGTCAAATCATCTTCTTATATACACGGATGCGTCAAAGTTGTCGTCTAACAGCTGCGTTGGTGCTGCCTGTTGGATCCCCAAATATAAAATTGTTTTAAAATTCAAATGTCCTCCCGAGTCTTCAGTGTTTACAGGAGAGGCCATTGCTATATTAGAAGCAATCCTGTACGCCTATTCCCATAACATACAACAGACTGTCATTTTGACTGACTCATTAAGTTGTTTAATGTCTCTTAAAGAAAACCCCTTCCAAAGTAAAACAAGGTTTCCCATTGTTTTCAGGATTAGAGAGGCTCTTTTTTCATGTTATCAAGGGGATCTGTCTGTGTTACTTGTTTGGGTTCCTAGCCATTCCGGTATTCCTGGAAATGAGACAGCTGATTCATGTGCGAAAGCAGCAGTCCAAGATGGAACGCACGAACATTTCCAAAATTATGCACAAGATTTAACCTCACTCTCCAAAACATTCCTGGAAAAATCCTGGGATTCATTCTGGTCTTCATCAAAATTGGCCAAAGGTAAATATTATGCCTCCATCCAACCGAACATACCAAGGCGACCCTGGTTTTTTCTTCATAGATATGCCAGCCGCTGGATAACCAGTACCATCTCTCGGCTGCGCCTTGGTCATGCTTGCACACCTGTACACTTGGCTAAACTCCGGATTAGGGACCACTCCATGTGTGAATGTGGCCTAGACGAAGGTTCTGTTTCCCACATCCTTCTCAATTGTCCCAAACTTTCCCACTCCATTTATGATATTTTCCCTCCACATATCCCCCGTCCTATAAATGTAGAATATTTGTTAAGTCTTGTATATAGTAGAAATTGTAAATATTTATGTAAATATATTAAACATAATAGAATTAAGTTGTAAAATAATTTTTTATTGTTAGTCATATGTATATATATAAATTTTACTTTACTTATATATATATAATGTTGTATTTTCCGTTTTATTTGGTGGTGGTTTAACATTATATTTCAGCTATTTATAGGCAATCAAAATTAAACTTTAAATTCTCTTGATAACCGAACAATTTCCTTCGTGTCTTCTCCAATAACTTGACACTGGCGAGATAATCTGTGCCTGGTTGGCATACCTGAAAGCCACTAAACAAAAGAAGAAGAAGAAGAAGACCTATATACTGGTTATTTCTTAGGAAAAGCGACACTGTTGTTTTACTACATTCCAAGTATTTTTAACCCACTTAAATAAAAGGAGGAGGTTATCAATTCGTCTGTATTTTTTTTTATGTTGGTTACCTCATCTTCCGACTGGGTGGACCGATCTTAACGATTTTTTTTATATGAAAGGTGGTGCTCGTAATAGGGTCCCTTTTTTAAAAAATCCAGTTCTGATGATGTCATCCATGAGAAAACCGGATAAGTGTTAAATTTGCATTAATCATGTGCGCGACAAATGGACGAATGACTCAAGATCACGCAAACCGATTTCCATGATTCTTTTTTTATTAGAAAGGACATACTTCAAGGGTTGTTTTGTGATAGTTTGGTTAAGTTCTGATTATGGAGTCCATGACAAAGTGACGGAACTCTTCAATTCTTAGGAGCAAATGAACGATACTCGGCAGAATCTTCTACAAGCTATCCAGATATTTGAGTTGCCTACCGTAACTTTGGTATGGTCAAGTGCTAGTCGTAGTTAAATATAAATATCAATGGAACTCCTCAACGGTTTACAGTAAGGGTGCGATTTATGGCAGAATATATAACTGTCTGTAATCAAATGGCAATGATCTTGTTGCCGCATAGCAATATTTAAAAGGTGAATTATGTGCGAAGTGGTGGTAGTGAGGGGGAACTTTTGCGTGTTAGTGTTCTGCTCGATCGCCATATAAAAAACTGGTGATAGCGGGGTGGCAAAATAACCGACATGTAACGTATAAAATTGCGGGTTCGATCCCGGGTGTGGCGAATTCAATGTAAATTTAACGTTGTAAAGTTGTTTTTATTTAAACAGTGTTTTATCATATGAGCAACACGTTTATAGGTGTACACATATTGAGACAAATTTGTTAGTTTATTTCAGATTCACTAAAAATTGAAAAATACATAGAAATTTTAACAAAAAAAGAACCGCCTTCAAAACAAACTTACAAACATAATAATATGCTCTATAAAGTAAGAAAGAATTGCGTATTCTTTTATAGTGTTCTTCGCATTGTTATATTTGGAGTCGGTGTCAGCCAAGGTACCTACATATATACATGCTATAGGGGAGACGCGGGAGCTGCCAAGTGGAAACGTGGGGAACATTTTCCTTGGCTGACACCGACTCTGAATATAACAATACGAAGAATACGCAATCATTTTTTACTTTTTAGAGCAAATTAATATATTTGTAAGTTTGTTTTGAAGGCGGTTCTTTTTTTGTTTAAATTTCTATGTATTTAATATTTACTCACTTATTAACCTGGATTGATTAATATATATATATACATATATGTATTGTAGCAGCAAAACTATTCCTACAATAACCAGAAAATACAAAGAAGAATGTTGTAATTAGATTAGAATAGTAGAACACTCCTTTTTTAAATAATTATATTCGTAGTTAAGACTGAACAAAGTCTTAGAAGACAGTTAGTTATATATATGACGAAGAATAAGAGAGAACGGGACAGCATAAAGCACAAAGGGCGTAGGTTTCTCCGCCGACATCGTTATAAATGGGATCCATTATTTAATTTCAGAGATACACAAACCACATAATTTCTGTGGGCGTTCGTGGGTAATGTTGGTGCAATTAAACACTTTGTTAACTAACTCGGATTATAATGTTCAATCACTTGAAGTTCCCGATATCATTTAACACAAACTCATTAACAATAATAGCTAGGAACGCGACAGTTTCAATAGTCGACCACTCCGGCCGACCGCCGCTCGAGAACTGCCGAGAGACGGGCCGGACTGCCATTTATTGACTCTGCCCCCACGCCGATGCAAAGATGGCGCCAGCGTTCCACAGACTATTACACAAGAACCAGCGATCCACAGACTCTTGCACTCCGACATATATATAAAGATGTACAAACAAATTTACTAGTCCAACAAGTAACTAACAGTTATATCAAATACCAACTGGCTCATAACTTAGTCGCAAACTATGGAGTATCTCGGGATTATGCGGTCAGTCTCACTGCAAGCTCAGTTATTAGGTTTGAGGAAAGTTCCTCCGAACATTATTTGAGGTTGCAAGAACAAGAACGACCTATGTAAAAGGTAACGTGATATGAAAATCATTTGAAATTACACGACCCAGTTGTATGGGATTAGGAGACTACGTCCCATCTTAACACGTTCGCTGCATTACGAGATCTATCAGATCTCGTGCAGGACTTCCGTATTGTGCGTTGACTATAATCGTGTTGTTTCACTCCTTCCAGGAGGCTCTAACGTATAAAGTACTTCTAGTATGAGTAAGACAAATATACACATTTGCTCCCTATTTCAAGGTGAATTCAAGGACATAAAAAAATAGTGATGGATTAGGTCTCTAACGCACAGTATTATAATTATTTTCATTCCATTAGGGGACATGTGGATACTCTTGGAAACTTGAAAACTGTATTTTTATGAGACTGGTTAAGGCAAGAAAGTTCTTTGAAAATGATGACGCAGTGAACGTATTAATGAGTCTACGACTCTTAGAGATATTCTACAAGCCTTTTTAGTGAGACTACGTCCTTTCTTAGTGATTAATGTTATTCTACCCTACATTGCTCATTAGAGATATTCTACGTCGCTTCTAATTGTGACATCACGTCCCTTATTTGTTAGACTACGTCTTTTCTTAGAGAGATTCTACGTGCTTTCTTAGTGAGACTACGTCCCTTCCTACAGGGACTTTATGAGCCTTCTTAGTAAGGCTACGTCCCTTATTCGTTAGATTAAGTCTTTTCTTAGAGAGATTCTATGTCGCTCTTTAGAGATATTCTACGTCTCTTCTTAGTAAAACTACGTCTCTTAGTGAGACTATATATTCCTTAAAAAGATTAGTGATAATCTACGTCCCTTGTTAGTGAGAGCCTACGTCCCTTCTTAGCTTTTACGCCCCTTCTTAGTAAGACTACGTTTCTTTTTTGTAAGACTCTACGTCCCTTCTTAGTGAGACTCACATCCCTTCTTATTGAGACTCTATGTGCCTGTTTAATGAGATTTCCAATCACGTGGGAATAGCGTCCTTAATGACCGTCAGCGTCGGGAATAGAAAACGTATTCTGAATTTCAAGGGAATCAAGTACATAGTTTTAGAGATTTCTCAGTAATTGGCCAGTTTTCGTCTAAATTTCGGGATTTCGTGGAAATATCGTTCTTAGTGAGCATCTACATCAACAAAAAATACGTATACAAGGTACTGAAAGCAACCAGTACTAGAAATAAAAATAAGCTTTTCAATCATTCCTATATAAATGTATACGCTTTTACAATAAACTTCCAAAAGACTTTCTATTAATTAGATTTGGTTTTATATATTGATATTATATCAGTAATTACTTAATTTCTAATAGATAATTACAACCCGCTTGTTGTGAAATATATCAGCAGAGAGAACTTTACAAGCAGAGATACACAAACCACATAATTTAAAACTTTGTCGTCGGTAACATATATTACTTTTGGAAGTTTCCCTGTCAGGTTGTTAACTTACAAAGTATGTATGTATATACATATATACAATTGAGATCAAAGGGAATTCCGAAAATATCCTTACCCACCCAAATATTTAAGTATTTGAAAAAACTATTGTATAAAGCTATACTTACCCTTTTTATCAAAACTAAAATTCGTTTATTTAATAGGTATTTATACTTAGAGAATTTTCGTACAGTTTTGTTAACATTATTGCTTGTATTAGGTTTATATAAATTTCATAATTGATTTGTATCTTATGTGTTCTTATATAGCTACATAATTGTAGAAAGAGATCAAGTAATAAGACAGCAGTACACTGAAAAGAATATTATCAAATTGTTGAGATAGACACGCCCACAAAGTGCTTACTCGTTAAAAAGTTAACGTTTGTCAGCCACATCTGTTGAATATATATCTTCGAGAACTCTACAAGCAAGTATGTATCGGTTTATTGAGGACGGCTACTGTTTTATTGTGAACCAGCATCGTGTAGTTAGTTATACCTTACACTGCCCCTGTCAGTTACCGCTCCACAAGGCAGATTAGAAGTAGATTGCCCGTGTCAATTACTAGATGACATGATAAATAGTTCTGTCTCAACTTCTGCAAACAGAAATATAAGCACTCTTTCTTTTCAAGTCATAATGTGTTTTATCTATTCAATAGAAAAAACAAAAATCAATTACAGAATGACAGTTGCGAACGGTGGGTGTGGCGCGTCGAAGGTCTTTAAGTTTTTTTTGTGGTATCTTATAAACCGTTGAGTCTTTATTAGCGATTATTTATGTTTTTGATTATATAATTGATGTGAATAACAATGAAAACCTTTGAGGTAAGTTTTAATTTTTAAGATATGGTCCTTTAAATACAAGACGGACTTTTTTCACTACCTCAAAATTTAGCGCAACATGACGCTACACCAGAATCCTAATTTAATAAACAATAGATAAAATTGTATAGTTTAACTATTAGCAAACATAAAAATTTTAAGCCACTTTAGCGTCATTCGATTCTCGGGGCAACTGACCATATGGCAAAGATATCATGTTTTTGTAATTGAAGCATGTAAATGTAACTTACTTCGATTTTTTCTGTGTGTGGGGGTGGTGTGGGGAGGGGATACCTAAATCAGGGACAGAAGGGACAAAAAAGGTTAAAAAGGTTAATTATCTCTTATTAGGTTAAAAAATAAATGAGGGTTAAACCCAGGAGATATTTAAAAGTACATTTTATTATTGATATCGAAATAAAATACGTAAAAGAGCTTTTGTCTCTAAGACCCGGTCTGCTTGCTACCAATAAAGGCGCTGAATAATTTATACGTGCCAATTAGCTTCGTAGCTGAGAAACTTTGATAGGGTTACCACTCTACAATATATTTATTACAAAAAAAAGCTAATACCTGCGACTCAGCTTATGTAACCTAACTGGTTCGAAGCAGGGGTTTTGAAATCCCCTCCCCCCACGTATAAGTTTTCATTTAATAACATGAGTGTTAAAAGAGCTACATTCTTCATTTGTTTTAAATCATAAAAACATTATAAAAAATCTTTTCCGCTTTATATTTTTGAAGTGAAACTTCTTGAGGTGCATGTGCAGCGTTTTTTATGAATGCCACTCGTCACTTAATAATTTAATATCCTTTGTTCATAAATCTTAAATTCAAAATTTAATTCTTAATTTCTAATATCGAAATAAAACACGTGGCATTTTTATTTACAATTCGTCATTTGAGATTTCAATAAATTATTTGTATTAATTTTCTATTAATTAAATTCCTATCTTCCTTTTTCCCTTCCTCTAAGTCTCGTAAACCTAAAGGTTTACTTCTGATATGCACGCATTTTTTTCTATTATCGAAACACAAATCCTTTAAAAAAATATTGTTTTTGATGACAAAAAGCCGAAATAGTTGATAAGTAACGTATACATTCCTATCATTAACACGTTTTGTTTTAGTTTGGTTGTAGCGTGTTATTTATCTCGCATCAACAAATGCGGCATAATCCTAAAGAAAGAGCGAGACAAATATACAACACTGTTTTCGTTTTTGCCGATTGCACGGCCGCGTATGTCGGTCAGTTGCCTCATTAAAGAGCGACGGTATGCACGTGATGTTCTGATGTCTTTATTTCAGACTTCCATATATGGAACCGGGGTCTTTTCATATCCCTGTAAGAATCACGCATATTTTTTTCATGTTTACAACCGGAAAGGGCAAAGTTTATGATTTCCCATGCTTTACGCGCGCCGGTTGAAGTATAAACTTACATCCGGGAGTGTGAGACTCTCTGGCTGTATCAGGATACCAACTAAAATCCAGCAAAACTCTTCATCCAGGTGTTGGATTTCAGATGGCCGTTGACGCAATCAGATCTGGCACTTCGAATAAATTCAACTTAAGGGTTTAGTTGAGGGAGATCAGGCGACCAAAATGGCGCCTCTTGGTGCTCCGCTCTTTGCTTAAAAGGTTAATAATATTAGGTTTCGCATCATTGTGTTAAGAAACAGCATCTATATTAGTTTATTGGTTTCTCAAGTGGTAATTTAATGTATCTTGTAATTTACGTCTATTTTCTAGTAAATAGAATTTATCTATCTCTCTGATAATCACTTAATTTGTGATCATTCGTCGTAGATAACATCAATATCATTTCTTAAAGACTATGTTGAATATATATTACTCTAAGCAAAGGGGTGTGATACTTCCTTCAAAAGTATTAATAAAATATATTTCATATCATGCCAAGCGCCCAATTTCTTGGAAAACATCTGCTAAAATCAGTCTAGGAGTTATGAGGTAAAAACTTTAAATGTTATGTTAAAAAATTGTTATTTAAAACATAGTTTCTTACGAAAATTCCATTAAAAACTGTGGCAAAGTCGAACCAGCAGTGTTAAACTCAACATAAGACAATGATTATTCTAATTTCTGTGTAGCTTTCGCCAAAAGAAATAATAAAATCAGGTATTTTCCAAGTAAAGTTTATGAAAATGGTTGTAAGAGTTCTTAAAAATCGTCTAACAGAACAAGATGGACATAAGTTTGACCTAAACCCGTGTCTGACGCCAATATGTTATCATAGACATAAAGCATTATTCATATTTTTAAGGTCGACTTTCAACCACAAATTAGAATACAATTTTGAACGAATATTTCAAATGCGACGACATTTACGACATTTTAATATGAAAGAGTAACTTGTTCTTAAACTTGATGTATCATTTATGAAAATGCGAGATGAGAGTCTGCAGAAACTTTGAACTTGCATATAATTTGATTGAAAGCTTCGGTTGCGATAAAATATGACCCTCTCGTGAAATTTACATTTTTATCAGATGTTCTATATAAAAGCTTCTCGAAAATATATCTATTGTCTGTTAGAATAAATTGTGTGACTGTTAAAACTGGAAAAACAATAAAGGATAACCAAATCAATTTAAATTGTTTTGAAAACGAGTAACTATTGAGTTTATTGTTAAACCTTCCAGACTCAATGATACAGTCAAAGAGCTGAAATAAACAATATTTTGATTTTCTCTTATTTGGTAGCAGGAAATGAAGTCCCAAATTCATACTTCAATCTACTGTGCCAAAATATTTCTTGAATCATTATTTTCTAGTAGGCAGGAGGTCTATCAATGCTTGCAAGTTAACACGTTCGATGCATTACGAGATCTAACAGATCTCGTGCAGGACTTTCGTATTGTGCGTTGACTATAATCGTGTTGTTTCACTCCTTGCGGGAGGCTCTAACGTGTAAAGTACTTTTAGTATGAGTAAGACAAGTATAAAGGTGAATTCAAGGACATATAAAAAATAGTCATGTATTAGGCCCCTAACGCACAGTAGTATAATTATTTTCATTTCTTGCATTAGGGGACATGTCGATACTTTTGGAAACTTGAAAACTGTATTTTTAGGAGACTGATTAGATCCCTAACGCAACACAGGGTAGGTGAGTTACGAGATCTTTTAGGTCTCCAAAGCACGAACTGAAAGTTCTTTGAAAATGATGGCGCAGGGAACGGGTTAAACACACTCAATCACATATTTCTTTGGTACATTTTTATTAAATTCTACTCCATCTGATAATAAATGGTGTACTGTTATCTCCTGATGATAAGAATAAAATTAATGATGAGAATATTCAGTATCACTCTTGTAAAATCGTGGGTTGCTTTTTATAATATTTTTATACTAACTTTACAATTAGGAATTAAAAATTGTAATTATATCTACTAGTGTTGTGATTCGGTGTTTATTTAAAGAACGAATTTAATGAAATAGCTTTTTCACTTATAGTTTCCGCCTACGTTCGCCACTTTCGTTATACGATTGGAAAGTATTTAAGTTGACTATTATAATTTATTTATCATAATCGTCGAGACAAGTACAATAAAGTTGATTTACCAAGACCTTAACTAAATAATAAATGTAATATGGTAAAATATTTGATTAAATGCGTAAATAGAATGTATAAAAACTTTAAATATATTTGCGTCATGATATTAGTTTTTGTATTGACTAAATTAAGCAGCGCGAATGATGACGACGCATTGGTAGGCTGGCGAAGCTTGTTCGTAGAGTACTGCAGTCTTTAGTTTTGATATTAAGTGTGTTAGTGAAGCATTAAGAAATTATTAATGTATTGAGTTTCATGTTTAATAGAAATCTTATTAATAAAAGAATATGTGTTAGTAATCTTTACACTAGCAAAAGTTTTTTCAGACTATATTTATCACTAGTTTTATTCGGAAATACAGAGTTAGTTTGTAAATGTCCTAAAACATACTCCACGAGAAGTCACATTAAATATTCTCGTTAGTAATTTAATTCTTATACTAAGAATTATTCTACTATTTAGTTTGATTACGTCTAAAAGCATGATTTATAGATTTTTTAAAGTATACGAGTAATTTATTTTTTAGTTTACTTCTACTTCTTTTTTTTGTTTGACAGCCCTAATTGTCAAATATTTCTCCGCCGCCGCTTCTAATACAAATAATGTTTCAATTACAAACTAATTTAATTTATATTAGTAATTAATACCTAATCAGGCCATTACATCGTTTTTACCAATAGTACATTAATCACAAACTGTGTAACTACAAAATTTAATCGTGAAGATTTTGTGGTATTTTTTAAACCGTGAGTGTTTATTACTCATTATTTGTGTTTTTGATTATATAAGTGATGTGAATAACAATGAAAACCTTTAAGGTAAGTTTTAAGATATGAGCCTATACACACAAGACGGACTTTTTACACTATCTCCAAATTTAACGGAACTTGATGCTACACCGCACCCCAGCAGCATATCTTGTTGTCGCTGGTTAAAGGACTGGAGAGTTAATCGAGAAGAGAAAGAGTTAATCACTGGAGAGCGTAATTGCTCGCCGTCGCAGGAGGCTTGGTGGCAGAAGTCGCTCTTATTCACTTCATGCCTCACTCTATTGAGTGGTAGATCCTCACAGTCAGTACCATCCGGGTCACTAGAGTGGAATGCAGTTAGGAAACTTCTAGTGATCTCACTCATGGATGGGGAGGAATCCGCTAGGTTTTAGTGGGTATTCTGTAATCAGTGAGTCCCACACTCCTGGTTTTAGTCTTTCAATGGGGCGCGGAAAGGCATTTCCCAGCGTAAAAAAAGAGTCTTAATTTAATAAATAAAAGATAACATTATTTAGTTTAACTATTAGCAAACAATAAAATTAGGACATTTGGCAGTCTTTCATATATTTAAGTCCCAAGAGCCACTTTATGGACCCGCGGGGCAATCTACGAAAAAACGTCCGTGCGGTGCAGGGTAGGCGACGGTTATTTCCGCAAAAAATCGCAAAAGGCAAATTGCGGGAGTCAATAAAAAACGCTGCCGGACAATCTAACAAGATATGACCGAATCCTCCCAGTACAAACCCAGATAAGTGAGAAAATGTACCATGCAGCGAATCGTACCCAGGACATCAGTCGGTAATTGAGGACCTTAGAAATTACTATTTAAACGAAATTACATTTTTTCCATGTACGTAATCGCAGATGGTGTTTTTTTTGGCCGTTTACTGTATAAAATGACATAATCTACCCGTTATATAAATGTTTTAAAAGGAAAAAGAAGTTTAAATCGCGTTGTATCTAAATATTAGTATTATTTCCATAATATGTAATTGAGAATATAAATAACAGTTAACCTCTATACAGTTTTATTACAAAGTTATCATTTGTTGACGTCCCTCGTTGCTTTGTTGCAAGAATATGGCCATGAAGACCTAATCGATTAATTTCCAGGGATATTATTATAATAATATACAGAGAACGTTGTGGTATAAAAGAAAATGTAGTGATTAAAGTTGAGAAGGGTCTGCTTAGATGGTTTAGGCACGTAGAGGGAATGAATGAAAGCATACATACATACATAGCATCACGACTCATTCCCAAAGGGCTAGGCAGAGACAACATCCTTCCACTTGCCACGATCCTTGCATATCTCCTTCGCTTCTTTCATTCTCATTAAACCTTTCATACAAGTTCGTCGGTTTAGAGTACTCTTGACCTGGCTGTTATTTAAAATGTCCTGGATTTGGTCCAGGAACGTTCGCCTTGGTCTTCCACTTTCAACTTTCGCATTCACTCTTGACTCATAAATACTTTTTGTCAGTCTCCTTTCATTCATTCTCTCTACATGCCCAAACCATCTAAGCATACCTTTCTTAATTTTAGTCATTACATCTTCTTTTATACCACAACGTTCTCTTATCACATCATTTCTTACTCTATCACTCAGTTTTAATCCCCACATACTTCTCAACGCTCTCATCTCTAGCGCATTTATTTTACTTTTGTGATTCTTCTTCCATATCCAAATTTCACTATCATACATAAGTGTTAGCACCAACACTCCTGTATACACAGCCAGTCTGGCCCTTTAAGACACCATCTGGCAATTCATAAAGGTTCAGAGCACCATTTACCATATTCCCTGCATTCACTCTCCTTTCAATATCACTTTCACATGTTCCATCTTTTGTGAATGAAAGGACACTGACACAAAGGATTTATGAGTTTAAAGTGAATGAGAAAGTTGGAAGGGGAAGACCAAGGTGAACGCTCCTGGACCAAATTCAGGCACATTTTAAATAAGGGTCAGGTCAAGAGTACTCTAAACCGACGTACTTATATGAAAGGTTTAATGAGAATGAAAGAAGCGAAGCAGATATCCAAGGATCGTGGCAAGTGGACGGATGTTGTCTCTGCCCACCCCTTTGGAAATGAGTCTACTAAAATGCATAAGCATGTGTCCTGCAGCGGGACTTTCATGTGCTGCTACTTACCTACTATTACAATCGGCGGCACTTTTCCTCTTCTGGCTCGTTATCTTATGATACAGTCTAAGATGCAAGTCTAACCACAAGGTGAGAGGTAATTTACCTCGCTTTTCAGTTTAGAATTATTACGTCTTTCAAGTGAACTTTTAACGTATTTTAAATAGAATATCAAAGACCCTTAAGTGTTTTTGCATAATATAATTAGTCGCTGTCTGTTCGCTTAGATCTTTTAAACTATTCAATGGGTTTTAATGTAACTTTTATTTATAGATAGAGTGGTTCAAGAGGAAGGTATATATGTATAATAAATATATAGTATAGCACAGTAAAACTATGAAATTCAGAGATTAGTAATGTGATGTCATTACAAACATTTTGTGCGCTTAAATTGCAAATGCTGGCTAAACCTTATGAGATATATCAAATTAATGTTCTACGAAATTGTATATCGTAAAAAGATCGATTAAAAAAATCTATAATGGTATATATTTATCTCTAAAGGATAACCCACAGTAACAATTTTCATCATTTACATATTACAAAAAAATATGTATTATTTTCAATCATGTGCAGTGCAATAATTACTTATTCAGTCCAATACATTATCATCATCAACATCATCATTGGCCTTAATCCGTCTTGGCAGACGTTTAAACACTGTCTAGGCGGTATTTTTTTCTGTGGCTAAATAAGCCAATACGGGAATGACAATTGCGGAAGCAGGTAGGGCAGCAGAAATCCGGTCCTGTACTTGCTATGGATCTGGTGGTGTTTCTTTCACGCCTGCGTTTCATCCTTCAGTATTTTTCTCCATTGTTCTCTTTGCGCCGCAAGCTTCTCCCAGTTGCAAAGGAAAATATTAAAATCAACCATGTCCCGCTTGGCACAATCTTTGAAGCGCAATCGCGGGCGGCCTATCGGTCTTTTAGAGTGCGCTACTGCTCCGAGGAGCACCTGCCTAGGCAAACGAGATGGCTCCATCCGTTGCACGTGCCCATGCCAATGCAAGCGTCTTTGCTTAAGTAAAGCAGTGTCCTCCTTGCTTCGTTTCCTCAATTCTGAGGGTCGTGACAACCACCTCTCATGAGCAATTTTCTTTTTATAATGGAACGCCATTTGCCTCTGCTTTCCGCGGCGTGTAAGGCATCGTAGACGGAAGTCTGCAATGTGGTGCGGATCTAATCGGACCAACGCATTAGGCTCCGACCTCTTGCTCTTTTGCAATTAACTTTTCCAGTTATCACGAGCTTTTCGAGCTTTTCGAGGTTATCACCCTGTTTCCTGGCAATGTGCCCAAAGTACTCAAGTATTTTTTTGAGGCAGATGGTGGAAAGCCTATTTGTAACATTGAGTTTCTTAAGAATTGATGCGTTGGTCCGATCCGACTCCGAAGTAAAGCAGTAAGGCTTGGCAATTTTGCTTTCGATAACACTGTCTCCTTTGACACCCTGTCCTTCCATGATATGCCCAAGATTTTTCTTTTGCAGCGCATATAGAACGTATTAAGACGTCGTTCTTGTTTTTTGTAGGAGGTCCATGCCTCAGACCCTTACAGGAGGACACAAATTACGCATGATTGACAAATACATTATATACGAAGTATATATTTTATGCAGATTAAAACTGTCCTTAATAGTATTCCATTTAAATGGATAACTTAGAAGATATCAGGGGTTTAAAAAGCTGTGGTACCACCCACTCAGCTAGTAAAGTATAAGGCCCTAATAATGGCAGTGTATAGAAACTACTCTAAAATGCGAGTTGATTATGAGTAGAATATGTTAAAAACTGAAACATTAGTACATTTTTCGTATTCCGAAAGTTTTACGTAAGAGTGAGCAACCGCAAAACTTTCCTTATTGCCTCCCATAGTATATTGTGGACGCAAAACGTTCCCGTTGTTTTATATAACTTCATTAAATACAGAATCCGAAAGATCTTTTGTCTTAAGAAAATGTAACGTCGTTTGTTGGGTTCCCGGAGATTTATCGTACGCTTCCGTCGACATGACTTCGCATTATTTCTGTAACACTTTGATGATGATTACGGTCGCATCTCTTTACTGAGGAAACGAACATAAACATTAAGTAACTAAGTGTACTGGACTGCCGCATTGGCCTAGCTGACAGCTTGTTCCGCTACATATATGAGCTCCTGGGTTCTAGACTCGGGTTGAGCTGATTCAAAGCTGTGTTGTTAGTGGTGTCCTCCATCCCCGTGCCACGGAGAGTACGTAAAGCCGTCGGTCCTGGGCCTTTTTATTTTTGTCGCTGGGAAATGCAATTTACGCACTAACTTTGACCGATGACCAGTCAGGAGTATGGGACTCGACGATGGTAGGTCTCGCTATACCTACTAATACCCAGTGGAACCCTTTTCATCCTTTATCCATTCTCCCTTTCTTGGGCTTCCTTCAGCGAGACTGTTAATCCTGGGCCTGATCTCTCTCCGGTCGTGTCGGATTGCCGTCACATCCGATTATGAGATTGAAGGAATAGAGAGTGCACTTGTGTACTATGCCTGCCAATCCGCACTGGAGCAGCGGTCTATGCTCTAAAAACCCTCGCTCCTCGGAGTGAAGAGGCCTGTGCCCAGCAGTGGGACATTAATGGGCTGCTACTTACTTACTTTACTAGTAGTTTTAAATTTAGCTGACTATCACAGCAGAATTAAGAGTATATAAGTAAGAATGGGGTGTAGCTGTTTGTTGCACGTGAATATGTCTGGTAACGGATAATAGTTTCTATATAGAATATGCGTTACAATCCGTACTTAGCGTATTAAATTCTTTGATCCTTTAGATATGCAGTGGCTTACTTGAACATCGGACGGAGGTGATAGAAATAACACCAAACTGTAACCCTCGATTTTGTTATCATTTACCTCTGTAAAATACAGATGTATTCGCGTCAAAAAAGTTAGTTAGTGCAGAATAGTTGTAAGAATCGATGTAGCTCGACTTTTAGAGGCACACCAATAGCCTATAGAATTTTAGGACAATTGATGTGTTTTACTTCTGGATCCAAAACTGTGTATTTGCAATGCTATTCCATGTCTATGATCTAGCCAAAGAAGATATATTTGTGTAAGTCAAAACCGATCGCTTTTCTCTTCGGGCCAAGTATTTTGATAAGCCTTTGATATAGGACAATGCAATCGAAGCCCGTTCGTTCGAAAAGTATCCAATTAATTGGAATAAATAAATAAATTTATTAAGAAAATCGGAAACTTTACCCCACATGAGTAGCAATTGAGGGTAGTTACCATGTGTTGATGGAATGTGTGCGGAACGAAGCATTATAATTGATTGTGCTGTGCAACTTGGTTAGAAGTTAGATATAGCCGTGTTCACGCTGGCCGTGACCCTGTCATGGACTCGACCCTGGCCTCGGGCCCATAGAAGTCCAGGTCAAATCGGTCCCTGAGACGGCGGGAGGAGAAGTTATACGAGAGATTCCTGAGGGGTCGACCAGATATGAGTACTTCTACCTTGTTTCCCGTCGCCGTTCCCCTCGGTCAACGTCGAGCCCTGGCAGATGAATGATCACTTGGGTATGTATTTTGTATGTGTGTATATTTGTGGATGTGTATTTGCCAAGGCGTCGCAGAAAGCCGCTGTTGGTGACGTCGATCACCTCATCCACCAGGCATAGGAAAGTCTAAACTGCGGCCACCACGTGGGCCAAAATAACCTCCAGCCCCGCCGACCCACCACACTTCGTTGTGGGGCTACAAGAGGGCTTCGGAACGCGGACTACACCGACGGCATCACAAAACCAAATAAGAAAGAAAGAAAGAAGAAAGAAAATCGTTTATTCATCCTAATGTAAGTATGAACTATGGTTATTTAAAATTATAACATACATTGCGAATATACACATTCTAACTTACACTATGATGAAGAGGCCAACAGCTCAGGCTAAGCCATTTGTCACTAGAACAGATGGCGCTGATTTTCAGCTGCCGCCCAAAACAGGTGACGTCGCAGTTACATTACATTTAATATTTGTTACAATGTTAATCTATATGCCACGAACGAAAAATATAATAAATAGGAAAAGCAAACTAAGAGGTATAAGAAATAATACAAAACTACAATCTAAAACTAAAAAGATACTAATTAAAGCTAAAATTAAAACAAAACCTAAAAATTTACAACTAAATTATTATATAACGCTTATTAAGTAAAAGAAAAAAAAATACAAAGACTCAAACCACTGCTAAACCCTAGAGTATTGATGTGTTAACTCTGCAATTCTCAAAGGCTACTTGATGTTGAAACAATAATAGTTTTATTTTACTTAAAAATGATTTTCTATTACCCAACTCCTTAAAAGGAGGTGGAATATTGTTCCAACAACGAGTTGCTGCGTATCTAAATGAACCTCTGAAAGCAGCAGTAAAATGTCGCGGGACTCTTAATCGACGAAGTTGTAATGGCCGGTTTGAATTTACGTCATCTGTCCAGTCAAGTTTTTCAGCTAGATAAATGGGTTTACTCAACTTCACGAGTCCAAATAAAAGCCCCGCCAGGTGCAGTTTCCTTCTTGCTTTCATGTTTAATAGACTGTGTTCGTTTAAAATTGGCGTAATATGACTCATGGAAAAATAACGCATGGAATTACCGCACTTTTCCGACAAACAATACAAAAACATACGAAGCAGGCTTCTTGGCCCGTCACGTTACTCCTCGAGGTTGGCAGCTAGTTATCGACCACGGCCACAGATAATAGATAAACTATATTGCTCCACGCTCAGCTCATAGAACGGCGCAGGAGGCGCCCTCTGGTGTGGTTGACGCGCCGCTTCCCTATAACTAGCAGATGGTGCGAACACGCCGCTTCCGAGGTACCAATGCCTAATACCAGATGACGCGAACAAGCTGATTTCATTACTTTTTTATTGGTATTTCCGTACAGTATTTAGTCGAAGATTGTATATTAAATATAGAGTTAAAAAAATACAAGAAAATTGGTAAAATGTCACATTGACCTTTTAGTAATCGGGCGGTAGAATACGTGATTAATCAAATCGGACGGCGGGTCACTGTAACTGTTTAAGATAGCCACATAATTACGTGGGATTAAGTTGAGCTAATGAGTGTATGGGGCATGAAAACTGTTTAATTTATTAAATCGAGGTTAATTTTGGGTTAGTTTTGGATAAATAAGGATCGAAACTTTATTGTCATAGTACAATTGTAATGTCACAATCTACAACATTTGTAATTGATTCTTTTGGGGCAAGACGAACATTTTAAACAAGATGTATTCGCGGTGATACCGCCTAATTCCGGGTGATTTTTTTATATATTTGGTTTTAAATTAGCCATAGTTACTCTTTAAAACATCGGCTATATACCAGTAAAGGTACCATCAAAATTGGTTCAAACATTGTAGAGTTATCCGACGCAAACTTACTTAAAGAAAACAATGCAAAATATAGATTTTTGATCTAAATACCATATTTTTTCAATATGAAATCATTTGAAGAGTTAATGATACGCATTTTTAATAAAATACCGCAAATAGTTTTGGATTTGCCACCACATAATTTTAAGAAAGAAGTAAAAAATATCCTTTTACGAGAGGAATATTATCTTCTTCCAGATTCCAGTTGCACACAGACATAAATTGTTACAAATTGTAACCTACAGAACTATATTTAAAAGAGTAACTGCTGAGTTTCTTGCCGGTTTCTTCTCAGCGGAATCAACTTCCCAAACCGGTGGTTCTTAAGGGCAGACTACGCAGTACTCAAGTGATTTTAAAGCCTACAAACGGACACTCCAATTTTATTTATTTGTATAGATGCATCAGTTTTTTATGTAAAACCTCGTCCAAGATCTAGGTGGCCTAATTACCAAAGCCTGGTTTTAATCCTGAAGCCAAACACAATTTAGGTACGTAGGATGAGGTGCGCTACAAATGATTTTTCATTTCACAACCTAATTGGCTCGTTTCGTTTTCAGCTTTGCATTTTATAAAACTGTGTGATTTTAACTCTAAAAGAATTACGTACTATTAAGCTATTAGATTAAATCCAACTCTGCATAATGTGTATTAGGAGACTGCTTCTGAAAAAGCTAGGCGATAGTACTGTTGACACCTTTGATGATGGGATGGAAAAACATTCGATCCTGATCAAAAAAAAAACATTTCATTAGCATTATAGGGTAAGACGACGGATATTGAACTGCATTTATTTTACAAAAAATAGCAATACGTGCTATCTATCAATTGGGACCTCGTGTTTCCTAAAAAGTAAAATTCAAAGAAATATCAATTCTCACAGTACCGTCGCAATATATATTGATAACATTCATTTATACAGCAATAGATGCGAAACGCACAATTTTAATACAAGAAATAAAAACAAACCTGTAATGCCATATTTTAGAGTGAAGAAGGTTCAGAAGTCATTCGCATCTTTAATAAGATACCCGAATCACTTATGAGTTTGCCTCCACATAGTTTACCAAATATAATTAAAAACGTTAAGTGACAAAGGCGTTTGAACTTGGTTCCAGTTGCACATTACAGCTAAACACATTGTAACGTACAAAAACTATGTTCAAAGGAGTAACCGTTGAGCTTCTTGCGGGTTTCTTCTCAGCGGAATCAACTTTTCGAACCGGTGGTAGATTTGTTATCAACGGACAGATACTGACAAAAGAATACTTGAATAAAGAATATTTTGATTTTGGTTTAATTGAATTAAAAACAGCTGAAACACGGATCAACGAACGCACGGGCGCGGCGCAGTAGTTAAAATACGTTTTTATTTAAATCAGGATCGATTTTTTCCGTCCCCTCGTTAAAGGTGTCATTAGTACTATCATCTGTCTTCGTTTTCAGAAACGGTCTTTAAATAATTATACAGTCCAAAATTTTATTTAAGAATTAATCTCTATTGGTTAGTCTCGCTAAAACTCGAGAGCAGCTGGACTGATTTGGTTAATTTTGGTTTTGAATTACTTGTGGAAGTCCAAGGTAGGTTTCTATCGGTAAAAGAAAGAGGCTCTGGTGTAAGGCGATGCCACTGAGGGTAGAATGATGCGCATGGCATAAGCCGTTCTACTCACGAAGTGGAGGAATTTATTGAGGCAGCCCAGTGCAGGTGTCTATATGAGTGAGGCAATTCGTCTAATACTTGAGCAGTGGACTAATAGAAGTTTTCGGGTGCTGACCTTTCACCTTAGACAGGTCCTCTCGAGACATGGTTGTTTCGGAAAGTACCTGTGTCGAGTCGCGAGGAAAGAGATGACGGAGGAATGTCACGAGTGCGGCGCGGTGGAGGACACACACTCGCTGTGTCTCTGCAGTGGGCCGACCGCCGAGCCGAACTGGTTACAGTTTTCGGGGACGATCTCTCTCTGTCGCGGTTAGAATGGTGGGCAGAGAAGCCAGCTGGAATGCCGTGGTCTCCTTTTGTGAGGACGTGATATCGCAGAAGGAGGCGGTTGAGCGTGTCAAAGGGTTGGACGGAGATGCTCCAGGCATAATCCGCCGGAGGAATGGGTGCAGACGGTTAGTGCACGACCGTCGTTTGCCCCCCCTAGGAGTAGCCGCTGGGGAATGGCTCTCTGTTGCCTCTATAGAGGAATCCGAGGGAGGACAGTTAGCATGCCACAAGAATAGGAGGAATACAAAGAGAGGAGCCCTGTTGGCATATCTTCGACGAGAGTGCAAATGTATTCCGATCCCGAGCTTTCGCCAAAGAATGTAGGGAGGAGCACCGTCGGATTTTAGCCGGTAAGAGTCCGGCATAACCCGTAACACCTTTCCCCCGTGGCGTTGTGGGTATCCATGAGGATTTCCCGACAAGAAAAAAATGCTTAAAATATAGTAAAAACTACAATTTCGCTATCCCTTTAAAACTACTCCTACCTGTGACACATTCGATGTTCGTCCTGTCGTTTGGAAATCAATTAAATTTTATAGAATAATTTTGTTTTTGACATTTAACATTGACAACCAACAATTGCTGATCGCAACTATAATATTTTATGGACTTTATCGGGAATCCGAGCGTTAAGGTTGAGTTCTTTTGATTACGATTTTTCTTTGTTCCGGTTAAGTTTTGACCACATTTGTTACTGAAATTGAAACATTCAGCTTTATTATTTATTGATTCTGAGGCGGTACGAACTTTGTTGGCTTATTAATGAGATTCTCTTTCAATTGCGGGTTCAAATACCACTAACACTCTCAAAATAATAAAAACTTAGGCTCTTGTTTGTTCGTTTCAAGTTTCACAAGAACAAGTCTGGTCTGAAAACCCTTTTTTCTACGAGTGAGGAGGCCTATGCCCAGCAGTGGGACATTAATGGGGTGCTACTTACCTAATTTTTAAATACTTTGTATTACTGCTCAACTTGATTCATAAAACTTCTTACTGATACAGCATTTAGGCATAATATGCTCTAAAATAATGACAGTTCACGGCGTATATATATTAGAAAACTTGTTGTACGTCCATAAAAATATTGACTCTTTTAGGAAGAAAAGTGAATGCACCTCATATAACTTAAGAAATGGAAATAAAATTGCTGTAAATTCTAGTAGGCTACATAAAATTGACAAGTCATTCAAGGGTAACTGTATACGGTTCTATAACAAACTCCCAGAAGAAGTTACAAAAATGTCTCTTAATAAATTTAAATCTTTTATTAAAAGAAAACTAATTGAGAAATCATTCTATAATTTGAAAGAATACTTAGAAGACAAAAAAGCGTGGGAGTGAATGAATTGCTCTATATATATATAGATATAGAATATTTTTAAATTAAATATTGTAATGATGAAAAAAAAAAAAAAACGTACACCCGACTGAGTTTGTTGTGGGCTCTTCTCAGATCAGGGCGCGAAGGAACCCTCGTAACTTTAGATTGTAAGTCGTTCTTTTATGTTATCATCAGTCATTCATTTAAATAATAAATAGAAAAAAAAACGATATTTGACGATTCAAAAGTGCTGTAATAGGCCTACTTGAATAAAGATATTTTGACTTTGACTTTGACTCTACTAAACGTGCGACGCGGATCACAAGCATAACCCTTAGATTGCCCAACCGTGTTTTATTGGCCAGCGTAATTTGTCCGCGTTTTAATGGAAATATGCGTCGCCGGCCCTGCCCGGAGTTATTCCGTCGATTGACCCGTGGGATAATGCTAAAGTGGCTCTTGGAACTGAAATGATCATGAGAAAAAGCTCAATTTTGTATTTATAGACTCATATTTTAAAACTTACCTCAAGAGTTTTAATTGTTATTCACATCAATTACATAATCAAAAACAACCACTAATAAACACTCACAATTTATAAAATACAACAAAAATACTTAACACGCTCACACGCACCTTTAGTAACGGTCACTTTGTAACTGATGTATTTTTTTACTACTGTCTGGTATTATCTCTACGTATATTTTTTTTGCAACAGTTTCCGAGAAGCGAAATATTTAATACATATTATGACTTAAAAAGAAAGAGATGCTTATATTTCTGATTGCACGAGTTGAGACAGATCTATCGTATTATGTCAGCCAGTAGTTGACACGGGACATCTACTTCAAATCGGCCTTGTCAACTGGTAGTTGACAGGGGCATACAAGAGGATAAGGACATATTTTCTAAATTCTAACTAAGGCTACATCAAAATCCAATGCAATCTATATTTTCTTATGTAGCTTAAATAGCTTGATATATAAAACATTTTTTGTAACATATTAAAGATAAAAATGGTTCTTATACGTTATATCCTATACAGATAAATATTATAAATACAAACAGACAGCACATCTATTTCATCTATCTCATAAGGTTTTGCCAGCGTTTACGATTTAAGCGCACAAAATATTTTTTACGACATCACATTACAAGTTATTAAATTTTTCCATTTTTCTGTATGGAAGTTTTATAAGTATAGAGGATACTCTATACTTATAAAACTTCCTCTCGAATTACTCTATTGCTGGAAACTGCTTTATAAACGAATTGTAACAAATAATAATTTGAAAGATCTAAGGTTACATACATCGGAAGTGAAATCATTTTTTCTATGTAAATAGTGTGCCAAAATAACTTTGAACTCAAAACTTTTAAGTACACTTCCATGTCATCTAAACGCCGGAACACGTCTTCACTTTATTCGCGTCTAAAATAGTCATAAACTGACTTTAAAGTCCACTTCATGCTGAGTAAAAGATAGTGACACCTGGGGATGAGGGACACCATATTTTTATACTAGCTCATCATGCAACTTCATCTAAATCCACTTTAACATGGCTTAAACTAGGGCTCCATCTATTTTCTGCTCAATTTATTTGACAACGGAACTCATTCTTAACGATGTCTTAAAAAATACCATAATATTACGCGATAACTTCTTAAGAAAATTGCTGTAGAAAACAATTTAAATTAGGTTGATAGCGCCTCTCTACCGCTTGTTCTGTCTCGTTTGCCCGCTCAGCTCATGTCAAATATGATAATGATTCATGATTTTACAAAAAAAAAGCAGAAATATTACTTTTGACGTGATAACGTCTCATAAATCGATGGTATCCGACTTCACGCACAAAAAAGCATGACTCATTGTGCGATAGAGAGTCGCGATCGGCCTCATTTCATTGTTTATTACAATATCAATTTTTTCATCAAAGATTTCTTATAACGTTACCGTCCGTAAATAAAAATATAAGGCTTTGGCTATACGTATTTTTTTCTAAATTGAAAATTAGATTTTATACAAAAGAAAATATATGTCGGAGTGTAATAGTCTGTGGAACGCTGGCGCCATCTGTCTATCATCGTGGGGTAGAGTCAATAGTTACAATCCGACGCGCGTCTTTCGGTAGTTCTCGGGTGATGGTCCGCCAGAGCGGTTGACTATTGAAACTGTCGCGTTCCTAGCTATTATTATTAATGAGTTTGTATAAATTGGTATCGGGAACATTAAATGATTGAACATTACAAGCTGAGTTAATTAATAAATTGTTTTTGATTGCACCAACATTACCCACCAAAGCCCACAGAATGGAAATTAAATTATGGATGTCACTAACGATGATGTCGGCGGAGAATCCTATGCCCATGCTTTATGCTTCTCTCTTTCCTCTCTTATTCTCCGACATATAGAATATTCTGCATTCTGCTTCATTATATAATATACATATACGTTACTAAATAATATATCTGCATATAAAACAAAGTTGTTATACATATTCGTATAGATATACGAGGTCTTTTCGTAAAGCAATTCTACTGATAATGTGTTTTCATATATACTCACGGGATCGAGATCTCCGTGGGAAATCTTCTTCTTAGCCGCTACTTCTGCCGAGTGGGCAGATGTTGTACGCATGACGACGGCTTGCCGTTTCTCCCTGCTTGAGGTCATCCCACTGCATTCGTTCAACGAACTTCCCAGAGCAGATTTGATCTGGTCAGTCCATCGAGTAGGTGACCTCCCACGCGGACTGTTGCCTTCCACCTTTCCCTGAATGACGAGGCGTTTGACTGATTGCCACGCCGAGAGACGTGTCCAAAAAATGTCAGGATGCGAGANATGGAGAAGATCAGTGTCCTCACGAGTATGGATTTCGTGGTCTTAGTGATGTTTCGATTCCTCCATATTGTTTTCATCTTGTCCATAGCTGTTCTTGTAATCGCCATCCGTCTTTTGACTTCGTCAATGCATTGATAGATATCAGAGCCCCAAGGTAAATGTATGATTGGAAAATAGCTAGTATAAAACTGATGAATTGGCATGAAAATCTAGTGGAAATTTATATAAAATATAAACTCGAAGCCCTCGTATTCACCGCCCCATTAACTGAAGCGAAAATACCCGGTATTAAAGGCGGGAGTTTTTCAACTTCCCCCTGAAAGCGTATCGTGGGATATCCACTGGAAATTAGCGGCTTGTTTCATACTTAAATAGGAATTTAAATTAAGTTAGCTGAAGTTAACTGAATTAACTTTGGAATTTGTTTTTGGTTTTGTGTTTTTCTTTTATTATTTATTTCGCTGGTGTTAGTTTGGAACTCGGCAGAATTATTCGAATTAATGCAACTCAATGTGATAGATATACATCAATTTAATGTAACTTTATATTTTTTATAAGTCTCTTATCTATTTTTTTTAACGTCAGGTAATCCTCGTGGATACCTGCAACACCATGGGGAGGCGTTGCAAGTTATGCCGGACTTTTACCGGCTAAAACCTGACGGTGCTCCTCCCTACGTTCTGGGGAGCTCAGCGTCACCTCTTGGTGGCTTTGAACTCTCCAGTGAGAAGTGTTGGGCGGGAATGGTCTTCTTCTGCAAGACCGTAGTCTCGCTAAAGGAAGTCCGCGAACGAGAGAGGGAGAATGCAGTAGATACCCCCTCTCACCGCCGAAGAAAGCGGGATTTTAGGCGGCGCATATTTGCCCACTTGCTCCCGCTTCCGTGAAACCTCAGTCGGACTCATCCGAGAAACCAGGTAGGAATGCGCAAGCTGATCCTCTGGTATCTCAAATAACCATCCAAATAAATAAACATACAATGAAATAATTGTTTATTTTAATGTACAAATACCACAGCCAATTAAGAGTTGTTTGAGAAATATGATATCGTTCAACAGTTTTATTTGCAATATTTGTTTGTTCGCTAAATTATTTACTGAAATACGATTCGTGGACCTTCGGCCTCGTGTCCTGTAACAAAAAATATAGGTCATTACCACGAAGAAATACATAAATATGAAGTTGTTTCTGTAAACATTGTACATATTTTATTTTGTGATGCTCAGTTAGTTCACGATATCGTAAATATATGGGGAAATCCGTTATTTATCTGATTCATTTGTCAATATAAATAATTCTTGAATCCTTTTGCTTAAGAAACTCCTCCTTAACCAAAAGCGAGAGCATAATTAGTGAATACGCTGATGTTTCGGGTTGCCAGGCTAAATATCACATATTCCGGAATTGCTTTCGGGATGTCAGGCTTCCTCACAATATTTTATGTTATTAACAGTGCCCGCGTCTCCTTCTTCTTCTTCGTCTTCTTGTTTTTAGGTAGCAGGATAAATAAGTGAAAACGCTTTACTCAGCTATTTGCAGTGTTTCATTTCAAAGAGTTTATTATTGTCCCTTCTAGGGCACTAGGCTATCTTTGTACCAAATTCCGTTTAAATCAGTTAAGAAGATTTGGCTTGAAAGCGCGACAGACAGACATGTGTATAAATCCGTAAGTAGGTCAACTTATTAAACTCTCTTGAAGTGTCTCTACCTAACCCTAAAACTTAAAATTTTTTTAGCTGGGTAATGCTGTACCATGCAACATCACGCCGGATGAATTATAAATCTTCGTCTTGGAGTGTGGGATTCGTTGGCTGTAGCCAATCACCCTCTAAAACTCAGCTCAGCCTTCTTGATCGGGGTGGTACATCTCTGGAATCTACGGATGAATCGGAATTAAAAGTTTAGGTTAAAGAAAGCAGAGGGATAACTTTGCGTCTCCTGGCATCCACCCTCGACCGATGGGAGGGAGCAGCGTCCGCTTGAATCTTCATTTCTCTTTCTAGTCCTCCAGTATAATGACAGCGTCAAGAAAAGAAACCTCCTCAGGTCGTAGATCACTGCTGAGCATCGCTGTGTATCCGACAAAGCAAGTTGCGCCATCTATGCTAAATGTTAGCTATGTGGATTGCCTGACTGGCTTTAGTATCCAGCTGTTCCACTACCTGAAAGGACTATCGTTTTGGGCTTCGACCTTTGGGTCTTTTGCTTTTTTAAGTTATCCACACTATGTGGTCTTTCGGTTACCTTTAGCTAATCTTCAATCAAATGGACAGATCCTGTACGCAATCCAAGTCCAAGAAAAAAGCAACTACCCTCTAATCTTAATCACTATTAAGCAGTTACCAAGTTACCACTACATTTACCAAAATAAATTAGCTTTTATCAAGAATTTCCCAGCCTCTGGATTTTTCTCATTAAATTTTCATTTAAAATACGGTATTTATAAACGACAGAACACTCTCAAGGTTTCTAGGTTTTAGACATTATTAACAGGGGCCTAAGGGACATAGTATATTTGAATATTTGACCAAAAATTCGTTACCGAATATTTAATATTGTGTTTCATCAAATATTATATTTGGACATAAGGTTAAATTACTCAGATGTAGAGTGGCTTTTAAGTCAAAATTCGGTCATAATTCATATTTTAAAGCACCTTGTAATTAAAAGTTTTTTACCAATTCAGCATATAATGGAAAAGAGATTGACTGTGATTTTATCTAATCTCAGCAAGTAATTATTAAGTTTATTTAGCTAATTAAACTCTTAATGGTTTCTTAATAGCTTCTTACCGGAATGCATATTGCTTTAGCGGTACGTCTTTGCTGTTAGGATGGTAATTAGACATGGCCGAAGCCTCCCACCAGTGTAGACAATTAAGAGCTAATTTCCAAAATTGGCTCTGACAGGAATCGAAATTGGGTCCTCTGCTAGCGAGGCTTTTAATTTTACCATTACACCAAATCACAATACTTGATACTAAATACATAATTTCTTGGAAAAAACATACGTTAAAATAACAAAAGCCAATACTTACTTTCTTACTTTACTTCTTGTTATATAATAACACTATGATTTCATTAACAGAAGAAGTTATGAGTCTCTTAACTTTATAAGAATTGTTTAACACTTTCAGCTTGGAAAAATTGTAAAATATCAATTCTAAAACTGTCTGAGAGCTGGTTGTGTAAACTCGTCGTCGCTTCAACCGATGGACGTCCACTGCTGGACATAGGTCTCACGTAATGACGTCCACAAGGCCCGATCTTGCGCCGCTTGGCTTCAGCGGCTACCGACGACCCTCTTTATATCGTCGGTCCACCTTGTGGGGGGTCTGCCTACACTGCGGCGTCCAGTGTGGGGTCGCCACTCCAGCACGTCCATCGGTCCTTCGGACTATGTGCCCCGCCCATTACCACTTCAGGTTCGCGATTCGTAAGGCTATGTCGGTGACTTTGGTTCTACTACGGATCTCTTCATTTTTAATTCGAGCACGTAGAGAAACTCCGAGCATAGCCCTCTCCATCGCACGCTGAGTGACTCTGAGCCTCCGCATGAGGCCCATAGTCAGCGACTACACGTCTCAGAACCGTAGGTCATCACTGGCAACACGCACAGTTCGAAGACTTTGGTCTTCAGGCACTGACGAATATCGGACTAAAATATCTGGCGTAGCTTCCCGAACGCTGCCCAGCCGAGTTGGATTCGGCGGTTGACCTCCTTCTCGAAATTGGACTTACCTAGCTGGAATATATTCCAGCTGTTGACGAGTACACATACCTGGGACATATATGTCCCAGGTATGTGTACTCGTCAACAATTTCGAGAGCTGGTTCGCAACGATGATTGGGTGTGGCGGTACATGGATATTAGACATAATTTTCGTCTTATCCATGTTCATTTTCAGGCCCACCTGTTGAGAAACTCTGCTGAGGTCATCCAGCATTGTATTGAGATCTTCGAGAGTCTCTGCCATAATGACTACGTCATCGGCAAACCGTAGATGAGTGATGTACTCGCCGTTGATGTTGATGCCCAGTCCGTTCCACTCCAAAAGCTTAAAAAGGTCTTCCAACGCCGCAGTGAAGAGCTTCGGGGAGATAACATCTCCCTGTCGCACTCCACGTTGTAATTGGATAGACGCTGTGCTTTGGTCCTGTATACGGACTGACATGTTAACTCGTAAGGCTGGAAAATTATCGTACATTTTTGGACCAACAAGATCTAATTACATTCAGTTCTTTTTTTGAGGGTATTTAATTCGATATGTGATATAGGTTTTTACATCAAAACAACACGAACTTGTTTATGTCTACTTCTTTCATAATAAAAACATATTTACTAAACATTTTAATAAGATTATGAGAGTGCACTTGTGTTAGCCCATACATTTCTTTACTATGTCTCCCACCTTGCAGTGGAGTGGTGGGTCTATGCTCTACAAACCCTCTCTTCTATTAGTGAAGACACTTGTGCCCAGTAGTGGGATGTTATTGGACCGCTACTTACCTTTTACCTTTACTGTTTAACTAGCTTGCAATTGATAAAATCAAATATAAAACAGGCTGCGAGTATAATATAAATTTAGACTATTTTATCGTATCTCTAAGGTAATATTATTTATTAACGCTGTCAGTTAAAACTTTTTAAAAAAATTGATTAGAAAAACAGCCTTTAATCTGCTTTTGTTAAGTCGTAAAGCTATTAAATTGTTGTTTTCTTTAATTTGGAATGGAACTGAGCTAATTGTATTCACAACCAAGTTTCAGGAGTATTTTTACAGCAAACGCGTTTAATAATAAAACATACTTAACTTTCACTTATGTAAAGGCTTTTTTTTTAAGTTAATATGATTATAGCTATTGAATAACTAACTCTTTTAGCTTACAACACATGTCGGGGAGAATGGGGCAATCGAAATCGGTGGGCAATGGGAGTCTCCCTCATATCTACTACGCAGCACTAGCTAGCGATGAGTAAATGGTATCCCCAGCACCACCTGGAACAGCTCGTGCCAATCAGTGACCGGGCCACTGAGATACGTCGGTATTTACTTTTTGTGCTCCGCTGATGTAATTTTACGTCAACACAAATTAGAAGGTAAGTGCTTAATATCTTGCAGCATGCGGTTGAAAAGTATGAGTGGATTGAAACTGAGTAACAAAACAAGAAATGGTTCGCCTTGGTCTTCGCCTTCCAACTTTCGCATTCACTCTTGACTCATAAATCCTTTTTGTCAGTCTGTTTTCATTCATCCTCTCTACTCTCAATTTTAGGCACTAAGAAATAGTGTGATACGACAACGTTGCGGTAAAAAAGAAGATATCAGATAGAACCACAACGTTCTCTTATCACACGATTTCTTGTATACGATATGGTAGTGAAAGTTGGGTATGGCAGAAAAATCACAAAAGTATAATAAATGCGGTAGAGATGAGAGCGTTGAGAAGCATGAGTGGATTGAAACTGAGAGAGAGTAAGAAATAGTGTGATAAGAGAACGTTGTGGTATAAAAGAAGATGTAGTAACTAAAATTGAGAAAGGTATGCTTATATGGTTTGGGCATGTAGAGAGAATGAATGAGAGGAGACTGACAAAAAGGATTTATGAGTCAAAAGTGAATCCGAAAGTTGGAAGGGGAAGACCAAGGCGAACGTTCCTGGACCAAATCCAGGACATTTTAAATAAGGGCCCGGTCAAGAGTACTCAAAATCGACGAACTTGTATGAAAGGTTTAATGAGAAGGAAGGAGATCTGCAAGGATCGTGGCAAGTTGAAGGACGTGGTCTTTGGCTATCCCTATGGGAATGAGGCGTGATGCTATGTATGTATGTATGTACAATGGAAGTATAATAATAATGTTCAATCTTTTAAGTTAAATTGATTACAATAGAATTTTGACCCCTGGGAGATCACTAGTAATTATTTAATAAACACTTTCAGCTTGAAACACTTGTAAAAAATGAATGGTAGAACAGTTTGTGAGCTGGTTTTATTAAGTCGTAAAGCTATAAAATTGTTGTTCCCTTTATTTTTGGAGCAAAAAAAGCAAACCCAATTAGGTTCACGGCTTGCGAGGCAGATTCAGAATTTTGTTTACAGTATTTGTTTATTTTGCCGACTCGGGAACATTTCACGGAATGGCGGAGGCCTTACTTATATATGGTAATTTTGAAATGTTGTGCCTATAACTAAAATAAAACTTGTGGTTTATTCTACGTTTATTTTCACTTCCTGTATAATGCCGTATGCTAATATTTAAACAAACATGAAGTTGAATCGGATCAGTAAATGATCCTATTGTTAGGTTATGGCTTTTATTTCAAATGATAAAATATTCACCCCCTGTTTTCAGGTTACAATCGAAAAATGTCGGATTTAGGAAAAACATTAAGCACCAAAGTTGTAGGATGTTTACTTTCTAAACATCTTTCCTTAGAACGAAACGAAAATAAACGACCCTTAGCCTAAATAACTGCCTCATTAGTCTAGTGGTTAGCATGTTCGATTAGTCCCGGGTCAGGCCAATTCAAAAATTGATATTGAGTTTTCTATTAAGATTTTCTCAATATTTGCCCGAAGTTGGGAAGTTGGCGGTGTGATCCACCCCCGTGCTTCGGAGAGCACGTTAAGCCGTCGGTCCTGCGCCTGATCTCTCTCCGGTCGTGTCGAATTCCCATCACGTCGGACTATGAGAGTGAAGGAATAGAGAGTGCACTTGTGTACTATGCTTGCCAATCCGCAGTTGAGCAGCGTGGTGGGTCTATGCTCTAAAAACCCACTCTTCTCGGAGTGAGGAGGCCTGTGCCCATTAGTGGGACGTTAATGGGCTGCTATTTACTTACTTAGCCTAAATAAAATTTAACTCCTTCTTTGGAGTCTAATTCAAAAACTAATTGACCCTAAGGATAAATTAATAAGGACCTAATTTGTAGAAAATTTAATTACGAATAATTTTAGTTATAATTATTTTTCGCGTAATTCTGTAAACAAGCGAGTTATTGAATAAACAAATAAAACTCCCTAAATGACGCCGGATGTCTAATTGCGTATGTCATGCGGATGTCGAGTGGATGTCGTGCGGATGTCATGCGGATGTCGTGCGGATGTCGTACGGATCCCGATAACCCATAGTTAAGCTATCATTGCCCATATCCATAGTTTTCCGAAGAAATATTTCTGTTAAAATATTGCCTAGGCTATTGAGTAATATACATATTTATAATGACTTTCTTCAATCTTGGATTTTGTAATAATTTAGAAAAATGTATTGGAAAAATAAACGAAATAATAACAATATATTAGTGATAAACCCTCCCAAATACCTCTGGAGGCTCGCTTTACTACAAAATTGTACGTTTACCTAGTGGAACGGTTATATTATCAGGTTTAGGTAAAAATTATCTAACTAAAACCAAATATACTCCAATAAGATTATGCAATGTATTTCTGAAAACAAATATTTAAGATAATGACAGTTCACTGCGTATACATATTAGAAAACTTATTGTACGTACATAAAAACATGGGCTATTTTAATAAGAAGAGTGAATGTACATCATATAACTTACGAAACCAAAACAAACTTGGTATAAATTCTAGTAAGCTGCATAAAATTAACAATTCATTTAAGGGTAACTGTATACGTTTCTATAATAAACTCCCACAAGACGTTTTAGAGATGATTATAAGTTGCAAGAGTACTTAGACGATAGAAACGCGTGGGAGTGAACGAACTGCTCTAATTTGAATTGAAATATATTAAACTAATATGATATTGTAATGATGATGATAACAAAAAAACAAAATACCCGACTGAGTTTGTTGTGGGCTCTTCTCGGATCAGGGCGCGAAGGAACCCTCGTAACTTTAGATTTTAAGTCGTTCTGGAATACCATCATCAAAAAATATATTATTTGACGATTCAAAAGTGCTGTAATGTACCTAACTTGAATATAGATATTTTGATTCGATTTGATTTGATTTGAATATTCCGTATAGTAAATAATAACTAAAGTCTCAATTCGCCTTCAAGAGATTCATAAAATTACACTTCTCCATTTCCTTTTACAAAATTGTTTTTTCCAGACAAAATATGATGCCTTATGTTTCCACTTCCTTCGATCTTCGGATTTCTTTGTTCTTTTGTCAATAGCTCTCACAAATTCATCGTTCCGGATATTCGGAATAAGGAAGGAATGGACCCTCCATTCAATTAAATTGTTTGATAAATGCGAAAACTTTGGAAAGGTCTGTTTCGGTGTAAAACTTTAAGGGGAACTAGAACAATAGTTCTTACAAAGCTTTTAATCCCATTGCATAAATTAAATTTCTTTAAGAGGCATATTTTATATTGCTTAATGTTTTATAGCGTCACGAAGATGTGCAGCATTTGTTAGCCTAATGAGTTTGAAAGTTAAGCTATTTTAATTTTCCAGTCGTCATTTAATCATTTAATATATAACTTTTTATAAATCTTAAATTCAAAAACAAAATTCGATTCATAATTTCTAATATCTACAATTCTTCTATTTACAATTCGTCATTTGAGATTTCAATAAATTATTTGTATTAATTTTCGACCCCTTCAATAATGACAATTAAATTTTTAACATATCTTCCTTTTTTCCCCCCCTTTAACTATCGGAAATATAGTCTTAGATTTGAATAAATATAAAAATGTCTTAAAATTAGTTTGTCAAAGAAGTTTCGCTTCTGTAAAAGAAAATCCAAATTTTTCCGCAATTCGTAGATGTTAGCAAAATTATTCGAATTAATTTTAGTAGTAACTTTAAAAATCTAATAAATTAGCAACTTTAATTCTTAAAAGAAACTTCAGAATAACCTTGAGGCGCTTAACTTTGTGAATTAAATCCGTAGCACCGTAGGCAGATCGTAGAGCCCTCGTAGCTACTTAAATCGTAGACCCTAAGCCTTTAACCTTTGTAAATATTTGCCTTTTAATTTAAGCCTGCATATTCTTTCATATTTTTGTATGATTAAATACGAAAGCCAGCTTCAATGCAATAATAAATACCTAATATTACGGAGTGGTTTCCTGTCGAAAGAGGTGTTCGACAGGGATGCGTTGCGTCACCATGGCTGTTCAACCTTTTCATGGATAAATGTTTGACAGATTTAAAAGGAAGTATGTGTGGGTTAAGAATGAATGAATTACTCATCAAATGTTTACTCTACGCTGATGATCAAGTAATACTTGCGTCATCCGCTAACGAGCTTCAGGAGATGCTAAATATTATGAATGAAGCTTTGAAAGGGAAAGGAATGAAAGTGAATGTAAACAAAACGAAAGTTATGCTTTTTGAACGAGATGAATCTATGATGAATGGCAATATTTTGATAGATGGGGAACAAGTGGAAGAGGTGAAAGAATTTGTATACTTGGGATCTAAATTTACAAAAGATGGAACATGTGAAAGTGATATCGAAAGGAGAGTGAATGCAGGGAATATGGTAAATGGTGCTCTGCATGCTTTTATGAATAGCCAGATGGTGTCTCAAAGGGCTAGACTGGCAGTGCATGCTGGAGTGTTGGTGCCAACACTTATGTATGGTAGTGAAAGTTGGGTATGGCAGAAGAATCACAAAAGTAAAATAAATGCGGTAGAGATGAGAGCGTTGAGAAGCATGAGTGGATTAAAACTGAGTGACAGAGTAAGAAATAGTGTGATAAGAGAACGTTGTGGTATAAAAGAAGACGTAGTGACTAAAATTGAGAAAGGTATGCTTAGATGGTTTGGGCATGTAGAGAGAATGAATGAAAGGAGACTGACAAAAAGGATTTATGAGTCAAGAGTGAATGCGAAAGTTGGAAGGGGAAGACCAAGGCGAACGTTCCTGGACCAAATCCAGGACATTTTAAATAACGGCCAGGTCAAGAGTACTCTAAACCGACGAACTTGTATGAAAGGTTTAATGAGATTGAAAGAAGCGAAGGAGATATGCAAGGATCGTGGCAAGTGGAAGGATGTTGTCTCTGCCTACCCCTATGGGAATGAGGCGTGATGCTATGTATGTATGTAATATTATAAAGGGGACGCCTTAGTGTTTTTGTATGTATATGTTTGTAATGACCTCACACAAACACCACTTAACCGATTTTAATCATTTTTTCATAATATTGAAGCTGCATTTGCACTTAATGACATAGCTTATAATACTTTCACAAAAATCATAGGAATCTTTAATAAAAATGCATTAATGTAAATTAAAGTGTGAAAAAATTTGTCATCTGCCATGGAGTGCGCTGCAAAAGCTATTATGCAGAAAATATAAAAAAATGTTTTCCAATATTATAGAAGATATTAATATCTACAAAAAAGTCTGTGATATCATATGTCCAACTACTGTAGTTATGCCACTATAACTACTTTTAAAAATTCTTAAAGGTAATAAAAGTGCCTAAAATAATCAAACCATATTCTTAATACCTCTATATTATTCCAAATATTTTATTAAAGACCGTTTAAGTTCCTGTAAAATACTTTTTAAATTATAAAAATCGGACATTACATTCAAAAGATATAACGAATTTAAAAATGTCAATCTAAATGGCCATATTCATTTTGTTTGCGGTGTACCATTTTATTCACAAACATATAGACAGAATGTATTCTAGAATGACTGTTTTTATTCGTTGGTACAGTTGTTTTGGAATATTCAATACACATATTTGTATATTTGTCCTAAAATAAATAAAAAACTTTTACAAAAATACATCTATATAAAGTCAGATTTAGTAATGTCTACTGTTAAGAGATCCCAATTTAGGTGGGTGAAACCGCAAGGCATTGCTAGTAGTTTATATAAAGAAGGAGTACAGAAAGATAATTTTATAATTATGCATAAAAATACATTAAATCAATCAATAAAAAAACGCACATTCCGTACTTGGTAGGTTAATGCCTAATGTGAGGGGTCCAGGATCGCTCTGCCGGTTACTTTATTCCAACATAGTAGCTAAGGGTAAAAGCGGTTGGAGTAATACGAGGGTACTGGACCAATTATTGGACGGCAGCGACTCTCCTGGACGGCAACCCGCCATAGGAGCTGCGGGCGGAAGTCCTTACGCCTATTAACGCAGGGTAGCTACAAGGGCTTCCAGAGGCGCTCACTCTTTCGACGACCAGGTTTGGAGGATCAGAGCTCTAGTCGACAAAGCTTTGATCGAAAAATGAAGGGAAGATCCTGGGTTTCCAATTGCGTATATAGTCATGGTGGAGGCGATCTGACTTCACCTAGAAAATTGACTCACCAGGAGGCACGAATCCCACCAAGATTGCTTCGGCCCTGGCAGAGTGTCCAGTGTTGGCACCCCAACGGCATATCTTCTGTTCGCTGGTTGGAAGAGATCTCTCAATGGAGAACATAATTGGGATAATGCTCGCCAGTGAAGTTGGGTGGAGGCCCGTTGCCTTCTTTTGCGAGACCGTCATCTAGCTGAAGGAGAAGCAAATGAGTGGCTAAGGGAGCAAAAGGCCCTCCCTCGCTTTCAGAGGCTTGGTGGCAGACGTCGCATGTATGTAGGTCCTCATAGTCGGTATCATCCGGGTCACTAGAGTGGAATACGGTTAGGGAACCTCTAGTGAACTCACTAATGGAGAGGAGGGTTTTAGTGGTGGGTATTCTGTTATCTACGAGTCCCACACTCCCAATTGGAAAAATTCTTTCATCGGTGTGCGTAAAATCATTTTCCAGCGCAAAAAAAAAACAAACACGCACTCATTTGTTTATCAATTAGTCAACGCTAAATCAATGTCATCACAACTCTTGATACAACGTGAAAAAAGATCTCTTTAACCATATCGAAAACCATTTTTTTGCTACATTGAATATGCAATAACTTAAGTATAAACAAGTGTTTATACAATGAGGCCGTAGAAACGACCTTTATACCGAATTTCGCCTACAATTTTCCATTGTGAGGAAATGCAATTTCTCGGAATGACGGAACGGGTCCTATTTAAGGCATCCTTGTGGTACTTCGCATACCAAATATACCGCATTGCGTATCAGGAAATATGATAAAGATATCTTAATGTACATTTGAAACATGTTTTTGATATCTAAAGTCATATTATAAAGAGGAAACATTCGTGTTTTTGTATGTATGTTTGCAACGTTTTCACAAAAAAACTACTGGAACGATTTAAAAAACTTTTTCATTATTAGAAAGCTGCATTTTTACTGAAATACATAGGCTATAATATTATCTATAAAAAAATAGGAATCCCTAATAAAAATGCATTAATGTAACCCAAGGTGTGATAAAAATTGTCACAAAAAATCTATCTTCGCGTGCACTAAATGATAGAACAAGAAAATGTTTTACAATATTATAGAACGTATTAATATCTAAAAAAAGTCAGGAATACCATTTGTCAAATTACTGTAGTTATGCCACTATAACTATTTTTTACATCTTAAAAGTTAATAAAAGTAGCGACAATAATCAAACCACATCATTCATATATTTATATTAATCCTTATCCTATTAAATTATATTTTATAATGGACCGTTTCAATACCTAAATTAAAACCTAATATTAAGATATCAATCTAAAGATAATTGTAGCAACCCTAATAACTGGGCTGACGACTGGTGAGTTAGCTCATATTCCAAGGATACCAATGATACCCACCGATATACCTATTGTTCACGCCGGCCGTGACCCTGGGCCCGGCCCATAAAGGTTCAGGACGAATCGGTCCCGAGACGGCGGGAAGAGAATATTAAGGGAGAGATTCCACAGGGGTCGACAGATATAAGTGAATAGTACACCTACCAGGTCTCCCGGCGCCGATCTCCTCGACGGCAACGAGCCCTGACAGTGGTATGATCACGTGAGATGTGTATTTGTATGTGATTTTAACTGTGGAATGTGTCTGTAACCTGCCAAGGCATTCAAAGCTGCTGTAGGCGACGCTGGTTCTCTTTTCCACTCCAAAATCCACAGGAAAGTTCTACTGCGGCCACCGCGTGGGCGAAATAACCTAGCCGCGCTATGATCCACCGCACTCCGTCGTGGGCTACAATATGGGCCGACAAACTACTTCATTAGCCCCACAAACCGCGTTTTTTTGCGAAATTATCGCGTGGAATTGCCGCACTTTCCTGACAAAACCATACAAAACCACACGCTTCGAGAGTTGACAATTATCTCTGTACCACAGACTACAGATAATCTATTAACTATATTGCTCCATGCTCATAGAGCAGCGCGGAGGCGCCCTCTCATGTCGTATACGCACGCCTCCCGATAGCCAGTGCATTAGTACGTCGGAAAGCTTGCAGATGGCGAGAGTACGCTCCTTCCGAGGTACCAATGGTTGGCACCAGATTGCGCGAACAATTATACTGTGTATATTTTTATCAAGATAAAAATTACTGGAGCAATTTAAATATTTCTTTCATTACCTCCTTAAAATCAAGAATTTTTCAATACATGTAGGGTATTTGTAAATTTTATAATTTCGGACATACGTAAATTATGTTGCGAGTTAACAATTGTATTAGATATATATTCGTTGTAAATTAAAATCTGTATATTGATTAGATCATGAATGCAAGTGTAAATCTAGTCATTTGAAACAGAAATAAAACTTATGTTAACGAAAATAAATATTAAGTCCGACATCTTAGATTTCCCAGTCACGAGATCGGAATGGAGTAAAACCGTGGGTCATTGCTAGTGATATGTAAAGAATTCAGTAGTATTTGCTAGTAAAAACTAATGCTTCAGTTAAAGTATAAAAGCGCTGAAATATTTTAAAAGTAATAACTCAGTTTATTCAAATTTGAATCTTATAATTGCGATGTTAAAGTCTGTTATATAAAAATGTTTGAAAAAGTTTGGACTTGTAATATATCTAAGTGCAAGTCACGAATCAACAAGATCGACGGACTCCGTGCTCTTTATACTATGAGATACGAAATGTGAAATGAATTAACTATTTTATTTAGAGTAGTTAAAATAATGACAGTTCACTGCGACAGACAAGAGTATGACTACATATACGAAAAGTTGTCGTACGTCCATAAAAATATTGAGTCTTTTACGAAGAAAAGTGGATGTACCTCATACAAATATTTACATATAAATATTTACAAATTTTATTTATTATATATAAGGTAAATAGCAACCTATTAACGGCCCACTGCTTGGCACAGGCCTCCTCAGTCATATGAGGGTTATTAGAGCATAGATCCACCACGCTGCTCCACTGCGGATTGGCAGAATAGCACACAAGTGCACTCTTTATTCCTTCACTCTCATAGTCCGATGTGACGGGAGAGAGATCAAGTGCAAGTCCAACGGCTTAACGTGCTCTCCAAGGCACAGGGGTGGATTGCACCGCCAAATTTTTCCCAACTTCGGGCAAATATTTAGAAAATCTTAGTAGAAAACTCATAATCGGCTTAGAATTGGCCCGACCCGGGACTCGAACCCATGTTTGTAGTCGAACATGCTAACCACTAGACCAATGAAGCAGTCTTAATATATATGAACACACATAATTCTCTAATAAAAAAATATTTGTATTATACGAGAAATACGTTACGTATCAACATATATGGTACACGCAGTAATGCTATAAAATACATTATTTCGAGTAGGAAGAGGCGGCCCAAACACATCCTTGACGACCCAGACGACCAGATTACAATTGACAATGTACACAATCACACATACACAGCGTCTTCGCCGGCGAAGACGAGAGTCCCGCTATCTGACGCACCCTGGCCGCGGTACCCAGTCGCGGACACATGGGTGTCAGGAATAAGGACCTGTCCGATTGTCCTTTTCAGCAGCAACAAACGTCGCTGTAAGCCTCGATTCCGACGCAGCAGGGCCCTTCTACGGGCCCAGCCCTCAGCTGAGCTTCTGCGCTCGTCATCTCTCTCGGTTACGCTGTAAAAGCCTGTAGGGCTAACAGCAACTTCGAAAAAAAAACGCACCGCGTCAGTTGTACGAAGGCACTCTAAGATAGTGGACGTGTAATACAAAGACGCAGTGAGCCTGTGTATACACAAAAACAGATGCATTACACACCTCGTATTATTAACGAAATTAGAGTAAAATTGTTATTAAATCTAGAAGGCTGTATAAAATCAACAATTCATTGAAGTATATGTATGTTAATATATTTGTAAGTTTGTTTTGAAGGCGGTTCTTTTTTTGTTAAAATTTTTTTTTTTATTTGATTTTTAGTGAATCTGAAGTAAACGTGTTGCAATACAGCAACAAACGTAAGCTCATTGCTATTTGATTACAGACACTTATATTTTCTGCCTTAAACCGCACCCTTACTGTACGCCGTTGAGGATATCCATTGACCTTCATATTTAACTACCATACCATACTGAAGTTACGGTGGGCAACTCAAATATCTGGATAGCCTATAGAAGATTCTGTCGAGTATCGTTCATTTGTCCTAAGAATCGAAGAGTTCCGTCACTTTATTATGGAATCCATCATCAGAACCTAACCAAACTATCACAAAACAACCCTTGAAGTATGTCGTTTCCAATAAAAAAGAATCATCGAAATCTGTTAGCGTGATCTTGAGTTATTCGTCCATTTGTCGCGCACATCTTTAATGCAAATTTAACATTTATCCGATTTTCTCATGGATGCCATCATCAGAACTGGATAAAAAAAATGGAACCCTATGACAAACACCAACATTCATTTTAAAAAAATCATCAAGATCGGTCCACCCAGACGGGAGATATAAGGCAACAAACATAAAAAAAATACAGACGAATTGATAACCTCCTCCTTTTTTTAAAGTCGGTTAAAAACAGATACATTCCTTAAGAAATAAAAGTTAAATTGTTATACAATTTAGAAGGCTGGATAAAATTAACAATTCATTGAAGTACATGTGTCTATAATAAACTCCCAGAAGACGTTACGAAGATGTCACTAAATAAGTTTCAATTCTTTATTAAAGGAAAGCTAATTGTAAAATCGTTCTTTAATTTGAAGAGTTACCTATTGGATAAGAAAGGCATAGAAGTAAATGGATGATTGTAGAAAAAAGAGACAACCCACTGAGTTTGTTGTGGGCTCCTCGTAGCTTTAGATTCTAAGTCGTTCTTTAATATCATCATCAGGAGGATATTGAAAATAATATATGGAAAAAACGATTCAGTATGGCTTATTTGAATAAATACTTTTTTAGATCTTGAAGTTATATAAAACACGTGCAAGTTTTCAGCATCATTATTTTGATAAGCTTCGTTACTTAATTGCGAAATTATTATTCGAAATATTCCTAGAGATTACTCCACTAATAAAAAGCACAATGTAAGAAATAAATTTCTTATTTGAAGGTCACCGAACTGTCCCTCGCACAAATTTAAAATTATAGCCGAAGTGGAATGAATGAAAAACCAATTTATTTTACTACCCACTTTTGTCGACAAAGGTTCGCGCCCACAGAAGACAACTTACTGAATCAGCATTTCTGACATGTAGAAATATGGTAGAAAGACGGTATCATTTGTGGCCAGAAATTAAATTCCTGCCAATTGAATAGCAATTCAGCCTTTTGAGGCAATTATTTTAAGCTATATGTATTGGCGAGATGATTGGTTTGTCATTTAGGGAAGGTTTTGGTTCGAATTCTGGGAAACACCATTAAGTCTTTATACAAAAGAACTTAGGTTCCTCTCGGTGAAGGAAAATATCGTTAGCAAAACGAGCAATGTGATCTCTAATCAATGGGGAGACCTGTACCCAACATTGGGACGTTAATAGGTTGTGAAGTGGGAAGTTCTTACGCATATTGTAAACGTTTTAATATCATATCAGCTCCCCTAGTCAAGATGATATTCTAAGTACCATAACGCTTATTTTTTTTCGCTGGTAAATGCTTTTGCGCTCGTCAGATGAAGTTAACCTCCATACGATAGTGTGGGACTCGCTGACGGCACCAGAATAAACACTAAAACCCAGCGGAACCCTCTTCATCCGTATACTGGGGGCCAGATATTCGCTGACGCATTCAGCTCTTGCACTCCGGATGAATCCGACTCAAGGGTTAAAGAAATGAGAAGCAAACAGACAAAACTGCGCCTTCTGGCACCCCTTCTCCTCCGGCGGCCGGTAGGAGAACCGACCGCAATCTCCCTTTACCTCTCTAATCCCTCCTTCTGCAAGATAACAGACTCACAAAAGGAGGACACAGCTCTCCAACTTAACTACCCACGGAGCATAGCACTAACTACGCTCGACAAACAGAGGTCACTTCCAACCAGGGATACCATGAGATGGCGTTGTGGTCCCCAAGCCGGGCATTCTGCTAGAGTGTGGTGCTCCGAGTTAACAGCCGCTCCGCACACTCGGCAGGCAGGAGACTCCACACAGCCCTCAACCTGGTGCAGGTACTTATCAAAATACCCGTGTCCGGTTAACACCTGCACCAACCTGTAGGACAAAGAACCGTGACGCTTTAAGTGCCATAACGCTACGTCAAGCGACTTATGTGTCATATCACACGATACGTCATTCTCATACATTTTTTAGGCGTTCTACTGGCATTAGCGTATTTAAAATGTCATCATGTCTACAGCTCCCGAAGTCATGCCATCATCGTAGTCATCTTTTTACATCAAATTAAAAGTTGTCAGGCGTAGGACCGATGGCTTAACGTGCTCTCCGAGGCACGGGAGTGGATCACACCGCCAACTTCCCAACTTCGGGCAAATATTGAGAAAATCTTAATAGAAAACTCAATATTGATTTTTGAATTGGCCCGACCCGGGACTTGAAACCTCATGTCTGTAGTCGAACATGATAACCACTAGACCAATGAGAGTGAAGGAATAGAGAGTGCACTTGTGAACTATGCCTGCCAATCCGCAGTGGAGCAGCGTGGTGGGTCTATGCTCTAAAAACCCTCGCTCCTCGGAGTGAGGAGGCCTGTGCCCAGTAGTGGGACGTTAATGGGCTGCTACTTACTTACTTAAAAGTTGTCTACTTTTGCGAGTTGATCATTTCGCTGATGGAAATACTAGGCAGGGAGAGGGATGCCACTTCTCGCCGACAGAGAAGGCCTGGAGGACGAAAACAGGAACTTGCCAGCTTACTTCCTACATCTTAAATACTTTTTTGATGGCAAAGGAATCCAGGGTGCTAGAGTCAAGGGGTCTTCATTGGGTTTTAGTGGGTATTCTGGTTCGTTCCCAGTGAGTCCCACTCTCGCAACTGATGAGTGTGCGGTTGGGGTGCATAAATACATTTCCCAGCGTAAAAAAAGACTTACACCTTGCATTCTCACCTTGCCGACTACTTTATTAAATTCATTAAATATAAGTATTTTTTATGAATAAGAACAGTAAGAATCCAACAGTATACTACACAATAAAAGATATTTCCCTTTTTTTATGGCTGACAGGTTACCTCTTATGGCTTCTACATAGCATCATACCAGAACACAAATCTTTTTGCTTTTGCTGGCAAACTGGGTTCAGATACAGACAAATTAAAAAATGTAATTTCCTAAATTCACCCTACCAGGTATCGAACCCGGGGCCTCTTTTAGCATAGCGAGTACTCAAGGCCTTTAAGTCCCAATCTCTAAGAAGTTTCGCTTAAATAATAAACATCGCGTGAATCCTGAAGCTGCTCAGCTGCTGGAGATCACCCAAATAAAAGGAAAAGAACGATTTAGAGTGATTTAGAGTGTTAGTAGTGGTATTTTTAAGCAAACACTCAAGAACAAAATAATTCTAACTATATCGAAACCAAACATAGTTTAAACACGTGAATTTAAGACGCGCAGACTTCCGGCGGAAGGCGATGACTGCTGACGAGGGGCGTTCGTGTAGAGATGTTTTTGACGAAAAAAGGGTAGTGGTTAGTTAAAAAGGGATACGTAGCTAGACAGTGTCTTGTCTATTGTTATCTGCTAAAGTGTTAACTAGTGTAATACTGTGATAGTAAAACATAAATTAATGTTAACTCGTCGAGTGTTTAAATGGTCTTCTTTTATAGTCATTGAATTGGTCAACCTATTAAAAATGTTACAAAATCATTAACTCGTTCATTCTTTCAGTTAACACATTGAAAAGTGTGCGCTGGCTTTTATATTATGGAAACGTCAAAAAAACACATTAAGTTTGCAATCTAATATAGATATTCATCGCCAACATTCCCGGTAATTAGTTATAGCTGAAGGTGATTGATTAATACGACCTTTAACGGTACTCGTTGATGATCCTTTAAATGTACGTAATCATCGCTTAAATTGCAGGTTAGATTCAAAAGCTATCAATCTCTGATTTAATATAGACTATGTGATTTTATCAACATTTAATTTCTGATATTGGTTACATAAAAAGGAAGTAGTAGGCTATTAACGTCCTACGACTGGCTACAGGTCTCCTCACTCATATAAGAGAGGGATTTTTGAGTATGCTCTAAAAACCCACTCCCACCAAGCTGCTCCATTGCTTCATCCACGGGTTGCTAGGCTACACATCCCCAAAGAGATACTTAAGGTCATCGAGAAATGACGCGTTTCACTTGAAGACCATCATAGATAGTATCTCTTAAATGGCCCATGTCAACTACTGACATGATACGATAGTTCTGTCACAACTCGGGAAATCAGGAATATAAGCATCTCTTTCTTTTTAAGCCACAATGTTTAGTATCTATTTTGCTTCTCGGTAACTGTCGTAACAAAATATTCGTAGAGATTACACCAGACAATAAAAAAACAAAAATGAATCCGTTACAAAATGACCGCTACTAACGATTCGTGTGTCGCATTGAAGGTCGTTAAGTTTATTAGTGTTTATTAGTGATTATTTGTATTTTTGATTATATAAGTGATGTGAATTACAGTGAAAACTCTTGGAGAAAGTTTAACTTTTTAAAACATGAGCCAATAAATACAAGACTGACTTTTTTCACTACCACGAAGTTTAACGCAACATGACGCTACACCAGAGTTTTAATTTAATAAACAAAAGATAACATTGAGTAGTGTAACTATTAGCAAACATAAAAGTCAATAAATTTGGTAGTCTTTAATGAACTTTTATATATAAAGGCGGTCTTAAATCGCAATTCGATCGTATTCTGCAATTCACGAAGTAGGAACGGACCCTTTATTTTAACTGTCTCGTTGGTCTAGTGGTTAGTATGTTTGACTACAGACATGAGGTCCAGGGTTCAACTCCCGGGTCGGGCCAATTCAAAAATCAATATTGAGTTTTCTATTAGAGTTTCCTCAATATTTACCCGAAGTTGGGAAGTTGGCGCTGTGATCTACCCCCATGCCTCGGAGAGCACGTTAAGCCCTCGATCCTGCGCCTGATCTCTCTCCTTTCTTGTCCTTCACTCTCATAGTCCAATGTGACAGTGATCCTGTCACATTGGACTATGAGAGTGAAGGAATAGAGAGTGCACTTAGGTACTATGCCTTTTTTTCGCTGGGAAATGCATTTAGGCACGAACCCCGACCTACAGGTCAGGAGTGTGGAACTCGGCGAGGGAGGAGACCTCGCAATACCCACTAAAACCCGGCGGAACCTTCTTCATCCGTAAGTGAGGCACCAGGTGTTCAACTTTCACATTCGTCCCTGGTACCTCAGATGAGTCCAACTGAGGATTTTAGGAGGTTAAAGGAAGAGTGCAAACACGCGCCGCCTAGTACCCTGCTCCTTCGGCGGTGAGCGGGAGCATCCGCTGCATTCTCCCTCTCTCGCTCATGGGCTTCCTTAAGCGAGACTGCCGTCTCGCAGAAGAATGATACTTCGACCCACATCCTATTATTGGAGAGCATCGCACCTATAATGCTTTGGGTACTCTGCCAATCCGCAGTGGAGCAGCGTGGTGGGTATATGCTCGTTCTTCGAAGTGAGGAGGCCTGTTCCCAGCAGTGGGACGTTAATGGGCTGTTACTTACTTACTTAATGAACTTTAAAGTCCTAAAAGTCGCTTTAGCGTCATACGACCCGCGGGTCAAAGTACTGTATTTAACTCGATTTACGTCGGGCAGATTATTTTTTTTAAGCAAAGGGTTATCATTATTTGCTTTACTATCGTAGACATTATGTGCTTTACTACCCATGTAAAGCCGGGACGGATCGCTAATATAAATTATGTCCATACATTTTAGAAACGCATCACCTGCCCCAATATAGACAGTCATTAAGAACATCCCCATATTCCGACAGGGTCGGGACCAACGCGGGTGTGAAATAAAACACAACAATAAGTACTTAACAAACACTTTAATTTATATAACAATAATAATTATCAAAATAACTACAACTTTTGATTGGCGTGCCATTTCCCTTTATTAAATACAACACACATACAACATCGAGGATAAATTTTACAAGATATAAAGCGATACTTTTATATATATAACGTAAATTGGAGAATTTTTTCATAGGAATCTGAAATTTAACTCTAAGAGGTAACACTACGTATATAGGACGAACAAGGAAATGTATAGAGTAGGTATATTTATTTATTCTAAACGTGTCAGCTAATATTTTTACAAATATAATAATAGATAAATAATTAAAAATCATTTGTTTTCAACGTGCTATGTTTAATCATTAAAATAGTGTCGATTTATAGGCGTCAAGTTACTTAAGATCATTGGGAACTGGCCTATTTTGGATCTTGCCACAAAAGGATAAGAAAAAAACAAATTATATGAAATAAATGTCATAAAAAGCGAAAATGACGAAAAATTCCTCTATAATTTGAAAGATTTCGTGAACGATAAAAAAGCATGAGAGTAAATAACTTCAAATTATATAAATTTTATCGTAAAGGTGATGATAAAAAATACCCCACTGAGTTTATTGTGGTTTCATCTCAGAACAAAATCCTTATATAAAGTATGCAAATATGTCTTTAATATCATCACATATACATTGGAAATCATATAAAAAACTATTTATCGTTTCAAAAGCGCTGTTACAAATTTTGAAACAACATCTTATATGGTTTCATATATAACTGAAAACGTGTATTAGTTCTACATAATATTATACATATACATGTATGAATAATATATTTTAAATCAAGTGTTCATACCACAATGGAATATGTAATATATTGTCGACAATGCGACCCTGTCAGATGGGTCGTCGTTACGATGTAAAAGTGAGAACCCATGTTTCCACAAATACATTTTAAATATTTTATGGATTTATATGTAACTAAAACCATGTATTAATTGTACATAATACAATACATATTAATATATGAACAGTATATTAAAAATTAAGGGAATAGACCACAATGGACATATGCTATAATTTGACCCACTTACATGGGTCGTGGTGACGATGTAACTGTCACAACCCAGTTGCAAGATGTTGTTAATATTTTATGATTTCATATATAACTGAAAGCGTGTATTAGTTCTACATAATATAATACATAAAAATGTATGAATAATATATTTAAAATCAAGTGTACATGCGACAATGGATACCACAAATGTTATATTTTGTCGACAATGCGACCCTGTTAGATGGATCGTCGTTACGATGTAAAAGACTGAACCCATCTATCCATAAATACATTTTAAATATTTTATAGATTTACATATAACTAAAAACATGAAATAATTGTACATCATATAATACTTACATAACTGTATTAATGGTATATTCAAAATGAGAAGTACATTGTTAATATGCTATATTTTGACCTACTAACATGGGTCGTGGTTACGACGTAACTGTCAAAACACATGTACCCGTAAATATTTTATGGTTTCATATATAACTGAAAACGTGTATTAATTGTACATAATATAATAGATATAAATAAATAAATATTATATTAAAAATTAAGCGAACATACCGTAATGAACTTACGTTATATTTTGATCCACTTATATGGGTCGTGGTTACGATGTAACTGTCACAACCCATGTGCAAATATGTTGTAAATATTTTATATATAACTAAAGCGTGTATTAGTTCTACATAATAGAATACATAAAAATGTATGAATAATATATTTAAAATCAAGTGTACATACGACAATGGATACCACAAATGTTATGTTTTGTCGACAATGCGACCCTGTTAGATGGGTCGTCGTTACGATGTAAAAGTCAGAACCCATGTATCCACAAATACATTTTAAATATTTTATGGATTTATACATAACTGAAAACATGGATTAATTGTACATCATATAATACATATATAAATGTATTAATAGTATATTAAAAATGAGGAATACATTATTATATGATATATTTTGACCTACTAACATGGGTCGTGATTACGATGTAAATGTCACAACCCATGTACCCATAAATATATTGTAACAACCTATATTAAGTGCAGATAATATTATGAATATATACGTCTGAATAGGATACTTTTAATTACGGGTAAATACCACGACGGAATTTATTATATTTTGTGGATATTTAGACCCAATTACAATGGGTTGTAGTAACGACGTAACTGTCACAACCCGTGTCTCCACAAATACAATTGAATATTTTAAGGTTTTATATATAAATGAAAACGTGGTGTAATTCCACATAATATTATATATATTAATGTATGTATATTTTAATAAAAATAACGGGTACATACCATGATGGAAATATGCTTTATTTTGACCCATTTACATGGGTTGTGGTTACGATGTAACTTTCAAAACCCGTAAATATATTGTAAAAACCTGTATTAAGTGCAGATAATATTATGGATATATACGACTGAATAGAATCCTTTAAATTACGGTTACATACCACGACGGAATTTATTATATTTTGTCGATATTTAGACCCAGTTACAATGGGTTGTAGTTACGACGTTGCTGTCGCAACCCATGTACCCATCAATATGTTTAAATTATTTTATGCTTTCATATAAATCAGAAAAAAGTTTTTATAGCATTTTATATAATAAAAATGTATGCCTTGGATGTATGTATTAGAAATGAAATAAAACAGCTAGGAAATAGGTCACTTTCTGATACTTCGCTAATTGGTGCTTCTGAATTTCAGTCGAACGCTTTCAGAGAAAGAGTCACGTACTGTTACGATATCAAAGAAATGTTTCAATATGAGTATTTGAAAAGATCCAAGCAAAATGTAGTTCTGAATACAGATTTTAAATGAGTCCACGTTACACGAAGATTTTTTTATTACTGATAAGTTAAAAGCTGTGATCTAATGGTTTCAAGTTTAATTTTAAACCTAACCTAATCTATTTATAAAATATAATTTTCTATATATGCTTAGATCCGATAAATAAAGCAGAAATAGCTACAGTTAGTAAATATTATAATAATTCGAACGCGTTTAAAGCCTTGGCTTAAAAACAACTGAATTATTTGCATACATGATTAAGGCTGTATTCTACTTCAAATATTGTTTATTTTTAATTCATTCGTAAATCTTGTAATCCATGTAAGATTTCCCTGCTATTGGCATTTCAGAATACCGAAATTTTAGAAAAATACTGTCACTGTAAAGTCAATTTTGTAATGTTATCTCCCAGAAGCTCTTTATTGCGGCGTTGGAAGACCTCTTCAAGCTTATGGAGTTGAGCGGTCTGGGCATCAACAAAAATGGCGAGTAAATCACTCATATACGGTTTGCCGATGACGTGGTCATTTTGGCAGAGACTCTGGAAGATCTCAATGCAATGCTCGATGACCTCAGCAGAGCTTCTCGACAGGTGGGCCTTAAAATGAACATGGATAAGACGAAAGTTATGTCCAATATCCATGTACCGTTCCACCCAGTCATCGTTGAGAACTTTACACTCGGAAATTGTTGATGGCTACACATACCTGGGACACATAATCCGGCTAGGTAGGTTAAATTTCAAGAAAGAGGTCAACCGCCGAATCCAACTCGGGTGGGCAGCGTTCGGGAAATTTCGGAAGACGTTTACATCCAATATCCCTCAGTGCCTGAAGACTAAAGTCTTCGAACAGTGCATGTTGCCAGTGCTTAACTACGGATCAGAAACGTGGTCGCTGACTATGGGCCTTGTTCGAAAGCTCAGAGTCACTCAGCGTGCGATGGAGAGGGCTATGCTCGGAGTTTCTCTACGCGATCAAATCAGAAATGAGGAGATCCGTAGCAGAACCAAAGTCACCGATATATCCCTACGAATCGCGACCTTAAAGTAGCAATGGGCGGGGCACATAGTCCGATGAAACGATGGACGTTGGGACCCGAAGGTGCTGAAATGGCGACCCCGCACCGGACGACGCGGTGTAGGGAGACACACAAGGTGGACCGACGATACAAGGAGGGTCGCCGGTAGCCGCTGGAGCCAGGCGGTACAAGGTCAGGCCTTGTGGGCATCATTTCGTAAGACCTATGTCCACCTATCAGTTGAAGGGACGACGACGAAAGTTAAATTTTAATTGGTAACGGTGGAACAGTGAAATCCACACTTTGTAACCATCTACATTCAGAAAGGAATGCCTGTCAAATGTAAAATCCATCGCGAACGTTATAATGATCTTATGATAAATTATGAGTTATATATTTGTTTTATCAATATATACAAAATTTGTTGTATTCATTTCAAATCGCAAGCAGAAGATATTTAAAACCATATCTATTTAAATAATCATTCTTACACCATAGTCGAATCCATGACCTTCACGATCACAGTACGAATGCGTTGCTTTCCTTAATTTTGAAGAAATGTTTCAAATAATGCCTTGTAGCATTACTAATATTTCTTTTTATATATTGATGATAATATATAGATTAGAAGATGCAAGTAAAATACACGCATAAAGTCTAAAGCCAATATATGCTTATTAGAGCTAAGTTTGTTAAAAAACCTATGACTTAGGATTTCCTTTAAATATATTTTATAAAGTTTCAATCTTCTAGTGTAAAATTTACTAATCGGAAATCGAATCTGAACTTGCAAAGTGAAACAAAGACTTTATTTTTTCCACTTATTAATTTAATTCGTTGTAGCTTGATTTTCTATTTATATTATTAATAATTATATATTATAGGTATCTGCTCATCATATTTGTGTGGAAAGTTGGTACATTGCATGCATGATATTAAATATACCAAAATTTTTTTATACAGACAAAGATCTATATACATAAAATAAGAGATCTCGGATTTATTACTAAGATTTAATAAAATGGAATCTAGAATAATGAAAGTATATACAATATTTTTATTTGTCTTTAATCCTTAATATTCTGTGGTTTTTAAAATTAGACTTTCTCATTGCTAATGATGATATATGATTCGAATATTTTAAATATTACATATAAACAAATATATTTTAAATAAATTAATAAATCTCTTCAAATTTATTCAATACTACATACATTGAAAATAATTAAAACAGACAGGATCATTATTTTTTTTCTCATCGCAACATTTCTTTGATTTGTAATAATAAAGACTATAAAAATGAAATAGTGCATCAGAAAGTGTGTAAGAACAGTAAAATGTTTAAAAATCATCGCTCCTAGTACAAAATTTTATAGTTAGAAAGATAGTTTCATATAGATAGTTCCAAAAGAAGTTGGTCCAAATCAAAGAAGACGGAAAGAGTGTTTATATAAAAGCTACACAGATTAAAAAATGTAAGGTGTACATAGAGTAAGAGAAGACAGAAATAGTGTATATAAAAAAGGTGCACAGATTATAAAATAAGAAGTTAACACAGATAATATAACGACGGCAATTGTGTTTATAAAAAGCTACACAGATTAAAAAATAAAGATAATAAAATATCTCACACATTAAAGACCGACGTAAACTGTTATCAATTGTGGCTGTATGATTTTATACCGTCGTCCCTATAGTTTATTAGGTAAAGAAAAAAAATACTGTCAAATTTAAGTCTTGATTTTAGGTTTGTAGGTTTTAAAATCTTAACTTTCAAATAAAAGATATACAATTTATTATTAAGGATTAATTATATATTGAAGGATATATAAGAGTGACAAATAGTCTTTTGTAAGTAAAGAGTATATGTATTTATTTAATTGTATTGTAACATAATATGTTTTCTAACATCTCAGTCGATGATGTGTCAAATAAATTAAATTTTTATTACATAAAGCTATGTATAGTAGTGTTTAAGAGTGCATATGATATATACTTACTATATTTTTAAACATATTAGAATCTATTATGTGATATAAGTGCTTTCGAATCAAAAAATAAAGCCTTCACATTAAATAATTTAACATTTTACACGTTAAGATATAACACGATATTCTGTTGACGATATTCATTAAACAGAAAGAACTATAAGGAAAAAAGTGTCCAACCGAATATAAGCAAAAAAAGATCAAGAGATTAAATTCCTCGTAAGACTTGAGCTCCCATAATATCTAATAAAACCTATAAATAGACGCTACATGTGTATAACCTTTCGATTAACACTTTGGACGTGAATACGTCTTTAAAATGGCATCCATAGGAAGGCAATTAAAAATCTGAATGATAACAAAACCGGAGGATCCAGTTTGATGTTTTAGCTACTCATCAACCACCTCCAACTGTAATTCAATTACATCACTGTATAGCAAAAGGATCCAAGAATTTATTACGCTAAGGACTGTAACACGAAACAGAAACAGGGTCGAAAAAAATTTGTTTCATTGTTTATTAATACAAAAATGATCTTCTTTGCAAGAGTCCTCATAATGCTTATTAAAATGCAATAGAATCTTCTTTATCCAATAAAATTCCCGGTTAAAACCGACTAGGTATACATCATTAAAATTATACGAATATCGTGCATTCTTTAACGTATAAAATAATAACAGCGAATATAAATTATCTACCATATATAACTCTATTATAATATTCATTTATGTTAAAGACAGTATGTCATAGTGAATTCGACTAATTTATTTAAAGCGTACGATTTTTTTTTTAATTTATTATTCATGCAGGTACCTACGTTCATTACTATCTATTAGGCAGTTATTTGAAATAGGAAATATTTATTAGAGCATTAAAAGGATTTATTTCTAAACATTAAATAACCATAGACAATATAGTGTAATGACATTTGTCAAGGTTAACAGATAATAAACGAGGAATCATTGAAAGACTAGAATCTAGCGCCGTAACTGAATTAAATAAATAGTATACATTCAATTCATTATTTCACATAATAATATTTTAAATAGCTGTATATAAATAAAATAATACTAATAAACCTTTTTTATAATTGTCATACAAAATATCTGTAAAAATAAAATTATTTATCTGTGGTAACACTATTTTTGTATTAATCCAATTATAAAATTAAAAAATATATATTATCTCACAAATTACAGGGTTAATATGATTTTTTTTTCGTATAACAGCTTTACAAAAACCTAAAAAAGTTAAAAAATACTACAAACAATGCGGTTATAAAATGCTATAGGGATTTACCACGAATTGACGCAAAAATGAACACACCTGCCATAATATTTGCTTAATATATATAAAACTCGGTAGCTATAGCGTTATACACTAATTGTAAACCATATATCTATTACACTTATATACAAAAAACACTATTATTTAACACATAAAAGTCACATGTCCTCGCTAAAAATAATTTTTAATTAAATCTATCGACGACGTCGTTTTTTGTCACCTATAATGGCATTGAGACGCTCGTTATAATAATTTGAAGCTAACAAGACGTGTATTTTTATATTGAATTTACTAATTTAGTTCATTATTAAACAAAAAAACGTATAGTTGCGAAAATTAAAACAAAAATATCGCTGTACAACCTCATTGGTCTAATGGTTAACATGTTCGACTACAGACATGAGGTTCTGTTAAGAATTTCTCAATATTTGCCCGAACTTGGGAAGATGGCGGTGTGATCCACCCCCGTACCTCGGAGAGCACGTTAAGCCGTCGGTCCTGCGCCTGATCTCTCTCCGGTCGTGTCGGATTCCCGTCACACCGGACTATGAGAGTGAAGGAATAGAGAGTGCACTTGTGTACTATGCCTGCCAATCCGCAGTGGAGCAGCGTGGTGGGTCTATGCTCTAAAAACCCTCGCTTCTTGGAGTGAGGAGGCCTGTGCCCAGCAGTGGGACGTTAATAGGCTGCTACTTACCTAACCTTACCTTATAGATCAGCTTTTAATATCTAAACAAGTTGTACTTCATTATACAAGTTGTACTTGTATATCGATAGTTCATATTTTTGGCGCTATTTTAAGTGACGAAATTTCCGATTAAATAAATGCGTAATTTAGTGCGCATGTTTAAAATTTTCGACGCATACGCGCTTTTTTACAAGTCAAAATATTTGGCAATATTCTTTTGAACTTCGTTATTTACATTTTTATCGAACTTTGGTTCTCGGTCTGACGAAAAATTGTAAACGCACTACGGGACAAAAGTATAGCATTGCCACCCGCGTTTACATCACCCTCTCGGGGGTCATATCATACTTTCAGCCCTAGTTACGTAATACACTAATTATTTATTAAAATAGAGCCCTATTAAAACGTTAACGATATTATTTGAAATTATATTTGTAATGGTAAAAAGATAACCGTCTTATTTTATTGCGGATTCCTTAAAAGTTTTGTATATTTTAACAATGAACTTTTGAGTTCATGTGAGGATAAAAAGTCACTCGACTGAGTTTGTTATGGGTTCTTCTTAGAAGAGGGCGCGAGGGGAGCCTCCTAAGTTTAGATTTAAAGACGTTCTTCATTGTCTGTCGTACATTGGACAAGATATTTATATATGTTTCGTATACAAAGTGCTTTAAAAGCAATTGTTACATTTCTAGTCATCCAATCAAGCTTACATTTTTTATACTCGATATTTATATCGTTTTTTCAAATATTAACACATGATTTTTAATCTAATTATTCAATTACCGTATTTGCAAACAAATGTCCAACGATTGAAAGCTCACGTAAAGTTTTTATGTGATAAGTTTAACTTCGTGATGATGACTTAGGAATGAACTTGATGATTTTTTATATTTGTTGTTTCATATATTAGTACTGTTGTCAAGATTTTATAAAAGCAAAATGTAGGACGATATTATTTGGGATCTAAACGTCTATCTTAAAACCTCTACATAAACAACACGATGCTAGTCGTATAAAAACGGAAGGATGTTTACGGAATACGTAATGTAGAAACGCGCCTAGAATATTGGCGAAGACTATTGAAAATATTTCATTTATTAAATTTTGTAGAGGAAGTTAAATATAATGAGCTTTAGGTTCATTATTTTATAAAAAAAACAACTGGTGCTCATGACTTTGTCTGATTAAAATCAGCATTTTAATACCTGCATACGAGCTTTCTGACAATCGTTAGAGCTTACACATTATAAAAGATAGTCCTGCAACGCATTTGTTTACGATTATTGTTTACGGATTTTCAAAACGTGTAACCAAAAGATTGTGATTCTTAAAAGAGGTATTTGGTTGAAATCCTTACGTGTTTTAAAACAATGATTGAAACCGTGTTTCCTAATGAAAGAGAGAAAGAAAACTTCATTCAGAGAACTGTGTGAGATAAAAATTCATATCTATCTATGAGTAAACATGCTAATTGATTAAATATAATTTTAAATCTATATATATATAAAAGCAACTCTGTTTTTCTTTGTTATCAATAAACTTGAAAACTACTGGACGGGTCGGCATGAGACCATAACCATTCGATGCGGCATTAATAGTAGAAGGTTTTAGGCTATTCATTTTTTGGCTTCCATTAACCATTTACCATTTTTATTCAAATTTATGTGGACAGTCATTTATTTTTGGTACGAAAACTCGAGCCCAAAAGGCCGGCAAAATGTCTAACGTCACTTCGTCACTTCAATGCTTATAAACGCGTTTCCACATACCCTCCCATGCATTCATCCACGCACTCCCACACATCCACCCACGCACTCCCACGCATCCATCCACGCACTCCCACGCATCCACAAGGTTGTGACATGAATTATTAGACCGTTGTCTATGGCAACGGTTTTGTTAATTCATTTCTAGGTTGTATGAAGATGTCATTTATTTACGCTATCTTTTGTTTCAAAACAAAAAAGATTCTGTGTGTCATTTAATCGACTGTGCTTTGTTTAGTATTTGTAAAACTGAAAGCTGCCACATTCCAAATCTTTTTGACAGAACGAAGTCTGTCCGGTCTGCAAGTTTTATAATAAAATGCCTGTATCTTACTTTAGCACAGTTAAAATAATAGGGCATGCGAGAAATTGATGAAAAAAATTTGGATGGGAAAAAAATTTACTGTAATATAAACATTTACTTCACTATTAATATTAATTACAAAAAGAGTCCAGTTTAATTAATTTCAGAACACCCTTAAAAGTTATAACATAGTTTCGCTAACTAGGTCAGACGAATCAGTTAAGGACGCACGCGGATGAATTACAATTTACTATCAAAGTTATAAATTTGAAAAATATAAACTATGTATAAATAAGTAAAATCTTTTCATCTCTTTTTATGAAAACTACACGAACGGAGGAGTAAGAAATTTCACTCACTAATAGTTTATATAGAGTAGGAGTGCACAAAACTTTTGTTTTTTTATTGTTATTATTGTATTGTTTGCTGTTATGACTTTTTTCTACTACACTGGCACAATCAATTTCGCCAGTATCACGTAGAGACAAGAAACCCACGTACAAGGTTTTTTTTGTAAGCTTAACTTCCATTCCTGTATTTTATTTTTAATTTACCTGAAAGAAATAAGGAAACTTGTACCTTCTACGTGTGAGTCTAAATTACCTAAAACCAACTAACTATCACGACAAGGATTTTTTAAAAAATACATTAAATCAATAAGAACACACTCAGCCACAGAGTATTTATATCTGTCAATCGCTGACAATAACGTATGTCAAACGTTACAACATATATTTTATAATTTAATTATTATTTATATTTTTTACTATAATTAACCATTGTATGATTGTTACACTTAAGTCGCTTTTTTGTAGATGGTACTTCAGCTCTTAACACATGTACTCACTATTGCGATAAAATCTGCCTAAAGATCATCCTCAAAATTAGTTATGAAACTGATGCGTGCTTCATACAACGTGATATTGGCGAAGTAAAATGTACCCTATTGGTACAACTGAAAACCATTAAATAAAAGAAGAAGAAGAAGAAGAAGAAGAATGTCAAACGTCTTAAGGTTACGTTTTTAGAGACTATTCTCTTAATTAATGTCGCGTATCACAAGATGAATATTAAAGAAGTTTATATTGTCAAAAGCACTAAGGAGGTTACATTATAATTTTTGATGTACTATGGAACTTCTTGATGTTTTTAACTTAACTGAACCTTAAACTGAATTATCACAGGGAAATAGAGAGTCGTTTTGATTAAAAAAATATTATTGCAACTACTTTTTTGAATAACAGAACCTTAATAATGTTTAAACCTTTAATTTAATTTAATTATAGTCGAATTTCGACTAATAGTTATTTTAATCTTGTATGCCTTTTACTTGGATAAAACCACAGACTCCGTATTTTTAAACTCTCTGATGAACTACTTAGATGATAAAAAGGATTGGCAGTTAATAAATTTAGAAAATGATGCAAGAGTTTGAACGGAATTGTAGCTTTTTAAGTCGTTTTTTAATTGTATGTGAAATAATATATTGAAACAAATTTAAAAGACGACATGAAGACGATATCTGGCCGAAGGAATCATTAACACAGGTAAGATTATTTCGAAACTAATAGATAAATTAGGAACGTTAACGAAGTTCAAAGATTACGTGGTTCCGAAGCCTTTCATCAATACAGATATAATTGCACTAGATAATACAGTTTCCTCAATTTGACCTATTGAAAATCGTACTCTGGATCTCTGCTAGCGATGAATACTAGCACCATTACACCAGTGAGGTCGTCAACTTATTATATATAAAAATAACGTCACATTAGCTTCAAACTGTTAAAGTCTCTTTACGCAAAATATAACTTTATAATACTGAATGCCTTTATGGACGTACAAAGGACAGGAGCATAGTTTACTCTGAAAATACGTGTACAAGGTGTTATTAGACCGCTCCCGAAAACAGACAATAGTACTAATGACGCCTTTGATGATGAGACGGAAAAAATCGATCATGATTTAAAAACATCATATTTTAAAACGTTTTATTGGCATTATTTAATCTCCATAATGTTAGTATAACTATATGGAACGATCGGTCCAAAAAAAAAATGCAGCACTGAAACACAAAATCAAACAGATGACGTCTCAGCCCGGGTCAACGAACTCTAGCTGCTCGTGCGTATTAATACGATAGAGCGTAAATATTGCTAATAAAACGTATTAAAATATGATATATTTTTTAATCAGGATCAATTTTTTTCCGCCAATCAAAGGTATTATTAGTACTATCGTCTGGCTTCTTGTTCGGGACCAGTCTCCTAACCCTTGTTTTGTTAAACGTATAAACCTTCGTTATTTTGTAAGATTTACCTATTTATTATATAATCATTTTGTTTATAGCTAATATACGTTCAGTCACTTTGCTAAATAACAAATCTGATGAATTTAGGCATTTAAAATCCTCGTCACATTCTAATGTTTGATTATCAACATCGTTTGATTGGTTTTAGTCAATAACAGACATAAGTTCAAACAATTTTAGTGTTTTATATACATATATGGATAAACTAGGACATAAAGTAAACTATAAACAAAGTGATTATGGATAGAAATGTCGTAAAGCATCTTATCCAGCAAGCAATACATCCTGCCCTTTGTGTACCATGAGGTTAACGTATTTGGACGATTTGCTCAGGGGATATAAAATATTTCCGTAGTTGAACGTATTGAACAATTTAAAAGAAAATACGGTTTTATTTGATCTTAGGATTTAGAAGGAGATTCTCGTAAAAATGCTGCAGTGACTTAGGCAGGATTTGTTTTACTATTAATAAGGTTTTACCTTGGAAACGTTGGCCTTAACAATATCTAATGGTGAAAATAATGAAGGCTAACTCTACTCCTGACTAAAAGTTATCCACACAATTATTCAAGTATACCTGAAGGACTGGGAGAAAAAGTGTCTCTTAGTAATTTACCTACTACTTGTCATAGTAGGTAAACTACTAAGGGATGTATTATGGGAAACTATGATAAAGGGAATAGTAAAGAAAATATTCGCACTAATGAAAGAGAAACTAACTGCGATAAGATATGATAGGGGAGACTATGATAAAGGGAATAATATAAAAGATATTCGCACTAATGGAGGAGAAGCTAACTGCGACAAGATATGATATGGGAGACTATGATAAGGGGAATAATAAAAAAGATATTTGCATTTCTGAGGGAGCAGCTAACTATTAAAAGATGTGATGTGAGAAATAAAGAGAATAATATAAAATATATACGCACTAATGGAGAAGGAGTTCATTATGACAAGATGTGATATGAGATACTGTGATAAAGGGATTAGCCTATCATCTTTGACGCAATGTTCATAATGTGACATGACATGGTGAACGAGTTGGGAGATGGACGGCTTCCAAAGCAGATGTTTTAAATCATTCTTAATGAATAATTTTGCAAAAATAGTTACTAACCCGAGAAAATATATACGTGAACAGACTTTATTGCCTGATTTCAAATACGAATCTATTAATCAAGGTAGGCTTACTGATTTCAAAATCTAGTGATAGTGTCTATCAAATTATGTGAATGGAGAGGAAACTTTAACCTTGTAAGGAACTTGCGGGAACAAGAAACTTACTGTATTTGCATTTCACGACTCAATGCCAACTTTAGATTTAACCGACTGTCGAGATATCAAATTGATTACTAAGATCCTCTGCAAATCGTTCAAATAAAGCATCAATATTATCCTTAAATCAATATTCTATCAAATGGACTACTTGAAATCAATATTCTTAAAACATTTAGTTACACAGATTATATTTATATATTTCATTTGTAATCTAATTAGACCTTTATACCACAGCCTTCAAGGCTATATACACATAATGATATTAGAAATATGAAAGAGAGAAACGCCTAGAGGAAGAAGGAAAACACGTTAATGGACTTCTAAACCTGTACATTTGAGCACATTGCCTCAATAATCTTGCTGAAACATTTGCACTGTTTATATCGCACATTTAAATTTCCAACTACCGTCAACAGTTGATAATTTTGTAAACGATCACGATGTTTTGTGAGGTTTTACTATCTTTACTTTATAGATTATTAAGTTGGTATTTTTTAAACTATATGAAGTTTAAGTTATTGAATATGATTCGAAATATAAAGTAAGCTAACTTAAAAATAGGCCAATCCACTTGAAACTGTTTTATTCAAAAAACTTAAGTGACAAAAGATTAATTGTATTAGCATTAAAGAAAGCTAAACGATTTTCTTGCACAATAAGTTTGCTACTTGGCTCATTAATACGGGATAAAAGTGCCTCGTTCTCTCCCGGTATCCTATCAACCCCTCCTTCCTTGATGATCACTTCTTGGGTTCGAGTCACAATATATCGCAGGCAAAAATGCCTTGTTTTTCTCCCTAGTTACGTATTGTATAGTAGAGTTAAATAAATTAGACATTTCCAAAGGTAATTCAAAATATAATGCATTTTATATCATGAAAAGACAATTTTATTTATATAGATTTGAAGTATAATAAATGCATTAATGATACTACAAAGATAGCAGACACTATATTAGAATAACTAACGAATATTGATCAAAATTGGCTATAATTTAGTTGATGTAAGTTTGATAAATTCTTCACGTAGTTCTAGTTCAGATGTGCATAAGTTAGCTTTGACACACTGGTTAATCATCAGTTTATTGACGATAATTGGTTATTCAATGCGAGTAAGATATTTAATTTCTACTTTATCTACTATAAACTTTTCAAGAAACACTATTCGAGTAACATTCCGATAGTTTCCTTTAACTTCTTTAGTGAAATCAAATGGGTATTTTAAATTGTGTAAAAATATTTATGTTTATAGTGAAATTGAAAACAATTAAATTTCTGATAGACTAAGAATTAATACTTTGCCTCTAACAGAGTTGAGGTTAATAGTAAATGAAATTTCTAATAAACAAGGAAATAATACTTTGCCTCTAACAGAATTGACATTAAAAGTGAACGAAATTTCTGATAGAAAAGGCATTAATTCTTTGTCTCTAACAAAATTGATAATAGAAGTGAACAATATTTCTGACACACAAGGCAATGATACTTCGTTAGAAAAATTTATTAATATTAATTCTGTTATAGGCAAAATATTATTTCTATGTTTATCGGAAATTTAATGTATTCAATTTTAAATAACATTCATCCAGTTTTTAATATTAGTTCTCATTAAAATTTTAAATACATTTCAAATTAGTATTTCAAATCGTAATAATATATAAAGTTTTAATATGTTAATCATAAATACCACCTCTGATTGACTAATGTTTTGTGTCTCCTAAGTAAGTTTACGGGCCAGTTAAGAGGATTATTTCTGTATCTAACGGGTCCCCTAACTATGTAATGCTTTAAGGACTATTGGTGATTTTATCCTCTGTCGATAGTATATTTCCATTTTTTATTATACTAAGGGAAAATTTAATTGGTTTTATTAAAAAAAACATTGTAACTACATTTTTACCTATCCTTTATATAAAAAAAAACTTACATTCTTGGGAACTGGAGATTATCCTCACGAAGAAGCTGGACATTAAACATTAAATACTGAAAAGAAAGACGTAGTTTTAAAATTAACGTTTAAATTACCCATTTGATTTTGGTTTAACCATACTGTTACCAATCAATGATATTCCTTAGAAAGTTTAAAATCCTTTAATATAACCATAAGCTTCTAATGTTGACATAGTAAGATAAATGAGCCACAGCGAGAAGAAGAACATAGATGTAACGATCTTGACACCACGAGGTCCCCCCAATTCACCACCAACGGATTTTCTCCTTCTTAAGACAAGTACAAGAACAGCAAGTGCTGCTTCAGAACAGAACATGGTGACACTGAAGGCTAAGCTGCAAAGGAATTTATGTTTAAAAACAATGTCTTAACGTAGAAAAGTAATCATTGCAGTACTGAAATGTAGTAAATTAAAGATAGTATAAAATTAAATCGTTTCTGCTGTCTGTTCGGTTAGACCTTTTAAATAAACCAATAAATTTGGATGCAGTTTTCAGAAATAGATAGAGTAATTCAATAGGAAAGTTTATATGTATAATAAGTACATATAATAGTATAGAAAAACCGAAAAACTATAAGAGTTGCAATGGGATGTCGTAACTTACATATTCTTGCGCTTAAATCCCAAATGCAGGCTAAACCTTACGAGATAGATCAAACTAATGTGCTACAGAATTGTAAATCATAAAAAGATCTATAATAAAATCCAGTATAGTATATATTTATCTTTAAAAGATAACCCACAGTAATCATTTTTAACTTTTACATATTACAAAAATATGTATTGTTTACCGAGCTATCTTATGCAATACATTATTAATCCTTATCCAATGAAATACATTTCATATGTAGTAAATTATGTAAATTTAAGATACCATTAACAGCGATTAATTGAAATGGATCTTTTAGAAGATATGAGAGATTTAAAAGCACAGCGGATAGATGTCGTAGTGTAAGACCCTTATTCAAGTGTACACGGGTCAGCTAGTTTAGAAAAAGATACAAACTTTCCAGGTTCAACATGGAACGTTTCGTTTTTACTCCAATGGACTATCGCTGCCACAGTCCATGCGACTCCAATCCCCAGGAACACATTGACAGCGTTGGAGCCCGTGACGTTGCCTACTGATGCATCGGCATGCTTATCTTGGATGGCTGCCACTTTGCTCGCGAAGGTGTCTGAAATATATACCCCATTAAAGCTTTTGGAAGTCGATGAAAAGGAAAAGGAACTGTAAAAAGAGACACACATTCGTAAGATTTAATCTCGTGTTCACCAAGGCATAGTGGAAGTTCACATTAAATCATTACTGAAACCTACAATTATACTCTTGCCAAAATTTTGCATTCGTCTCATTATCTTGAAGCCAAGCGAATGAAGATTTCATTTTTTTAAGAGGGAAGCGCAATAATCTGTTAAGACGCAATTCACCTCTTATAGTATCTGTACAGCATCCTACTGGAACACAAATCTCTTTGCTCGGTGGTACGTCTTTTCTGGTATGATGATAGCTACCCAACAGTGACACCTTCTGGTGGCGCCGATTGCGGATCTTTCGCTGGAGATGCTCTCCAATGAGAGATGTGGGGCGGGAGAGGCATTCTTCTATTAGATGGTCATCTTGCTGAAAGAGGCCCTCGAGCAAGAGAGGCAGAACGCAGTCACTCTTCTTTCTCACCGCCGACAAAGGCGGGGTTCCAGGCAGTGAATATTTGCAACAGTCATGGCGCCTTCGTGACCTTTTGGTCGAACTCATCCGGAACATCACAGAGGAATGTGCGAGCGCTCGTCTGATGTTCGATCCCCTAATGGATGAAGAGGGTTCTGCTGGGTTTTAGTTGGTATTGCGAAGTCTCTCTCTCGCCGGGAATCATACTCCCGACGCTAGTCGGGGTGTATAGATACATTCCCCAGCGTAAAAAGAGAGATTGCTAGCCACGGCCATTAGACAAATTCCATAATATAGTGACCTCAATAAACTTACTAGAAGTCGTAGTTTATTTGTTTGGGCTGGATGAATACCACGTCCTTAAAGAATTCATCTCTCTGTCGGTAATCGATGGTACAGTCTTAGTTGGAATCGTTGTAAGATAATACTTACTTTGGTTTCTATACAGCATCATACAGGAATACAAATTACTTGCCAAGTTTTTGGTTGATAACTAGCCACTGCCGAAGCTTCTACACAAATAAGAACTGTAAGTTTCAAAATTTGCCCTGAAGGAAATAAATTCACCATAGTATCGGGTCGTGAACAGTTTTCTGGGTATTGATTTTGTTTTTTTTTTGTAACTAACGTGAAACATTAACATTATATTGGATTAGGAAAGAAACTTCAAGGAGCTGAAAGAGCCAGCAATTAAACATATCAGCTAGTACAATACCTATCAGTAGATATCAGTAGACAATGCGGTACAATGTTACTGGTTTTTCAAATAACTATAAACATATTATAATAGCCTTTTTTTCTCATGTTCGTAAAGTTATTTCAGTAATTACAGGAATAAAGAATTACCCCAGTTATGAGTCTATCAATCTCTTTTATGAAATTATAATGTAATTATCTTTAACATTAATTCCATAGGTAGAAGTTGTAATAGAAGCAAACAAAAGAAAAGGCAATTTGCTAAAAGAATTCACGAAAAAAAGGAAAACTGATTCTTTTTTTTATTTCAAGTGAATTTGAGTGTTTTAATCTATTTTAATGTCATTATAAATGATAGAGCCCCGAGGGTTGAACCGCTTACAGAGGTGGGCGTGATTGATGATACCAATTAATAAACTGTCCTATCTGTGTTTATTTAAAACTTGCATGGATTTTTATTTCAATTTTAACTTAATGAATATTTAAGATTTACAGTGTGACCACATAAAAATTATCTTTTAGTCTCACTAGAGTAATGATGTCAGTATTCGCTTTACTAGCAAAAGTTCTGAGTTCAATATAAAGGGGCACATAGTTAGAAAATTATATTTTTGAAATGATTGTCTTATCATCGACGAGGTCATAATCAAGTGACAAAAAACCTTCATGGCTGTGTTATGTACACGGCCGTTTTTCATACGTGAAAACGTCTCGAAACGGGGACTTCCCCCTCAGTAAGGCGCGATGTGTAACAATCCTTACTTAGGGTTATAAATTCTTTAATCCTTTAGGTATCCAAATGTGTACTTTAGTGTCGGATAGATATGTAGGTATATAACGAAACTGTATCCCCTGATTTAGTTATCATTCATTCTTTAATATAAAGACGTAGTCACGTCAAAAGTTATCATCTTCTTCTCCTAAAAGTGCCTCTTCATTTTACTAGAAAGTTGGCCGCTAACATTCCTTGCAAGATGAAACAACTGGGCTGCGGATTTTATTTCTATGTATTCACAAATGTTCAGCACCCATGACTTCTTCATGCAACCCAAACACCTCTTTCCCTCAGCCTGGCATATCACTATAAATTGGAATACCCTTATTGGAGTACCTATCATGTTCCGCCTCTTGACAATATATAATACTACTGATGTTTTTGAAACAAATAAATTTGTAATGTATATAGGGAGTTGTAAATTTGTCCTGATCTAACCTGGTATACTAGTTCCTAAAGCGACGAATATGATAGCAGTAACGGAGTCCTTTATGCCAAGAGTGCAACCGAAGTGCGACGCCACGTCACCGATGACTGCTGTCACCAAGCCAATGCAGATAATCGACACCACAAAGCACACGTAGCCACCGCCAATATCTGTTACAAATAAAATTACATTAATTATTCCATTGAAACAGTTTCCAGGAAGTTTTAACGTAACTAATTTGATAAGTTTCGGTATGCGTATCCGAATTTCAACTCAATCTTTGCCGCTCGTGCCGCCATGTTGGAAAAATGGCGTCTATTTGACAATGTCTTATTTTACGACAAAACATTATTACGCAAAATCACAGAAATAAAATAATGATGTTTTTGTCTATTGGCGTTCAACTGCAGAGTAAAGGCCATATTATTCTAAATTAAAAGGCTTCATATACCTCAGAAATGTGTTCAGGATTTACAAATATAAACAGCACAACAAGAAGGAAAAATACAGAAATTGTATTTTATAATTTGTGTATATTTGGATTTGCATTATAATTAGTTGCATAATTCGTCTATTATGAAAGCAAGTTCGGCTGCAGATTATAAGATTCTTTATTGTAGTCTTCGCTCGAGTCTATTGATAATTTAAGTTGTGAATTTGTTGGTTTACTCCTCTCTGCGGAGTGCAATCTGTCTCTGGAAGGTAGTATGAAGATATAGAATACGCAAGTGTGATGGCTATGTAATATTTACTTTGACAAGGCGTAATCTCTGTATGAGATTTTCTTTCTCCACATGGCATACAAGCTATTATTAATGGGGTAGAGATGACAGCGTTGAGAAATATAAGTGAATTGAAACTGAATGACAGAGTAAGAAATAGTGTGATAAGAGAACGTTGTGGTATAAAAGAAGATGTAGTGACTAAAATTGAGAAAGGTATGGTGCATGGTATTAGATGGTTTGGGCATGTAGAGAGAATGAATGAAAGGAGACTGACAAAAAGGATTTATGAGTCAAGAGTGAATGCGAAAGTTGGAAGGGGAAGACCGAGGCGAACGTTCCTGGACCAAATCCAGGACATTTTAAATAAGGACCAGGTCAAGAGTACTCTTAACCGACGAACTTGTATGAAAGGTTTAATGAGAATGAAAGAAGCGAAGGAGATATGCAAGGATCTGCCTACCCTTACGGGAATGAGGCGTGATCCTATGTATGTATATAAACCAGTCCATCAGTTAGGTACAAGTCTATTTGCTAATGAGGTTAAAAGTTTATAACAGGCTGCTTCTAGCTTTATATGCCTTAGAATTATTCATGTCATATATGTGACTGATAATAGACCTCGAATCTTCAGTTAACTAATACAGTCAATCGTTAAAGTTTAATTAGAAAGTGAAATTACCTGTTGGGGGGACGAAAGCAAATATTATCTTCCAGAAGAGTGTGACAATATGAAGCACGTAATCCGCCATTGAAGGAGGTTCATCGGGGTTATCTATATAACAAAGATTAAAAACACATCTGAAACATCAAGAAGCGAACTCAATAAAGCTTATATTGTAATGATTGAAGATAAAAATTAGATAACTGTAGAGATAGACAACAATTTGACTTGAAAACGTCTTAAGAAAACTGATAGAAATTGTTGTTGTAATAAACAACGGACAGCACTTTCAAACATTGAAACGATTCATAAGACGTCAAATTATTTAATAGTTTTAGAAACACTTACATATGGTGGAAATAAGGGGATAAATACTATATGACAATCATTATTTTAGAATAATTTAAACTTTGGCTACTATGTTCTAATTACGCTTAAAAGTAAAGAAAATAAATGTAAACCAATTGTTATTATAGTCCTTACCAGGACTCGCCGTTAACGCCTCCGCAAATTGTTCCTTCCAAGACGATGTCCCGATTATGATAGATGCGTTAGCTCTTTGCACTAATTTATCAACAGTGTTCTGAAAAGAAGGCAAATTAAAAAAATAGCCCACTATATTTACAGATTTTGCAACATTTTTGGAGATAGCTCCATGTCGTGGTGCAGCAGTAAAGATCCATTGGTTAAAATGACAACGACGATATAAACAATTTTTATTCGTTATGTTATGAAAGATAATATAAAATAAATTGATGAAACGAATATAAAACTTTGTCAAGATGATAATTGTAGGTTTTAATAAAGATTTAATTTCAACTCCCACTACGCCTTGAATACTACGAGTAGAGGGAGCACGAAGCAGAGTACAAACAGAACCAGGAACATAAGAAACACTGTCTTATGAATTTGCAACAATGGTGAAGATGTTTTCACTTCAAAAATAGCATTAAGACTGTCTTACAAATTTTAGGAAACATTGTATTTTTCCCGAAGGATCTCCGGTCATACTAGTCCTGAGTCAGTTAATCAAGATGTCTAGAGCTGAGGATGCTTCTATTTTGGGCAAACGTAAATATCAATTCATAATATTAACATGCAAAACCACTGTGTAACCGGGAACTAAAGCATATAACTCCACAGATCACGAGTATTATCTACAGATCATCGGTATGATGAAACTAGTTCAACAAATACCATAATTTGGGGTTAGAAACTTCAACACGTGGAATCTAATAGATGAGTCAGGTAATAATAAAGAAATAAAGCAATTAGTGAGTATTAAAAAGTGACAATTTAAGTTCAGTGCTTCACAACAGGACTGTGAAATATGTATACAACAAAAACGTTAGACAGATATTTCAGACATGTTTCGGTGACTGTATAATTTAGTCGAAATATTTGCAAAATATTCGATTCCTATTGTATCCAAAACTAAATTTTACATATACTTTGCAATCAGCTGCAAATATAATATTAACTATTACAGCTAGAGTTCTTTCCAAATTTTTATCTTTGGCTCTGCAACATTTGCAAATTTTGTTCAGAAATTCATCAAGTTGCATTATATTTTATTACTTACAGCAAATTTGATGTATTTGCTGATGCAAGTGTATTACCATTTTGATAGAAGATAATTTATTTCTTATATATGTCGGAGTGCAAGAGTCTGTGGATCGCTAGTCCGTGTCTAATAGTCTGTGGAACGCTGGCGCCATCTGTGTATCGGCGGGGAGGCAGAGTCAATAAGTGGCAGTCCGGCGCGTCTCTCGGCAGTTCTCGAGTGGCGGTCGGCCGGAGTGGTCGACTATTGAAACTGTCGCGTTCCTAGCTATTATTGTTAATGAGTTTGCGTAAATTGATATCGGGAACATTAAGTGATTTAACATTATAAACCGAGTTAATTAATAAAGTGTTTTATTGCACCAACATTACCCACGAACGCCCACAGAATAAGAAATTAAATAATGGATCCAATTAATAACGATGTCGGCGGAGAACCCTACGCCCCTGTGCTTTATGCTTCTCCGTTCTTTCTTATTCTTCGACATATATATGATTCAATTATCTTACTTACATTTTTATGACAATTATAGCTTTGTTACCTTAAACTCTTTGCTCTCCTTAATCCTCAGCTGTGCTCGTGTAATTTCACCAGCACGAGGCCATCCCATCATGGCTACGACCGCCTCTTCTTCAGGTAATGTTGTTAGATGTTCAACTTCATTAACAGGCATCAAAGGACGATTATCATCTGTAATAGACATTGGATTTAATATCACTACCAAATACCTGACTAAGTACCTAATAAGCATTCGCCTGCCTTTTACATCTGGTTACTATTTCAAATTATTTCACCTATCTAAACTAATCTATTAGTGAGCCATTACCACTTCCTGCTAAGGCAGTTTTTATGATGTCATATCATGATACTAAACTAAATGGACATGATATTTTTCTATATATGTATTGGTACTACCTTTTAAGCATGATTTCATTAATTAACATGAGTTAAATAATTCTCAGGCACTCAGTGCCTGAGGACCAATGTCTTCGAACAGTGCGTGTTACCAGTGATGACCTACGGTTCTGAGACGTGGTCGCTGACTATGGGCCTCATACGAAAGCTCAGAGTCGCTCAGCGTGCGATGGAGAGGGCTATGCTCGGAATTTCTCTACGTGATCAAATCAGAAATGAGGAGATCCGTAGCAGAACCAAAGTCACCGACATAGCCCTACGAATCGCGAACCTGAAGTGGCAATGGGCGGGGCACATAGTCCGACGGACCGATGGACGTTGGGGCCCGAAGGTGCTGGAGTGGCGACCCCGCACCGGGCGGCGCAGTGTAGGGAGACCCCCCACAAGGTGGACCGACGACATAAAGAGGGTCGCCGGTAGCCGCTGGAGCCAGGCGGCACAAGATCGGGCCTTGTGAATGTCATTACGTGAGACCTATGTCCAGCAGTGGACGTCCATCGGTTGAAGCGACGACGACGACGACGCAATAATTCTATCACGATCGTGGTTATGTAACTGAAAATTGAATTTTAGAAGTAGCTTGACTGTTTCTCAGCAAATCAGTTTAATATACCTTCCGAATCCAGGGTGGTAGATTTATTACCAACGGACATACTACTGACAAATCAAAACTGATTTTTGAACCTACTTGAATAAAGATTACTTTGATTTGATTTTGATATAATTGGATTATTCATCAATTATTCTGTTACATTGAATAGAAAATTAAGACATTTCTTTCAAAATATAAAACGTTTCAATACCAAGCATTTTATTCAACATAAAATGTTGTCACAGTTTCATAGATTTTTTAAATCAAAGTTGTGTGATATATCATCAAAATCAGTTCTGTATAAAAAATATTATAACATTTTTTTAATGTTTAATATAAATTACTCACTGGAGAAATTATCTTAGGAAACAGAAAAGCAAAACTGTACAAGATTTTCTTTTCTATTTCATATGAAATAGAAAGAATGGTCTTTCCATTAACACCCTCACACCTTGCCTTTTTAAATTAAAGTTTTAAAATGTGTCACACTATTTGTTCTTTTGCCATCATCCTATTCTATTCATTAGCAAAATATAGTTTTGAATATTTATATATAAAACAAATATAGTATCTACCTATGTCTGTCGCCTGATAGATATTGTTTAAAGTCTTTGCACATACGTTAATACTTTTATTTCATTGACATACGTTTTTGTATTTTTAATATATCTGTGCAGTAAAGTATATCTATCTATCTATCCGATATGGACGGAAGCAATCCATCCAATCTGTTTCGGATTAAAACCAGTAAGGTAGCGTGGTAAATTACCTCTTAACAAGGCTTCAAACTTACGACTGTATCGTCACTTAAATCTCGGATCCCCAGTAGCGGGCATGGTCACTGTGGCGTCGATCCTTTCTCGACTAGAACAATGGCTTTCCAGGGAGCACGGGACGCTTTCTTACAGATTGGTGCAGGTTCTGACCGGATATGGGTGCTTCGGAAAGTTCCTGCACCGAATTGGCCGGCAGGAGTCATGTCACCCGCTTGTCATCAGTGTGGTGCAGCTATCGATTCAGCGCATCACACTGTGGCAGATTGTGCGGCCTGGGCTCAGCGTCACCTCCTGGTGGCGTTGATCGGCGGCGACCTCTCGTTGGGGAGCATTGTAGGCGCGATGCTCTCCAGTGAGAGATGGTGGGCGCAAGTGGCCTTCTTTTGCGAGACGGTAGTCTCGCTGTAGGAAGCCCACGAGAGAGAGAGAGAGAGAGCAGTGGATGCTCCCCCTCATCGCCAAAGGAGGCGGAATATAAGGCGGCGCATATTTGCGCATCTCCTACCGTCTCCGTGAATCCTCCGTCGGACTTATCCGGGACACTGGGGCAGAATGTGAAAGCTGAACACCTGGTGCCTCACTAATGGATGAAGAGGGTTCCGCTGGGTTTTAATGGGTATTGCGAGACTGCTCATCGGTCAGGGTTAGTGCGTAAATAGCATTTCCCAGCGATAAAAAAGGGGAGATGAAATTTGAGTGTTAACCTGATAGCATTTAAAAACTGTAGTCTACCAATAGTGGCTAGTTATAGCCTAATGGGTTTAAGCTCCAAAAGCTAAGTTATTTTGTAAAACGTGGCACAATTTGTTAATATACTTCTTATATTTTCTATAAATATATGTTATGACCTCGCTGGCTTTCCTAGGAGAAATCTGAGATTCTATCTCAGCTGGACAAATTTATCTGAATCTAGACAAGTGGAAAGCTTCGACCATGGCTAGTTACCACCTTGCCAAGAAAGACATACAGCCAAGCAAAACAAAACTATAAAAGTTTATTAACTTAGATTGGCATTTTTAAATTCGTTATATCTTTTGAATGGAATGACAGATTTAAATAATTTGATAAGTATTTTACAGGTATTGAAAGGGCCTTTAAGAAAGCTTTAATGGAATAAGGATTAATACAAAGTTACTTTTTATTTACTTTAAAAATGTAAAAAAGTAGTTATAGTGGCATAACTATGGAAGTTGGACAAATAGTATCCTGGACTTTTTTACAGATATTAATACGTTCTATAATATTGTAGAACGTTTTTGTTCTATCATCAATAATGTCTGCTGCACACACGATAACAGGTTTTTTGTTTCACAACCCGGGTTGCATTAACGCATTTTGTTTAGAGATCCCTAATTTTTTTTTTAATTCATATAACCTATGTCGTTCAATGAAAACGCAGCACCCTAATAGTGAAAAAATTTTTGAAATCGATCTAGTAGTTTTTGTCTGAAACAATACAAACATACACACAAAAACACAAATGTTTCCTCTTTATAGTATTAATTTGGATAGATGTATATTTCACATCCTTTGGTATTATAGACTAAAGAAATTGGGATGTAAAATATATTTGCCAAATTAACTATGACTTAACATAATATACTATTATCGTATAGTTTTAGAGCAGCGATATGATTATGCAAATCTCTATGCGATAAAGCCTTCCGGTATTATCGTTACAGACTGATAATGGCTGCTTCTATTTCAGCTTAGTTATATGTAAAGATATACCTATCATAAAAACTATGATAGCCGTGGATTCTCGTTTGGAGAAATCATGGGTTCGATCCTGGGCAGGCACTGCTAAGTTCCTCTTAGTAAAAAATTAAACTTATGCGCTTAATTTTTCTTTCCAATGTTACTCCTTCACTGACAAGCATAAATAATATGTTTTTCAGTAAAGAAGTAAGGAAAACTGCATAACCTGGGTGTAAATCTGGGGTATATGTTACCGGCCAACCCGCAGTAGAGCTGTGTGATGGGTTTATGCATAGAAGAAGGCATCAAAGCGGGAGAGGGAAACTGCATCCGAGGCCATTTGTGTGTCTCCTACCATTCTGAATGGTGACAGGAGACGTCCGGGGGTCCCAGAGAGTAATGTTCCTATTGAATCTCTCGTACTTCTGTTCAGAACGCTTAGGCTCCCACTGGGTTTTAGTTGGTGTTCCGTTTTTCAGCGAGTTTCACACTCCTTGTTAAGGTATAACTTTCATCCACGAGAGGTCCTTTGCGCATCTGCTACCATTCTGAATGGTGACAGGCGAAGTCCGGGGTCCCAGAGAGTAATGTTTCTATTGAATCTCTCGTGCTCCTGTTCAGAACGCTTAGGGTCCCGCTGGGTTTTAGTTGGTATTCTGTTATTCAGCGTATTTTATACTCCTAGTTAAAGGTATAACTTTCAGCCAGGAGACGTGCCTTTGCGCGTCTCCTACCATTCTGAGTGATCGTATCAGACGATGTCCGGGGTTCCAGAAAGTATTTTCCCCACTGAACCTCTGGTGCTCCTGTTCAGGACACTGAGGGTTTTGCTGCGTGTTACTGGATATTTTGTTCTTCAGCGAGTTCCACACATCTGGTTGAAGATATAACTTTCAGTCGGAGTGTGAATTTCCCAGCGAATAAAAAGGACGCTAATAGGCTGCTGCTTCATCATATAGTTCTTTCTGAGTACAGAATATTTATTGTATAATAACACTGTTGCTGTTTAAAAGGCCTTTTTGAAGTAAACCTTATTGAGTCACGATGTGCATGTACACTTTGTTGGTATTAAATGAAACTGAGCCATCAATCTCGGTTATGTTATGCTCGTTGGAGTAAAGATCTCAACATCTAAGAGATTAATTTTAACCCCTGGTTAAAGCCCTGATATCTCATTCATGGATGAAGAAGGTTCCGCTGGGTTTTAGTGGGTATTACGAGGCCTTCTTGCTCGCCGAGCCCCAAACTCCTGACCCACGGGTTTGTGTATAAAATACACGAATAAAAACTGACTTTTCAAATAAGAATTCCTACCGTCACGGCTAGTAATGCTCAAAATATCCAACATAACACTTGTTCAACTGACTCTTACTCGATGATTTCCTTCATAGAAAAGACTACAGTCTTACAGTAAAGAGCTATAATAATAATACATACATACATAGCATCACGCCTCATTCCCAAAGGGGTAGGCAGAGACAACATCCTTCCACTTGCCACGATCCTTGCATATCTCTTTCGCTTCTTTCATTCTAATTAAACCTTTCTTACAAGTTTGTCGGTTTAGAGTACTCTTGACCTGGCCGTTACTTAAAATGTCCTGGATTTGGTCCAGGAACGTTCGTCTTGGTCTTCCCCTTCCAACTTTTGCATTCACTCTTGACTCATAAATCCTTTTTGTCAGTCTCCTTTCATTCATTCTCTCTACATGCCCAAACCATCTAAGCATACCTTTTTCAATTTTAGTCACTACGTCTTCTTTTATACCACAACGTTCTCTTATCACACTATTTCTCACTCTGTCACTCAGTTTTAATCCACTCATGCTTCTCAACGCTCTCATCTCTACCGCATTTATTTTACTTTTGTGATTCTTCTGCCATACCCAACTTTCACTACCATACATAAGTGTTGGCACCAACACTCCAGCATGCACTGCCAGTCTAGCCCTTTGAGACACCATCTGGCTATTCATAAAAGCATGCAGAGCACCATTTACCATATTCCCTGCATTCACTCTCCTTTCGATATCACTTTCACATGTTCCATCTTTTGTAAATTTAGATCCCAAGTATACAAATTCTTTCACCTCTTCCACTTGTTCCCCATCTATCAAAATATTGCCATTCATCATAGATTCATCTCGTTCAAAAAGCATGACTTTCGTTTTGTTTACATTCACTTTCATTCCTTTCCCTTTCAATGCTTCATTCATAATATTTAGCATCTCCTGTAGCTCATTAGCGGATGACTCAAGTATAATAATAATATACCCCAATTATAGAACCAGATGTCCCAGATCAGAATTAAGTAGTTAAATACAATTGGAAACTTACACCAAATGTCTTATGGTTTTAAAAATAATATTCATGTCAAATGTCAACAATTCTAAGAACGTATCCATTGTTGAGCAGCTATTTATATCCCATTATTACATTATTTGCTTTCTGGCTATGGTCGTCAGTACACAACAAAATTTGTAAGAAAATTGAAATTTATGGGCTAAATTTCCGGCTCATCTGTACTGTATCCTCGACAATATCGTTGTCATCATATTTAATGGGAGCATAAATTGTAATTGCTCCAATAAATGGCGTTAAACGAGCGACGATTAACATCTATCATATCAATTTTAATTAACTCTCAGTCATAAACGTCACAGGTCAAAGCGTTGAGTTAATTTGCAGCTTTTAACGCGATATTCAGTTTAATGAAATAATCGTATTTAAAGGTGAAATTTTTATTCACTGATCATTTGTCAATAAGGAGTACGTTATGGGTAAATGACATTTGATTTATGGTGCATTTTATGAAGAGCTTTTATTGCTGAGCATTACCCTTCACTCCAGGTCCGAAATAGAAAGAATATGAAGAGCAGCAATCGTTCATAGCATCCATTTTTCTAATCGAAAGGAAAACGGACTTGTAGGAGACTTCGGAAGTGGATATTGGCCATTATACTAGCAAAGATGTATGCAAGTTAGTAAGTAGCAGCCTATTAAAGTCCACGCCAGGGATGAATGCGAAATTTGAATTCCTGGTACTTCATTCATGGATGAAGAGGATTCCGCTGGGTTTTAGTGGATATTGCGAGGTCTTCTTGTTCGCTGAGTCCCACACTCCTGACACATGGTCGGGGCCAGTGCATAAAAGCATTTCCCAGCGAAAAAAAAGAAGCCTATTAAAGTCCAAATGCTAAGTGCAGTACCTCTTGCTCATCAGAGAGAGGGTTTTTAGAGATTAGACCGACCACGCTGCTTCAGCGGGTTGATAGAAATAGTACACAAGTGCAATCTCTATTCTTTCTCTCTCATAGTCGCATGTGACGGCAATTCGACACAACCGGAGACAGATCAGGCGCAGAACCGACGGCTTAACGTGCTTTCCGAAGCACGAGGATGGAACACACTGCCAACATCGCAGTTTCGGGCAAATAATGAGAAAATCTTAATAAAAAAGTCAATATCGATTTTTGAATTCGCCCGACAAGATATTCATACACAGGACCTCATATCTATATCAGAGCATGCTAATCAATAGACCAATGACACTGTCAAAGATGCAGAAACCTTAAGAGGTAATTCGCCTCATACATCACACTTCCATCTCAGAAAGTACCATCAGGTGAAATCACAGTCAAGCGCCAACCTGTCAAGTCATAATAAAAATTTTGACTTAAGGGTTGTCTTTGAGAGTTAATGATACTTATCTTACAGGATATTTTCTTGAGGAAGCTCTCTCTTTAGTTGTTTTCTCTATAGCATGAGCTCCTTTCCATGTTCCCATCAAAATTAAGAAGTGCTCTAGTCTTTCTGAATACCTTTTTTTTATAGAAACAAGCCCAATTATGGCTGAAGTGAATCCAGTTTCCATGTGGCATTAACTGCTTCGCTGGCGTAATGGTGTAGGTTCCGTTTTTTAGGTGGTAAATGTTTTAACGCACCCTTGACACAAGGATAAGGAGTGTGAGACTAACTAGTTTTGCCAGAATACCCACTGGAACTAAGCGACACCCATATCATCCTGAATTGGGGGTTTTAGACGATCAGCTACACACTTTCCTGATTCGTGTCCCAGTAGCGTAAATTTGGGAAATTGCAGTGTCAAATTTGACTGAATCTTAATTAAGGAAGCTTCGGCAGTCATTAGATACCAACCAAGTTCTAGAAGAAGAAAATTTGCGTTTCAGTGCGATGCTGTGTGGAAACCAATAGAGGTTAAGGCATTTCCAAGTAGACTGGGTCATCACTCACCATCAAGGTCAATGTCATCCAGTATGACAAAGCTTAGTGGAATTTTTCAGTATCAAATTAAAAGAGGAGATATTTAAAATACCACAAAAAGCCAATTTGACGCTATGCGGCTACGTATAATGTTTTGAAACTTTTAGCCAAAAAAGGCTTAAGTTAATTGCGAACCCAAAAGTTGTTTAGTCGGTCTGATAAATGGCTGTTGAATACACATGGGAGTGTTGAAATTAGTTGCTCTTTTGTGTTAAATTTACATCATTTAATATGCTTTACATTGTTAGCTTAACATCGACTGAAACTATAGTTTTAGTTTTCATTTGCATTGTGTACAATATCACTTCGCCTTTTATTAGTAACAGCCTATTAACATCCCACCACTGGGCACAGGCCTCTTTTTTCATTGGAGGAACTGTTTTTAGTGTATAAACTCTCCTCTGAAAATAAGGAGACTACATATAATCCAAAATTACATCAAGAACATGGGTTTCTTGATATATCTATATATATTCCTTCAAAGGACAATGATCTATTTTAAAAACCGATTAGACATATAAGTCTCACAAAGAAAACCAAGATTTACTTGCCCAGGAATCGAATTCGTACCTCTTAACAAGAATACACATATCTATTCATTGTTCTGTATAAAATCATGTATTTATTAAATGCCTACCTGGACAACATATACTGTGCCTGCGCTTTTTAAATCTCTGATATCTTTTAAGATATCAATTTTAATGAAATACTGTTAAAGACACTTTAATCTACATGAAATTCACAATGTATCTAACATATTTAATCATATTGTATTGTATAAAACGGCGTGGAAAATAGCACATTTTTTTGTAATGTGTAAAAGATATAAATGGTTACTGTGGCTTATCTTTTACAGATAAACAAATATCATCTTTGACGTTTTTATCATACATACATAGCACCACGCCTCATTCCCATAGGGGTAGCCAGAGACCACGTCCTTCCACTTGCCACGATCTTTGCATATCTCCTTCGCTTCTTTNCTTTCATACAAGTTCGTCGGTTTAGAGTACTCTTGACCTGGCCCTTATTTGAAATGTCTTGGATTTGGTCCAGGAGCATTCGCCTTGGTCTTCCCCTTCCAACTTTCGCACTCACTCTTGACTCATAAATCCTTTTTGTCTGTCTCCTTAAACTCATTCTCTCTACATGCCCAAACCATCTAAGCATACCTTTCTCGATTTTAGTTACTACGTCTTATTTTATACCACAACATTATCTCGCTCTCATCTCTACCGCATTTATTTTACTTTTGTGATTCTTCTGCCATACCCAACTTTCACTACCATACATAAGTGTTGGCACCAACACTCCAGCATGCACTGCCAGTCTAGCCCTTTGAGACACCATCTGGCTATTCATAAAGGCGTGCAGAGCACCATTTACCATATTCCCTGCATTCACTCTCCTTTCAATATCACTTTCACATGTTCCATCTTTTGTAAATTTAGATCCCAAGTATACAAATTCTTTCACCTCTTCCACTTGTTCCCCATCTATCAATATATTGCCAGTCATCATAGATTCATCTCTTTCAAGGAGCATAACTTTCGTTTTGTTTACATTCACTTTCATTCATTTCCTTTTCAAAGCTTCATTCATAACATTTACCATCTCCTGTATCTCATTCGTGGATGACGCAAGTATTACTTGATCATCAGCGTAGAGTAAACATTTGATGAGTAATTCATTCATTCTTAACCCATACATACTTTCTTTTAAATCTGTCAAACAGTTATCCATGAATAGGTTGAACAGCCATGGTGACGCAACACATCCCTGTCGAACCCCTCTTTCGATAGGAAACCACTCCGTGTACGCCCCGTTTATTCTGACACAAGCACTAGAACCCTCATAGAGATACTTCAATGCTTGAATCAGATTACCGCTTACCCCATACGTAGATAGCGTTGACCACAGCTCATTCCTCACCACTCAATCATAGGCCTTTTCTATATCTACGAAAGCGCAACTTTTTAATCGATCTATTTAATCTGTACAGATCCGTAAAACATTAATTTGGTCTATCTCGTAAGGTTTAGCCAGCCTTTGCGTTTTAAGCGCATAAAAATATATTTGTTACCAGATCAAATTACAAATGTTTTAATTGTCTATTAAAATATGTATATTATACATATAAACCATCCTCTTGAATCACTGTATCTATTGTTGAAGGCTGTATTAAAATTCGGTACATAGTTTTAAAGATCTAAGGGAAAAACTGCAAAAGCGATTTCACTTTATATTATGTAAAGATGTTAATCAATTAATGATAAGGTATGTGATGAAGTTTGATGAAAGACAGCAAACTTTGATCACATTGTTTGGTAAATGTGGCTATTATGGATAGGGAACTTACTAATTTCATAATATCTATCGTAAATCACACACGCCCTTTCATTAGAGGTCATATCTCCATTATGGTATTAGGAAATACGGCAGCTGGGAATAATTTGTAGGTAGAGGGTCAAATTGCTTTTGTATGTGACCCAGGAAAGTATTAATACGTATATTTTGCTATAATAATGCTACTTATTCCACTTCTAGTGTTTTGACGGGTCTTTTCCTGCAGAGGTCCTGTATTTGACTAAATTTAGGAAATCGTATTTGTCTGAGTCTGTACTGGCAGGCTTCGATCGTCACTTTATGATGGGGATGTATTGTAACCCTTCTCATGATATTTGCAATACTTGCCAGTGAGGTAGAACGGAATGCAGTCCTCTTCTTCTGCGAGGCCGTCGTCTCATTGAAGGAGGAAATGGAGACAGAAAGTGAAAGTGTTCCTGATACGCTGCCCCTTTGAAAGAGAAGATTGAGGGAAAAGAGGTGTCATTTTGAACGCCACCTGCCTCCTCGTGAAATCCTTTGTGTTGGTTGCATCCGGAAATGTCAAGGCGTATGTGCAAGGTTGCCTCTCACACCTCCAATTCAGGTTAATCAGGGTGTCGCTTGGTTTTAGTGGGTATCTTGGACAAAGCAGCGAGTCACAACCCCTGCCCTTGTAGCAGGGGTAACAAAGGTAAGTAACGCCCGTTAAGGTCCCACAATACAGGCCTCCTCACTCTTAGGAGAAAGGCAGGCATAGTACACAAGTGCACTCTCTATTCCCTCACTTTCAAAGTCCAATGTGACGGGACGACAAGAAAGAGATCAGGCGTGGGAACAACGGCTTAACGTGCTCTCCGAGGCACGGGGGTGGTTTACCCCTCCAACTTCCCAATTTCGGACAAAAATTTTTAATAGAGAACTCAATATCAATTTTTGAATTAGCCTCACGTGGTACTCGAACCCAACCTTATGACTGTAGCCGAACACACTACCCACTCGACCAACTGGCAAGGGTGCATAAGAGCATTTTACAGTGGAAAAAAGGTTTCGGTCTTAACTAGTTATCAGTCTACCACCAAAAATGTGCTCCCGGGTAAAAAATTGTGAGAAAATATAATGGATAAATTACGTTTTAGCTGATTTAGTTCATTACCCCATGTGAATATTTGTAAGAAAATAAATTAATAGAAAATATCACTGTCTGGTCTTACAAACGGTAATAATTTAATCTTATGATTTGAACTTAGGTTTCTAAGAAACTCGCCAGGATACATGTAGTGTTCCCCAAGGTGTCATCCCGCGGAAACATAGGGAAGTCGGTAATTAATGGCCCTCCACAAAGACCATCGTATGGGGAAAGGTGGTTTTTTGGGCCATTTAAAAAGGGGATCTCTAATTGAGTACCCAAAGTTGATCCTATAGGGATTTCCAAAAAAAATAGCACCTTGTCGACCAAAGCGGTAGCTCAAGGAAGATGACTTTTCACCGACTGACCGCCAAACTTCATTTTGAAGAAGGCACTGGAAGGATGTATTGATTGACTGTCTCATTGGTCTAGTGGTTAGCATGCTCGACTACAGACATGAGGTCCTGGGTTCGATATTGAGTTTTCTATTAAGATTTTCTCCACATTTGTCCGAAGTTGAGAAGTGGGTGGTGTATTCCGTCCCTGTGCCTCGGTGAGTACGTTAAGCCGTCGGTCTTACGCCTGATCTCTCAGGTCGTGTGGAATTCCCATCGCATCGGACTGAGAGTGAAGGAATAGAGAGTACACTTGTGTACTATGTCTGTTAATCTGCAAAGGAACAACATGCTGGGTCTATGGTCTAAAAACCCTCTCTCATCTGAGTGTGGAGGTATGTACCCAGTAGTGGGACATAAACGTGCTGCTACTTACTTACTTTACTCGATGATGACATTACGAAAGATCACTATGCCTAATGTCAACCACAAACCATCTTCAATAAAATGAATTACACAATTGCTTTAGGGTATTATTAAGCCATTTAAAAAATGGACTAAATTATTTTCAATTTGAAATCTGGGTAAGAAAATGTGAAAATAAATATAATATATCCATATATTTTTGTACAAATAAGCTTAATACATAGGGGTAGGCAGAAACAACGCCCTTCCACTTGCCACGATCCTTGTATATTTCCTTCGCTTCATTCATTCTCATTAAACCTTTCATAAAAGTTCGTCGATTTAGAGTACTCTAGACCTGGCCCTTATTTAAAATGTCCTGGATTTGGTCCAGGAACGTTCGNTATGCTTAGATGGTTTGGGCATGTAGAGAGAATGAGTGAAAGGAGACTGACAAAAAGGATTTATGAGTCAAGAGTGAATGCGAAAGTTGGAAGGGGAAGACCAAGGCGAACGTTCCTGGATCAAATCTAGGACATTTTAAATAAGGGTCAGGTCAAGAGTACTCTAAATCGACGAACTTGTATGAAAGGTGTAATGAGCATGAATGAAGCGAAGGAAATATGCAAGGATCGTGGCAAGTGGAAGGGCGTTGTTTCTGCCTACTCCTATGTATGTATGTTAAGCTTCGTCGCCGTCGTCGCTTCAACCGATGGACGTCCACTGCTGGACATAGTACTATAAGCCGAACGAACTGTGAAAAGTGGAAGGACGTTGTCTCTGCCTACTTCTATGGGAATGAGGCAGATGCTATGTATGTATGTACGTATTATATCATAATTAAGCGAAAAACATACATAGCTAAAAATAAAGTACATTTCGATCCTTAGTAGAATTAAATTTGATGTCAAACATTCAAATGTTATTTAGCTTTGAGGAAACCGAGGAATTTATTTCATTGCAATTCGTTTTAATGAGCAATTAGTTATAATGACGGCGGAAAGGGTATGAAATGTATTTAAATAATGATGTATATTTTGTTGGCTCTCTAAACTCAACTCCTAGAAACTTACATGAATAACAGTCGATGTTATTCTGTAAATATTTTAAGTAACCTATAAAACTTTATCTTATTAAGTAAAGAAGTTTTTCCTTTCTAAGTATAAAGGATTTTCTTCTCAATAAGCTCTTCTTGTTGTAAGAAGCAATCTACATTCATAAAACAGGAAAACGTAATCCTTTTGAGAGTTTTCGTTGCGTGCGCTGCATAAATGGTTGAAGTTACGTAACAGCCTTCTATGACTTATTTATTTAGCATTTAATGTTCTATAAAAAAGTCTAAGACAGCATATGTTTATCTTTCAAGATTAACTCGCTAAAATCTTGGTAACGATCTACTGTCTAAATCTACCATCTTCAAAACCAACGTAAGTTTTTCACTTCTAAAATAAAAATGGATCAATCTTTTAAAGATCTTCCGTCTGCAATACTTAGAGTATGTTGTAACCGAGTTTTTTAGTCGGGGATTAGTTCAAAATTACTATTCTCAACAATCTCGAATTTAAAAGTGCTAAACTACTGCTTCATCTAAACAAATATTGTATTATGAAGAAAAGAGTTAACTTTTTTTATGTTGGAAACGTGAATCTCAGGAAATGCTAGTTTAAATTGAAAAATTCTTATAATTTCTGATAGATCATTTATCAACGATGGCTATAGGCTATAAAAAACCTTGAGGTAACCAAAATGAGGGTAGTATCAAGGAATATTGTTGCAAAAACGGGGAAAAAATGCTTTTATTAGCTTCCGTTGTCTACGCTGTGTAAACAGTTAAAGTTACATAAAAATCATACAAGACGAAATTGTTCTTCTTAAAAAGTTCTATAAAAAAGTCTACAATAGCATCTATCTATCTGTTAATATTAAGTCACTAAAACCTTTTTAACGATAACCACATGCTCTATCATATAAACCTAGTAAAAATTACTTTCTTATTTAATAAGGACTTCTGCAAAATAATTACTTGAAACTATATTATAATTAGTAAATTTGTGATGGTCTTAAGATATTTAACTACTAATATAACTAGGTAAAAAGCGTTAGCATCGCTACATAAAAAAAGCGGTGATCAAGCACACTACCAGAAAATATCAAACCAATCCTTACTTGACACAGACAGACAGTCCATCCGTCAAGCGTGCGATAGAGTGAAGAAAAAGATATTATATTAGATAATTCATAAATACATGCAATTATACTTATATAGTGTGTGCGTGTGTGGAAAGCATTCGCATATTTACAATAGGCATATAGAAAAAACATTTAAAGTATAAATAAGTGATAAATACATAAAAAAAAATTACATGTATCGTTCAATTCATATATCACTTACCCCTAAAGACAATATTTGAAATTTAAACTATATCTTCAATTATGTATCTGTATAATACGAATGTTTTTTTATGCTCTGGATTCCAGGCCTTTTTGTGTCAATAATTATGTTTATATAAACAAGTAATAATTATAAATAAGTCATAAATATATATAAATAATTACATATGATTAATATATTTTGTAGTTTCATTTATTCCTAAAGACAGAGCATTAATTTGAAACTATACATCTTTTATTTGGTATCTGTGTAATATGAATGTGTTTTATATGCTTTGGGTTCTAGGCCTTTGTGCGTCAATAATAAGATTTGTATAGACAAGTAGTTATATTATAAATAAGTCATAAATATACAAAAATTGTTACGTGTATCAGGTATTTAATATATTTTTTATTTTGATTTATTCCCAAAGACAATATAGTATATTTTAACTACACATCTTCAATTTGGTATCGGTGTAATACGAATGTTTTTTTTATATTAACTTTAACTGCTCCTGATTCTAGCCCCTTTTGCTTCAATAATTATATTTATATAGACTAGTAATAATATCACAAATAAGTCATAAATGTACAAAATGTATCTGTATAATACGAAGTCTTTTATATTAACTTTAACTGCTATGGGTTCTAGCACCTTTTGCTTCAATAATTATACTAGTAATAATTATAAATAAGTCATAAATATACAAAAAAATACATGTATCGGGTATTACATACATAATTTATTTTAATTTATTCCTTTAATTGGAAAGTTTTATATTAAAATTATTCATCTTCTTCAATTTGGTACCTGTGTAAGACAAATGAGTTTTTATATTAACTTTAACTGCTATTCTATCAAATGCATAATATTTACGTTTTTTTGTATTTACTTTGAACTGTTCTCGATTTTAGCCATTGATACATAATTGATTAATTATATTTGAATAGAGTAATCCACCGTATCAATTGCTTAATACTAACCTGTTTCTATGTCAAATTGTTTAACGAATCTGGGTTCTTGCCCTTTAAGCCTCAACATTTGTATTTGTGGAGACTATCACCGTATTGTAATACGAATTTAAAATTTATTTATTTATTAATTATTTATTGAATATTTATTATTATTAATTTAAATTTAAGTTTTGATTTTGTTCTGTATGTTTTATGTATTTGTTTTGTTTTTTATGTTACTAAACTGGGACAAGTGCCTTTTAATAAAGATAAATAAAATAAAAAATAAATAAATAGAATGTGTTCTTATGTAAACTTTTAACTGATTTGGACTCTAGTGCTTTAGAAATTATGGATTAATTATATTTGTATAGAATATCACCGTATAAACTGCTGTAAAACTGACCTGTTTTTGTGTTACTTTTATCTGATCGGGATACTAGTCCTTTCGACATTATGGATTAATTGTTTTTTTTATAAAGTATCGCCTTATCGACGAATAATAATATTGTTTTATAGGTAATATCTATTTCAGAAGTCTGTTATATTTGTTTGTATTACAATTATTAGTTGTTTTAAATGCGTAAGTTTGATGTTTTTGTAAATGTTTGGTTCATTGTATTTTATCTTTAATAATATTACGTGTAATCAAAGATTTTTTTTAAATTGGTCGTGTCTTTAAAAAAGTTATACTATATTAGTAATAAAAGAAGTTTAATGATTTCATTTCTACATATTACATTTATTGACTCAGCGTTATGTTAGGTTAATTTAGGTAGTATTATATTAATTTGTGCCGACTAATGAATCATTCATTTAATAGAATATATTTTAGTTGTTGTAAATTAATATTATGAGGGGAAAAGCATTTGATAAACTTCACATGACACGTATATACGATTTATCACTGAGTTTCTTACAGATATATCCATCATTTTTAGATAGAGCTGTATAATTGGTATAAAGCAGCTTATTTACACATTAAATGGGACGAGTTGCATGGTTATTTTGCCCCTTTAGGTATTAAAGGGTATGTAACCGATGTTATAAACCTTATATTTTGATAGATGGGGAACAAGTGAAAGACGTGAAAGAATTTGTGTACTTGGGATCTAAATTTACAAAAGATGGACCATGTGAAAGTGATGTTGAAAGGAGAGTGAATGCAGGGAATATGGTAAATGGTGCTCTGCACGCCTTTATGAATAGCCAGATGGAGTCTCAAAGGGCTAGACTGGCTGTGCAGGCAGGAGTGTTGGTACCCACTTATGTATGGTAGTGAAAGTTGGGTATGGCAGAAGAATCACAAAAGTAAAATAAATGCGGTAGAGATGAGAGAGAGTGACAGAGTAAGAAATGGTGTGATAAGAGAACGTTGTGGTATAAAAGAAGATGTAGTGACTAAAATTGAGAAAGGTATGCTTAGATGGTTTGGGCATGTAGAGAGAATGAATGAAAGGAGACTGACAAAAAGGATTTATGAGTCAAGAGTGAATGGGAAAGTTGGATGGAGAAGACTAAGACGAACGTTCCTGGATCAAATCCAGGACATTTAATATAAGGGCCAGGTTAAAAGTACTCTAAACCGACGAACTTGTATGAAAGGTTTAATGTGAATAGAAGAAGCGAAAGAGATATGCAAGGATCCTGGCAAGTGGAAAAACGTGCTTACTCCTATGGGAATGATGTGATGTTATGTATGTATATATAAGCTTGTTCGGAATTAAACACCTTAAAATTGATGAGTGCTAGTTAATTCTGACCATAAAATTAATATTAGGCACCTTTGTTTTACGAGAGAATTAAGAAATGACCAGGATCCTCATAAATGGGAGAGTAAATCCGGTAGTAAAATATCTACTTTCTCGGAGTTATATGGGAAAGTTAATTTACCCGGTAGTGAGGAATAGGGCACGCTATAACTTTTTACTTCCTGATAAAAGGAGAACGAAGTGTCTATATTTTACGACAATCACCGTCGTTGCTCTATCTAATTTAACCAGAAATTATTTTGTCTTACTAGTAGGTTTTTTTGACAACCGATAGTACTAGCTGTTCCCCGTGGTGTTACCCTGTTCTTGATTAGAAGAAAACATATTTTTAAAACGTTTTATTAGCATTATTGACGCTCCATCATGTTAGTATATCTAAATACTACTATAGGTTAAAAAAACATTACTAAAGATATCCAGCACTGAAATTGATTCAATCTCTAATATTATTTTACATTTTTTAGAAAATTTATATCTCGGTATGATGATAAATTCTATACGCAGTACGTGAGGAAAGTATGGCATTGTCACCCTCGTTTACACACTGGCAAGTCATGCTTTCGACTCTGTACTCTTTTGGACACCATTACTTTTTTCTTAACAATTCCTGTCTTAACTAAACTAATTTCATGATTTCAAATGTATATCTGTCATTGGGGATTGTTTCATGAAATCGCAAGTTCAATTTCCGTCTGAGTTAAGTTCTTGGAAAATTATGTTCGAGACCATTCACCCTCATTGGCAAAACCGAATTACCAAGTCGATTAACTCTGGATATAACTTAGTCTAGCTTCGCTATTTGATGTGAATTGGCAAGTTCAAATATTTAAGATTAAATGTGATGATTTTATTAACTGTTTTTGATGGTTTAAATTAACCTTTTCTACCCAAATTTTATTCAGACAGATGAGTTCTTATTAAGAGAGATATGAGGTTCGAATACCTTAGTTTATTTTCTAAACTAATTTTATAAAGAGGAAACATTTGTGTTCTTGTATGTATTTAATATACAAAGCAGCATATTTACTGAGTGACATAGACTATATTACTCTCTCAAAAAAAAAATAGGGATCCCTAAGAAAAGTTCATTAATATAACCCAAGGTGTGAAATAAAAAATCTATTATCGCGTGCGCTGCGAAAACTATAGAAGATAGAACAAAGAAATGTTTTACAATATTATAGAACGTATTAATATCTATAAAAAAGTCTAGGATACCATATGTCCAACTACTGTAGATATGCCAGTATAACTACTTTTTTATATTTTAAAAGTTAACAATAGTGCCGGCAACAATCAAACCATATTATTTATAACTCTGTATTAATCCTTATTCTTTTAAATAGACGGTCTCAATACCTGTAAAATGATTTTTAATTTATTAAAATCGGACATTTCGTTCCAAAGATATAACTAATTTAAAGATTTCAATAATATTATATTATATGTAGAAGGAAGTTTTACATTTTGATTTTGTTTTTATTTCTAACAATTTATAATAATCATCTGATATTAATTTATAATAATCGCTTGATCTCTCTCTGATCGTATTGGATTCACGTCACATCGGACCATGAGAGTGAAAGAATAGAGAGTGTACTGTGCCTGCCAATCCGCAGTGGAGCAGCGTGGTGGGTCTATGCTCTAAAAACCCTCTCTCATTTGAGTGAGCACTGTCCCCAGCAGTGGGACGTTAATAGCCTGCTACTTACTTTAACTTTACTTATAATAATCAAGCTAAAACTACAGGACCCTTTTCAAAAAATCTTTCAATAACTGTAGAGTATTTTTAAATTGACTAATGTCGGACATTCTACGTAAATGATGAATTTAAAAATGTATTAGTTAGATATGTATTCGTTGTAAAGTAAAATCTGTTTATTGATTAGATTATGATCTAATATTCTGAAAAGAAATAATTAAAAACGTAAGTGAAATAAAACTTTTCTTACTTCTAACAAGAATAAATTTATAGTCCGACTTAGTAGGCTTTCCACTGCAGTATTAAATAAACTGATAATCCACTCTGAATTCACACTTAAAGCACAGCATATTATGCCTAAATATTTAGTCTGTTTTAGGTAGGTCTGTTTAAGTAATACTATATTCATAATATTACACGCTGTTCCTTTAATTTTCTGTGCTACATTTCATATACCCCCCCTCCCTCTGTTAACAACTCAAAACAATAAGTCCACCAATCACAGTCGTATTTTAATAATTTTTAGAGTCGCTCACAAATTTGTAGGTTAAGTAATACTATATTCATAATATTACACGCTGTTCCTTTAATATTCTGTGCTACATTTCATATACCCCCCCTCCCTCTGTTAACAACTCAAAACAATAAGTCCACCAATCACAGTCGTATTTTAATAATTTTTAGAGTCGCTCACAAATTTGTAGGTTAAGTAATAATATATTCATAATATTACACACCGCTCCTTTAATTTTCTGTGCTACATTTCATATCCCCCCCCCCCCCTTTGTTAACAACTCAAAACAATAAGTCCACCAATCACAGTCGTATTTTAATAATTTTTAGAGTCGCTCACAAATTTGTAGGTTAAGTAATAATATATTCATAATATTACACACCGCTCCTTTAATTTTCTGTGCTACATTTC
>JACTOM010000061.1:322633-414982 GCA_015832385.1 Elymnias hypermnestra | reverse complement strand
TAGGTAAGTAGCAGCCCATTAACGTCCCACTGCTGGGCACAGGCCTCCTCGCTCATATGAGAGAGGGTTTTTAGAGCATAGACCCACCACGCTGCTCCACTGCGGATTGGCAGGCATAGTACACAAGTGTACTCTCTATTCCTTCACTCTCATATTCCGACGTGACGGCAATCCGACACGACCGAAGAGAGATCAGGCGCAGGGCCGACGGCTTAACGTGCTCTCCGAGGCACGGGGGTGGATCACACCGCCAACTTCCCAACTTCGGGCAAATATTGAGAAAATCTTTATAGAAAACTCAATATCGATTTCAAACTGGCCCGACCCGGGACTCGAACCCAGGACCTCATGTCGAACATGCTAACCACTAGACTAATGAGGCAGTCCACATTTCAAGTAATTTACATGAAACCTTGATAAATTATACAATTAAACCTTCCTTAGAAACCACTTTATTTAATAATGAAAACCGCATGAAAATCCGTACAGTGTTTTTTGAGTTTATCGCAAACAAACTGTTTGAGTTGTGTATATTTGTTATTATTGTATTTTCTATATTCCATATGAAATCTGAGGAAACCCAGCACAAGTTTAGGGTTTCTAGCTTGTCAATTCCCTTTGGAACTGAGTTATAGATCAAAGCTCCTGAGGAGTTCTTCATATTTTAAGAACAAACAAACCGACAAAATCACAGTGCAATTCTTGTATATATCTACATTAAATTCTACTTTTATATTAATGATTTTATAATGCTCTTTTCTTATATTATAATGAGAGTTTTAATGGTTAAACCCACCATGTACTTTAACCCCTAAAACCACTCGTAGGTTTTTCATTCAAAGAATCCGTGGATTCAAATCGTGGCCAGAAACCACACAATTTCACTTTAAAGCTTATACTTAGCTATAACTTATTGCTGTTCAAAGTCCATTACTGTGTCTTCGGCGAGGAAATATATAGTGAGGATACCAGCATTTAACATCACATTACAACCAATAGGAGCTTAATTTAAATAGGGAAAATTGATGCTTTTTCGAGAGCTTTTATTGCATGTGCTGAAACGGTTAAAGTTAGGCAACAATCATTTCTGATGTAATAAGTCAATTTAAAAAGCTCTTTAAAAAGTATAGAATATCATTTGTGCTATAATCTTTTTTTTATGGTTATCAAACTTATTCTCTCTCCTTAAACCTTTCTCTTTTGTGACGATGTTTCGCGAGCGTCTTAGTACTTTAACATAGAATATATACCATTTTTTCAAGAGAATAAAGGTAAAACTAGGTCAGAAAAAAGCATTAATAATACTCGCTCATTACACCCATGGCTGTCATGGGTTTTATTACACCATCTCGCTGTATTAGGGTAATTTGATTGTCGAATTTCGGCGTAGCGGCGCCTCGTTCGTTCTGGTTGCCTTAGCGGTCTAATGTCGTGGAATATTTAATATATATCTATAATAATAAAGAAAGTTGAGGTGTCTATTTGTGCAGCTTTATAAAGGCTAAAGTGTTACACTAAATGCATAAAAAAAACTCTTGTATAATAACAAAAACTATGACGAAACGCACGCCTAGACATCAGCTTTGTATCAGATTTTTAAATCTCTGATATTTTCTAAGATATTCATTATATTGAAACACTGTTAAGAGCAGTTTTGATCTAAGTGAAATATACAACGTATGTAATGTATTTAATAACATAAATAACAATACTGTATTGTATTAAATAGCTGTGAGTGGTAAGGAATGAGCTGTGGTCAATGTTATCTACGTATGGGGTGAGAGGTAATCTGATTCAAGCATTGAAGTCTCTCCATGAGGGTTCTAGTGCTTGTGTCAGAATAAAAGGGGCGTCTACGGAGTGGTTTCCTGTTGAAAGAGGTGTTCGACAGGGATGTGTTGCGTCACCATGGCTGTTCAAGCTATTTCATGGATAACTGTTTGACAGATTTAAAAGAAAGTATGTATGGGTTAAGAATGAATGAATTACTCATCAAATGTTTACTCTATGCTGATGATCAAGTAATACTTGCGTCATCCGCTAATGAGCTACAGGAGATGCTAAATATTATGAATGAAGCTTTGAAAGGGAAAGGAATGAAAGTGAATGTAAACAAAACGAAAGTTATGCTTTTTGAACGAGATGAATCTATGATGAATGGCAATATTTTGATAGATGGGGAACAAGTGGAAGAGGTGAAAGAATTTATATACTTGGGATCTAAATTTACAAAAGATGGAACATGTGAAAGTGATATTGAAAGGAGAGTGAATGCAGGGAATATGGTAAATGGTGCCCTGCGCGCCTTTATGAATAGCCTATTTAACTTTTTAGAGCATATTAATATATTTGTAAGACTTGGTTATGAAGGCGGCTTTATTTGTGTTAATTTTTTTATTTGTTGTGTGATTTTTAGTGAAATTGAAGTAAACAAAAAAAATTGTCTAAAAAAACGTGTTGCTAATATGGGACCATTTGAGTGAATCAACTTTACAAAGTGAAATTTACATTTGTTTTTGACATTGAGCTCTCACACGTTACAGGTCGGTTATTTAGGCACACCTTAATCACCAGTTTTTTTATATGGTAATCGAGCACATCACTTATACGCAAAAGCTTCCCCCCCCCACACACTCGGCTACCACTGCTTCACACATAATACTCCTTATAAATATTGCAATGCAGCAACAAACGTAAGCTCATCGCTATTTGATTATAGACAGTTATATATTCTGCCAAAAATCGCACCCTTACTGTAAGCCGTTGAGGAGTTCCATTGATCTTCATATTTAACTACGACTTGCACTTGACCATAGCGAAGTTACGGAGTATCGTTCATTTGCTCCAAAGAATTGAAGAGTTCCGTTACTTTGTCAGGTATTCCATGATCAAAACCTAAACAAACTATCACTAAAAAACCTTTGCTGTATATCCTTTTCAATAAAAAAAGAATCATGGAAATCGGTTCGAGTTATCTTGCGTTATTCGTCTATTTGTCGGGCACATGCTTAATGCAATTTCAAGACTTATACGGTTTTCTCATGGATGCCATTATCAGAACTGGATTTTAAAAAATGAGACCCTACAACAATAACCCCCTTTCATATAATAAAAGAATCATCAAAATAAAAAAAAATCAAAATCAAAATATTCTTTATTCAAGTAGGCTCAAAAAGCACATTTGAATCGTCAGTAGTCTGTCCGTTGGTAACAAATCTACCACCGGTTCGGAAAGTTGATTCCGCTGAGAAGAAGCCGGCAAGAAACTCAACGGTTACTCCTTTTAACATAGCTTTTTTGTAGGTTACAATGTTTAGCCGTCATATGCAACTGGAATCATGTCCAAACATCTTTGTCGCTTAAATAATCTTCCACATTATAATATGCCTTTTTTATTAGGACATTTTTAACATACTTCTTAAAACTATGTGGAGGCAAACCCAGAAGTGATTCAGGTATCTTATTAAATATGCGTATGCTCAACCCGACAAATGACTTCTGAACCTTTTTCACTATAAAATATGGCATTACAAGTTTGTGTTTATTTCTTGTATTAAAATTATGTGTTTCGCTCCTTTTGCTGTATAAATGAATATTATCACGGATGTATAAAATGTTATTTAATATATATTGCGACGGTACTGTGAGAATAGATATTTCTTTGAATTTTTCTCTTAATGAAACGCGAGATCCCAATTGGTATATGGCACGTATTGCTCTTTTTTGTAAAATGAAGATAGTTTCAATGTCCGCCGCCTTCCCCCATAACAGTATGCCGTAACACATAATGCTATGAAAATAAGCGAAATACACCATTTTAGCAGTTTCAACATCAGTGTATTGCCTCACCTTCCTAACAGCAAATGCAGCTGAACTAAGTTTGCTTGCCAGAGTCTTAATATGGGCACCCCACTGAAGCCCTGAGTCTAACGTTATTCCTAAGAAGACTGTAGATTTAACTATATTTAGCGGACTATTATTTATTTTGATATTTTTACAGACTTCTTTTGCATTTGGCAACGCGAATTCAACGCACTTAGTCTTTGCCGAGTTCAACATCAAGTTATTAACAGAAAACCAACGTGAGACCTGTGACAGGGTACTATTTACATCGTCATAATTATCTACATTTCTGTCTACTTTAAACAGCAACGAAGTGTCGTCAGCAAATAGGACTATATCACATTTGTCTTTCACATGGTACGCCAAATCATTTACATATATTAAGAACAAAAAAGGGCCAAGGATTGAACCTTGTGGGACACCCATTTTTACAGGTGATCCTAACGACTCAACACCGTTTACAAAGACCTTTTGAATTCTATTTTGAAGATAAGAGCTTAACAAATTAAGTGCTCCATCCCTCACACCATAGTGACTAAGTTTAAGTAAAAGAGTGCTATGTTCTACACAATCAAAAGCCTTAGAAAGGTCGCAGAAAATTCCTAATGCATTTTGGGACTTTTCCCAAGCATCAAAAATGTGTCTCGAAAGAGACACGCCCGCATCAGTAGTATTGCGACCTTTTCTAAATCCATATTGTTCAGGATGAAACAGGCTATAGGCACTAAAATGTTCTAGTAGTTGTGTGAGTATAATTTTTTCAAAAACTTTACTTAGGGTTGGCAACACAGAAATGGGACGATAGTTATTAGGGTCAGATTTATCACCCGATTTAAACAAGGGGACAACTTTACTTTGTTTCATAAGATCAGGAAAAATGCCAGAGTCTATGCAATTATTGAAAAGGGTTGCTAAGTGCGGGCTAATACAGTCAATAATTGGAAGAACAACTTTAACTGACATTCCCCATATATCGCCTGTATTTTTTACATTTAAAGTTTTAAAAGTTTTAATAATATCAGTTGCCGAGATATGTTTGAATTTAAAGAGAACACAACACTCAGGAACATGATTCGAAAGCAGAGAATAGGCTTCTGTTGACGATGAATTTATTGTAGAAGTCATAGAAATTGCTTTGTCACAGAATAAATTTTGAAAAATATTAGCAATTTCCGTGTTTTCCGAAATTATGCAATTATTTATACACAATTCAATGCTGGTATCCCGTGGTTTNTTTTTTTTTTGTTATCATCATTACAATATTTAATTTAAAAATATTCTATATCTATATATATATAGAGCAATTCATTCACTCCCACGCTTTTTTGTCTTCTAAGTATTCTTTCAAATTATAGAATGACTTCTCAATTAGTTTTCTTTTAATAAGAGATTTAAATTGAGAGACATCTTTGTAACTTCTTCTGGGAGCTTAAATGACTTGTCAATTTTGTGTAGCCTACTAGAATTGGCTGCCTCATTGGTCTAGTGGTTAGCATGTTCGACTACAGACGTGAGGTCCTGGGTTCGAGTCCCGGGTTGGGCCTCTTCAAAAATGAATATTGAGTTTTCTACTTAAGATTTTCTCAATATTTGCCCGAAGTTGGGAAGTTGGCGGTGTGATCCACCCCCGTGCCTTGGAGAGCACGTTAAGCCGTCGGTCCTGCGCCTGATCGAGAGATCAGGCGCAGGACCGACGGCTTAACCGGAGAGATCCGGTCGTGTCGGAGTGAAGGAATAGAGAGTGCACTTGAGTACTATGCCTGCCAATCCGCACTGGGGCAGCGTGGTGGGTCTATGCTCTAAAAACCCTCGCTCTTCGAGTGAGGAGGTCTGTGCCCAGTAGTGGGACGTTAATGGGCTGCTACTTACTTACTACATTTACAGCAATTTTATTTTTATTTCTTTAGTTATATGAGGTGCATTCATTTTTCCTAAAAGAGTCAATATTTTTATGTACGTACAACATGTTTTCTAATATATATACGCCGTGAACTGTCATTGTTTCCAATGCTCTGTTAGATATTAATTTTCCTTTTTTTATAACTAACAGGTTAGTTAAACTGCAATATGTTTATTAATTCAATTGTACGTAACTTATAGAAATGTAAATATCTGTCGTAAATATGAAACAGTTATATCTAAATGATATGGTGTCTACTACTGGATAACAAGGCTTTTTGAAGGAGAGTACCCATGTCAACTGCTAGTTGACATGACACGATAGTTCTGTCCCAACTCGTGCAATGTGAAATATAAGCATCTCTTTTTTTTAAGTCATAACGTTATCTATTTTACATTTCCAGCAAAGACGTACCGTCAAGCAAAAAGATTTGTGTTCCAGGTGTGATCTCAGTCCATCGCTACGCTGTTATCAATGGAAATTGTGTCAATAATAGTATGCTATACATTATAATTTATATTATCAATAGATATATTCATTTGAAATTGAAAACAAATGAAATAAGTTAATCTCTTTAGACTGTTGAAGTGAATTCAATGAATGAAAATGCAAGTCTTTCAGTATCTATTGAATACGAAAATCGGGAGAAAACTTCGAATGATTTATCAGATATCTAGAAGAAATTGCAAGAACTCAAGTCTACATTTAATAAATTCATTGGAAATGAGAATAAAAAGGTAAGTCAGTTAATTAATAAGCAAATATAATTAAAGAAATGTTTTTTTAGGTCGAAATCCACAATAAACACAGAAATAGTTTCTGACTTTATTCTTACCGCTCTCGTAACGATACCAGTAATGATTGTATTTAGTCTTGGATTCGAATTCTAGCAAAATAAACTCAGTAAATTTAATTTTCTAACTTAAAAATGACTATTTTTTATGGTAGATAGGAATTATTATTACATATACATCGTATAATAGCAATTTATTTGATAAATTATTGTGAGGGTATTTAGAGAAAATGAGATATATCATCGAATAACTGACAAATATACCCTTGAACACTTTAATCAGAAAACATGTTTAAATCTATACCGATAGAACATTAATTAATTGTTTATATTAAATAAGAAGTTAACAGACAAACTAATGCGAGGGTATTTAGAAAAAAAATGATATTTTATCTAATAACTAGTAGTCTTGCATTAGAACACATAAATTTGAAAAGCAAAATAAATATATCACGATAAAATTTTGATTATATAATTTCAATAAAGTTAAAAAAACAAATCAACGTGAGGGTATTTGGAGAAAAATGGTTATTGCATCCAATATCTAATAAACTTGCCTTAGAAAATTTAAATCAGAATATATGCTTAAATCTATTTCGATGAAACATTAATTACTTGTATATTATAAAATAGAAGTTAACAGACTAATGAATGTGGGGGTATGTGGAGAAAATTGAATATTTCATCCAATAACTGATAAATTTACTTTAGGATATCAGAAAAGATGTGTTATTCTATTTCGACTAAACCATAATTACTTGTGTATATTAAAATAGAAGCTAATAGACAAATCAATGGGAGGGTATTCAGAGAAAATTGAATATTTCATCCAATAACTGATAAACTTTCTTTATGACACTTATTAAATCAGAAAAGATATGAAAATCTACTACGATAAAACCATAATGACTTGTAAATAATAATAAAGAAGTTAAAAGATAAATTAATGTGAGGGTATTTCGAGAAAATATAAATTTACCATTAAACATCACAAATGCTGTGCAAATCTATTTCGATTATATATAAATGACTTGTATATATGATGATAGAAGTTAATACACATATCAATGTGAGGGTATTTGGAGAAAATTGGATATTTTATCCAATAACTGATAAACTTTTCTTAGAATACGTAAGTCATAAGAAAAGTTTTTGTAAAATGATATATTTTTTTCACTCAGGGAATACGTCAACTCCTTTTCAAAGGCTTCCTTTTGTGAAAAAATAATGTTCATATTAAAACGTCTTTAGAAAGATTGACTTTTCACAAAGAAGTCTTGAAAAAGACATTTAATACAGACCTTGATATACTTCTGTACTTTATTTTTAGACAACATTTATGTTTTTTAAACATATTAGGGACAATAACAAGTGTCTGGGACTTTGTATGCATTAGATACAACAGTCAGAGGGTAAATAATAGAGTGATAAAATGTCATTTCCATTAAAATGGTTACAGTGAGTCAATCTTAATAGCTAGACTAACATTGTCTTAGACTTTTTTGTAGAACATTCTAAGCGGAACAATTCCTTTATACATTATTATTGCGTATTTTTAACCGTTTACGTGGCGCACGCAGTGGAAGCCTTCACAAGAAACACGTTCCTTTATGCAAGGAATACTTAATGCAATATTGTTTCTGATAAATAACTGAAATAGTTTCCAGAACGCCAGCGCCATCTATCGGCGAGAGGCGCCATCTGGAGTCAATGAGTGACAGGCAGGCGGCGTTCTCGACAGTTCTCGAGTAACGGTCCGCCAGAACGGTCGACTATTACTGTTGTAGAATTTGACATCGGAAACATTAAGTGATTGGATATTATAATCTGAGTTAATTAATAAAGTGTTTGATTGCACCAAAATTACCCACTGATACCTACACTTTGGAGGTTGAATTATGGACCCCACTAATAGCGATGTCGGAGGGCGCCTATGCATTTCTCCAACATATACATAAGAGCTCTAAATAAAAAGATTTTTGAATTTAGCTTAAAAAACGGTGTCACAAGATGCTTTTTGGTTTATATATTTGAATAATTCTACCAATTTTTGTACAATAAAAGGTAGCAAATGATTTTTCCCAAACTTAATAATACAAGGTACCCTCGTCTACAGCATTTCTAACCAATTTCATTCTATCTCCGGAATACGTAGCAGAAAATTGACAAATTGAATATAGCGGTATACATTTCATTGAGGGAAAATACAATTCCCCTTTCGTGTTTGCCCTCTCAAAGGTCAAATGCCTGGGCGAAGGGTATTTGTCATAGGTAGGAAAGATTTCCATCACATTTTTACCTTTTATTATTGACTTGCATTTTTTACGGACTCGGCTTCCTATTGTACTTCGATTGATTTGGGTTTAAGCATTTATGATGACCATGGAGTTACATTTTGTGAAGAAACGAGAATATAGGTCAACGTACTTAAATATTACTTCCATTATAGCCCAAGATCCCACCGAAACTGCCACATTCATAATGTAGCGAATTAACACAAAATTTTTACGCTCAATTATAAATTGGGCAGTAGTTTTTGAATGGATTTTTAGTTAAATTAGTTGAATTCAAGGTAAAAATTTCATTCACCCTTGAATGGAATAAATTAAACTCTACTTCAAGATCTATATGTAAATTGAAATATAGTCAGTTCGTAAAAAGTCTACTACCGATTCGGAAAGTTGATTCTGCTGAGAAGAAACCGGCAAGAATCTCAACAGTTAACTCATTCAAATGTAGTTCTGTAAATTGCAATGTGTAATAATTTGCTTATAATGCAACTGGAATCAAGTCCAATCATTTTTTCTGCTTAAATAATCTAAATGTCGAAAAATATGGCTTCTATAAATGGTAGTTTCTGACATTTTTTTAAAATGACGTAGAGGGAAATCCAAAATTGATTCTTACAGAACAGTATCTCATTAAAAATGTGAATATTCAACTTAACCAATGATTTCTAAACCATCTTAACCCTAAAATATGGCATTACAAGTAAACTATGTGTGTCTTCTTAATAGTACAAACATTTTTGTCGCTAAAATAACGTTCAACATTATAATATGCCTTTTATAAAGTCATGTTTTTGACGGATTTCTTTCTGAAGCCTCCACCGAAACCTCACCTAGCAACATCAGGGATAGGCTGCCAAGCTCTCTCCGGGACAAGCTTGAGAAAAAACGCGCCCTACGTAAATTATGGGCGCGGACTCGCTGTCCCAGGATCAAGCGTAACTTGAATAGGCTTGCAGAGGAAGTGTCAAGAGAGGTGTTAGCCCTGGATGCCGATAGATGGGAGCGGGACGTCGAAGAGGCCAATGAAGAAGACACCAAACTCTACAGCCTCTGCAAGAAAATCACTGGACAGATAACTCCCGTCTGCCCTTTATTTGACAGCGAGGGTAGACGGAGATACTCGGCCAAAGATAGAGCAGAGATCTTGGCTGAGTATTTGGAACAACAATTTACGACAAATGCCACTGCCACCAACAAAGATGTCATCGAGCACCATCGGAAGCAAGAAGAGATGGTGCGAGAATTCCTCTCGACTGAGATGCCGATGCTCCGGGAAGAGGACTACATCTCCCCGTCTGAGCTACGGTGTACTATTCTAAGGCTTCCGAGGAGAAAAGCCCCGGGAGTTGACGGAATCCCTATAGCCGCGTTACAACAGCTGCCCAAGAGGAGCCTCGGAGCGCTCACGAGGCTCTTCAATGGAATCCTCCGCACGGGTCACTTCCCATCGACGTGGAAGATGGGGAAGGTTATTACCATACCAAAACCCGGCAAGGACCGCAGATATCCAGGAAGCTATCGCCCAATCACGCTATTGCCGCACGTAGCTAAGCTGTTCGAGCGTCTACTGCTGCGAAGACTAATGCCACACCTCCCACTGCGCGAGGAGCAGTTCGGCTTCCGTAGTAGTCACTCATCGACGCTCCAGCTGACGAGAACTTTACACCACATCGCCAGTGAGATGAACGGCGGCAGACGGGTGGTCGGGGTCTTCTTGGACATGGAGAAGGCCTTCGACCGCGTCTGGCACGCCGGCCTACTGGCGAAATTGCTTAGCACATCATTACCGCCTGCCTACGTGCGTATTGTGGCGTCCTTCCTGGATTGTCGCCGCTTTTACGTCGCCGTGGAAGAAGCCAAATCGCAACCCCGCCCGATCTGTGCGGGAGTTCCCCAGGGCAGCTGTTTATCACCAAGCCTATACGCGGCGTATACTGATGACATACCGACCCTGCACCATCCTGATCAAGGTGACAGAGGGGGAGACGTGCTGTTGTCACTCTATGCTGATGACAGCGCGTACATCGCGTCGTCAAATACAAAGGAACAAGCCGTTATCAAGCTTCAACGTCTGCTGGATCTGTTGCCGGATTGGCTAGACAAGTGGAAGATGTCGGTTAACGTCGGCAAGACATCGGCCATCATGTTCGGCCGCCACACGCCGCAGTGTCAGCTAAACATCAGGGGGCAGGACGTGGAGTGGCAGACCACAGTACGCTACTTGGGGTGCCGCATTGACCGCGGGCTGCGCCTGGCAGACACGGTGACTCACGCCGTGGGCCAGGCTGCGGCGGCCCGGTCGATGCTATGGCCGCTCTTTACCTCAAGTCTCCCAACAAAAGCGAAGCTGAAGGTCTATGGAGCCTACGTCCGCTCCAGACTGACATATGCAGCCCCTGCCTGGTACTCCTTCTGCTCAGGGTACCAAAGGCGAAGGCTGCAGATCCAGCAGAACAAGAGCCTACGTATGATAGTAGGAGCTCCGAGGTACGTCAGGAATGACGTAATACACCGCGACACCAGGACGCCCACCGTGGAGGTGTTTGTCCGCCAGCTGGCAAGGAGGATGTTCCGCCTAGCCGATAACTCCCCGCACACACACCTCCATGGGATTGCCAGCCACCATCCTAGAGTGGCAAACACTGGGCGCCCCTTACCTCGTGAGCTTCTGCTGTCCCTACCATCAGACGTGGGTGATGACGGCACAGACGACGCGCCGGCAGTGGCTACACCCGGACTGACCTCACTAGACTAGACCTGGATGGGCCCGCTGGCGTCGCCGGCGGGAACCAGCCCGATTGCCACTACGGGCAAAAATAAATTACCGAGCATCCGCGCGATGCTCGAGGCTTAGCCCGGGTAATGGGACAAAAGCCCCGAGGCCCGTAACCCTCAATGCAAGTTGAGACGTACCCGAGAGAGACGGATTTCTTAAAATTACGTACAGGCAAATCCAAAGCCAATTCTATATCTTATTAAAAATGCGTATGCTCAACATGACAAATGATTCTAAACCTTCTGAAATAAACTCATATACGAACGTTGTGGTATAAAAAAATGTAGTGTCTAAAAATGAGAAAGGTATTCTGAGATGATTTTGGCATGTCGAGAGAAAGAATGAAAGGAGAATGACAAAGAGGATTTATGAGTCAAAAGTGAGTAGGAAAGTTAGAAGGATAAGACCTAGGCGAACGTTCCTGGAGCAAATCGAGGACATTTTGAATAAAAGCCAGGTCAGGAATACTCTAAACCGACGAACTTTTATGAATGGTTTAATAAGAATGAAAGAAGCGAAGGAGATATGCAAGGATCGTGGCATCGACATCCATCAAGCCGTTTCGAAGATTAGCTGGGAGAGACCGACAAATTAAAACAGTTTTTAGTTAAGATTCTCTTTATAATGATACTTACGTGACCATTTGTTATTTTCAATCTAACATTGTGTTTTTCGCTGAATGATAACATTGAGAGAAACTTTGAATATCCTTGAAGTAATTCGTAAGCGTGGTGGGTCTATTCTCCAAAATCCTCTCTCCTATTAACGTCACACCCCTGTGCCCAGCAGTGGAACGCTAATAGGGATAAGATCTTAATTCTATATCTTATTAAAGATGCTTATGCTCAACATGATAGATGATTCTAAACCTTCTGAAATAAATTCATATACGAACGTTGTGGTATAAAGGGAACACGTGGTCTCTGCCTACCCCTATGCGTGAGTGAGGCGTGATGCTATCTATGTATGTACCTTCTTAATCCTAAAATCTGGCATTGCAAGTAAACTATGTTTGCCTTTTAGCTATTAATGATTGCTCAGGGCTAAATAGACTAACCGCGCTACATCATGTATTTAATAAGAATGGGAATAGCCAGTTGTTGCGAGTAATATTAATTTAATTAAAAAAACTCTCGAGTGTATTTCGCTTGGTAATCACGTTAAAACATATTGCCTTATAAAAATCAATTGTAGATTAATTATATTATTAACGAAGAAATTTTGCAGCTGGATCTTAGACTATTAGGTTATTATAACAGGGAAAAATAATTTAATGTGAATGTTATTATTAAATCAATTAAATAATTTACAGGTTCTTTCTTTAATATAATCGAGATTAAGGTAAAATATTTTGTTTTATTCTGTTCAATTACGAGTTGAAATTCAAATGTGCAAAATAAATACGTTTTCAATTAGTACATTAAACCAGTTGATTTATATTTGACCGAATTGGCTTTTGAAGCTGTTTGTAATTGAATTTACTGAATAATTAAAATATTTGGCAGACGTCTCATAAAGGGAATTTATTAAACAAATTTTACCTTTATTTTTTAAGATTTTATCCCTAGCGTTCCACTGCTGGGCACAGGGGTTTGACGTTAATAGGAGAGAGGATTTTAGAGCATAGCATATCATTCAGCGAATAACACAATGATGGATTGAAAATAACAACCAGTCTCGTAAGTTTCATTATAAAAACTGTTTTAATTTGTCGGTCTCTCCCAGCTAATCTTCGAATCGACTGGATGGATGTCGACGGAACTATCACTGGCAGATACATACATACATACATAGTATCACGGCTAGTACATAGTATCATAGAGAGACTTCAATGCTTGAATCAGATTACCTCTCACCCCATACGTAGATAACGTTGACCACAGCTCGTTCCTCACCACTAGCAGATAGGCGACAATATAACGAGTAACTTAGGATACTTTTATTTGAGAAAATAGGCATCCGGATCTGATTAACACCGAGGGGCACAGCTAGTCTTTTAAATATTTATATTTGTGTGTTTATACATTGATTTTTGTACTATAGATTATTATACTGTAAATGATTAAAAAATTTTAATCATCATGATTTCATAATTAGATTTGTCTTGTTTTAATTCGATTTTATATATTTTTCAATATACCTGTAGCGAAAGATCATGCTTTCGGCGTTATTTTAAGTGACGAAAGTGCCACATTACCTTCTAAAGAATAGTGCGTATGCCACAAGTTTTTGACGCATATCCGCTTGTTTTATATGTCAAAATATTTGCTACGTCATCAATATTTGTAATTAATTTGATTCACTTCTTTATGAAATTCTTCTTACGATTCATTACAACTTATTTATTTTACGCATATTTATTTCGTTTTTAATTGCATATCTAAGTTAATAGTTTGTGTTTGAAAGTTGTCATAAATAAATGAGTTAACAACTCGATGTTTAGTTACGTAGTTATTATTTACATTTTTATCGAACTCTCAATCCTGGTCTGATGAAAAATTATATTCGCACCACGGGACGAAAGTATGGCATTGTCACCCGCATTTTTTTTTCGGCGTAAAATACTATTAAATATTTAAAAGTCAATATATATTGTGTTGACTGTATTTATTAATAATTATTCTTACTATTTTATTTATCTGTTAATATTTGTGTATGTCAGCTCTTAGTCTATATATATGACATTAAAAACAACTAATATAAATCGATAGTAAATAGAAATAAAATACCTTTATTGTAATTTATTTGTTATGTAAGTATTATTTGGTTTGGAATAAGATATACATACAAATGTGGCATAAAAATAATATGTGTATAAAGCTAATCTACGTATCGTTTAAAAGCGTCTATAATAAATATATTTAAACATAGAAAGTTGTATATACAGTGGGTGTGTGAGTTATATTAAAAATTATGTATCATACCCCCAAGGAGCTCCGGGTTGCCGAGGTTGACGTAAAACAGGACATCCTTTTCGTAGCTGTCCTCTTCTATTATATGAAGGGGTATGAATTTTCTGTAACAATGAAAGCAAGCTATCAATAAACATCAAATATTTTGGCTTCAAGATAATTTCACGAATGTAAAACTTCGAATGTAATTGCAAGTTTTAGTAATGATGCTGCGGACGGGAGCTGTGAGCCTAGCGCATCGCAGGCGGCTACTAGTTCTGATTGGTCAACTGCCGATGACCCCCCTCCCTCTCCTACCTCAGCACCCGCGATCGCCCTCTCTCCTGCTCGTGCCGCCGTATGTATATGCCGAGCAGGAGAGTTGTATAAAAAGCCTCTCCCAGGGTTTATATGACACATTTCGCCTTAGACTCCCGAGCGGAGTAAATCTCAGTACTGAGCGCAACTTGTGACCATTGAACCAGAACTCTGCCGAGCCGAAGACCGAAGCACGAGCACTGATAACCAAACCCGCAAGTTCAAAGCACCTGAACCACATACAGTCCACTAAACCTGGGGAGATTCGTCTTGAACCTGAATCCCTTCCTAACAAATGATTTAATGTTAACCCTCACCATGCCTTGGTGCACAGGAGTGGAGACACGAAGCAGAGTACAACCAGAACCATGAACATAACAAACACTGTATAATCCTTCCTATTTCATTTTCTCCCACGTTCAATCTTATTAAATTATCTTATTGTATCTGTAAATGTGTATAACGATATTAATGAAGATTTTACTTCAAAACAAAAGCTTTTTACTCAAGTGTCTCAAATTCTAAATAATATTATTTTGGATCAAGACAGGAGATAAAAAAACTATATCAATTATGAGCTCGTTTCTTTTAAAGAATTATTTCGAAATAACAACAATATATATTGAACTAGCTGAACCCGCGACTTCGTCTACGTGGAATGTTTTTCTTTGGTAGCATTTTCATTAATTTAGACAAATTGTTTTACAAATAAGAAACATGCCCACACTGCCCTTTGAGGGTGGAATTTCCTAAATTTTATTTTCGATAGATTCCATTATGTCAAAAAAAATTCGACCAAGTTTTGCATAAAAGACATAGTTTGTAAATATGAAGCTTGAATTTTGTTTAAATATGAAAATTTAAATTTTTTTAATTAACACCCCTGCAACCCCACCCACTTGGAGGTGGAATTTCGTAAAATTCGTTCTTAGATGACCACTACTCGGAAAAAGGAATATTCCTACCAAATTTCAAGTCTTCACTTCATGGTTCCAGAGGTATCGTGATAAGTTCTCTCTCTCTTTTACATATATAGATCACGGTTAATATATACGTAATAATATTCACTTATACAGCAAAAAGAGTGGAATACACAATTTTATTAGAGGATATAACAAACTTGTTATACCATATTTTAGAGTGAAAAACGTTGTCATTTCTAATAAGATACCGCAGTCAGTTTTGAATTTGCCTCCACATGATTTTAGAAAACATGTCAAAAACATCCTTTTCCAAAATTTATATCATAATGCTGAGGATTATTTAAGAGACAAAGATGTTTGGACTTAATTCTAATTGCACATGAAAGCTAAACACATTGTAATCTACAAAACTGTATTGAAAGGAGTAACTGCTGAGTTCTTTGCTGGTTTGTTCTCAGCTGAATCAAATTTCCCAGTCCGTGGTAAAATCTTACCAACGGAGAGACTACTGACAACACAAAAGTGCTTTTTGAGCTTACTTAATTAAAGAATTTGATTTTGAAAGCTGTAGAGAATATGAGCAAAAATATCACCATTCAAATGATGTTATATTAAGACTCAAACATCATGACGGCTTTCCTGCATTTTCTCATTTGCCTGAGTCTGGGCTGCTTGCAGGCTTCGGCCGTCTACTATCCTACTAGCAAAAAGTTACCACAAAGCCTAAAGAGATAAACTACTTTTACCAGGTTAACGTAATTTCATTTGAATCATCAACAGAGACTGTATCGTAGAATCATTGTCTCCAAAATAATCTGCAATTCATCAGATTGCTCAAAGTTGTTTATTTCTCTTAACAATAAATGCTAAACCACGAAGTCTGACCAGCTGCGTAACCGAATGCCTGACTGACACTGAGTGACGGTTAGAGACGTAACAAATGCTCGGACTATTACAAACTGGAGCTGAACTGATTATTTATTAATGTTATCTGTTTCCACAATGTTATATTTGGTTCGCAATATCATGATTTAGTACAGCATGAAAGGGTTATTTTGTATATAGAAGAATGATTACTAAAACAAAGGGGAAAATATATAAAACTACCATAAAGCCAACCATTTACGGATGAGAAACCTAGGGTAGGAAAAAGATGCATGAAGAAAATTTCCATATGACAGCATATTACATAATTGGGGTATTGCTCGCTAGTGAATTTGGGTGAAAGTCAGTTGCCTTCTTTTGCAAGACCGTCATATTGCTGAAGGAGGCAAATGAGATGTTAAGAAAGCAAGCGACTTGTTCGCGCAATCTGGCGCTAACCATTCTGTAAGCTTTCCCATGTATTAATGCACTGACAATCGGGAGGCGTGCATATACGACACGAGAGGGCGTCTCCGCGCTGCTCCATGGGCATAGAACAATATAGTCTATAGATTATCTGTAGTCTGTAGAAGAGAAGTCGATGTCGAGCTTGTCAATTTTGATTTTTGTATGGTTTTGTCGGGAAAGTGCGGTAGTTCCACGCGTTAATTTGTTTTGTGGTGCTATTGAAGTAGTTCGTCGCGTTTTGTAGGCCTTATCGTAGCCCACGACGAAGTGCGGCGAGTCATATACGTGGCCTTAAGCTACATTGCAGTCAGACCACGGGATGTGTATGTCATAACACAGTGGCGGCACCAGACGAAGGTTCCTACAAACATCCTGGAGCCACCCTACAGGAGGTGCCGAGGAGGGCCACCGAGGGGGTTTTAGTGGGTATAATCCTACATCACCTGGCCTTTCCCCCAAGAGGCCGGGTATCTTTAAAAGATTTCCCTCCCCCCCGTGAAAAAAAAAGGTTATTTCCGCCAACGCGATGTGCAGTTGGATTTCCCTATATAGAGGAATAGAAGACCGGCGTCGCCTACAGCAGCTTTGTATGCCTTGATAGGTTACAGACACATTCCACAAATTATACACACATACAAATACACATCACGTGATCATTCATCTGCCAGGGCTTGTCGCCGTCGAGGAGATCGGTGCCAAGAGACCAGGTAGGTGTACAATTCACTCATATCTGTCGACCACTGTGAATTTCCCCCCTTAACTTTCTCCTCTCGCCGTCTCGGGACCGATTTGAGTCCATGTCAGGGTCACGGCTGAAACCCTCAGTCAAACGTATGCACTTCACATGCTTCACTCCATTGAATGGTTGGTCGTCATCGTCGATCTCATCCGGATCACTAGAGTGGAACGCGATTAGAGAACCTCTAGTGATCTTACTCATGGATGAGAAGGGATCCGCTCGGTCTTAGAGGGTATTCTATTATCTTTGAGTCCCATACTCCCGGTTGGAAAAAGTTTCATCGGGATGCGTCAAGGCCTGTGTCCAGAAGTGGGACGATAACGGGCTGCTACTTACTTATATACTAATTCACAACAATCCTTTCAGCGATTGAGGCACCAATACACAAATAACAAAGTTCCTCGCATTTATAATATTCGGATGAAGTGCATTCTGATACGAAAATAATTGAATTACGTACATAAATATTTTATGATCCATTTTTACACACTCGTAACGATGTTTTTTTTGGTCGTATGACATATTGAATGTTTAACACCGTTATAAAAACAGCGAAATCCGTAACAATATTGACACTTATAATAAATTACTAAAGGGGACCAGTGACACGTGTTTTCACAGTTGATAGACTTTACGAGAATACTTTTTTGTTGAATGCTTCATTTAGTTTTTGAGTGAATGTTTATATAGTCTAAAAGCAAACAAAATGAATATAACTATCGCTTTACTACCACATCGCTTAATTACTTTAAATTCGTTATATATTTTGAATGGAATGTCCAATTTTAATAATTTAAAAAGTATTTTACAGGTAATGAATTGGTCTTTAATAAAATATTCAATAGGATAAGGATTAATACAGAGGTATGAATAAAATGGTTTGATTATTGTCGCCACTTTTATTTACTTCTAAAATGTAAAAACGTATAAACTATAGTAGTTGGACATATGATATTACAGACTTTTTTGTAGATATTAATACGTTCTATAATAATGTAAAACATTTTTTTATTCTAACATCAATAGTATCCGCAACGCACGCGGTGAGAGATTTTTTGTGACTAATTTTGTGACACCTTGGGTTACATTAATGCATTTTTACTAGGGATCCCTATTATTTTTGAGAAAGTAATATACCCTATTTCAGTAAGTAATAATGCAGCTTTCTAATGGTGTATCAGCCTTCTTAGTGTCGTCGGCAAATTGTATGCAAAGATATTAATTGAAAGGGTGATTAATGAAACTGATGGGAAAATATGGGACGTGCAAGCGGGATTTAGAAGAGGAATGGGATGTACGGATCAGGTCTTTTCTTTACGGTGCTTAACTGAAAAATGTTTGGCTAAACACCAAAAAGTTTATTGCGCGTTCGTAGATTTAGAAAAGGCCTATGATCGAGTGGTGAGGAATGAGCTGTGGTCAACGTTATCTACGTATGGGGTGAGCGGTTGTCTGATCCAAGCATTGAAGTCTCTCTATGAGGGTTCTAGTGCCTGTGTCAGAATAAACGGAGCGTACACGGAGTGGTTTCCTGTCGAAAGAGGTGTTCGACAGGGATGTGTTGCGTCACCATGGCTGTTCAACCTTTTCATGGATAAATGTTTGACAGATTTAAAAGAATGTATGTATGGGTTAAGAATGAATGAATTACTCATCAAATGTTTACTCTACGCTGATGATCAAGTAATACTTGCGTCATCCGCTAACGAGCTTCAGGAGATGCTAAATATTATGAATGAAGCTTTGAAAGGGAAAGGAATGAAAGTGAATGTAAACAAAACGAAAGTTATGCTTTTTGAACGAGATGAATCTATGATGAATGGCAATATTTTGATAGATGGGGAACAAGTGGAAGAGGTGAAAGAATTTGTATACTTGGGATCTAAATTTACAAAAGATGGAACATGTGAAAGTGATATCGAAAGGAGAGTGAATGCAGGGAATATGGTAAATGGTGCTCTGCATGCTTTTATGAATAGCCAGATGGTGTCTCAAAGGGCTAGACTGGCAGTGCATGCTGGAGTGTTGGTGCCAACACTTATGTATGGTAGTGAAAGTTGGGTATGGCAGAAGAATCACAAAAGTAAAATAAATGCGGTAGAGATGAGAGCGTTGAGAAGCATGAGTGGATTAAAACTGAGTGACAGAGTGAGAAATAGTGTGATAAGAGAACGTTGTGGTATAAAAGAAGACGTAGTGACTAAAATTGAGAAAGGTATGCTTAGATGGTTTGGGCATGTAGAGAGAATGAATGAAAGGAGACTGACAAAAAGGATTTATGAGTCAAGAGTGAATGCGAAAGTTGGAAGGGGAAGACCGAGGCGAACGTTCCTGGACCAAATCCAGGACATTTTAAATAACGGCCAGGTCAAGAGTACTCTAAACCGACGAACTTGTATGAAAGATTTAATGAGATTGAGAGAAGCGAAGGAGATATGCAAGGATCGTGGCAAGTGGAAGGATGTTGTCTCTGCCTACCCCTATGGGAATAAGGCGTGATGCTATGTATGTATGTATGTAATGGTGAAACAATTTTTGAAATCGGTGAAGTAGTTTTTGTGTGAAATCAATACAAATATACATTCAAAAACACTTATGTTTCCTCTTTATAATATTAGTTATGATATTTCTAGTTCTTTAATTTTAGTGTTTATTTTTAAAGAATTTTAATAATTCAAATTTAAATTTGGTGATCTAGTAAAAGATCTATATAAAAAGTATCACTATCCTTACCTTTTACAACTTTGGTCTAGAAGAAGTCCTAGAAATATCTTTATGAAAATCAATCAAACGAAAAATGCATTCCCTTAAAAGATACCAAATTATTTTTACAATAGTGATTTGTAATAAAACATCTGTTTGAAAGAAAAAAACTACAAAATTCTTGGTAGTTTCTTCTCAGTAGAATTAACTTTCCGAAACGGGGGTAGATTCACTAGAAACGAGCTTATTTGTGCATAAATAGAGAATACTTTGCTCTTGCAATCCTAATGTTCATTCATCAAAAAGAGAGTACGTAGCATAGACCCACCACGCTGTTTCACTGCGGATTGGCAGGCATAGTACACAAGTGTACTCTTTATCCCTTCACTCTCAAAGTCCGACGGGACGGCAATCCGATACGACCGGAGAGAGATCAGGCGCAGGAGCGACGGCTTAACATACTCTCCGAGGCATGGGGGTGGACTACACCGCCACCTTCCCAACTTCGGGCAAATATTGAGAAATTCTTAATAGAACCTCATGTCTGTAGTCGAACATGCTAACCAATAGACCAATGAGGGAAAAAGAGAGTAAAGTAAAAGTAAGTAAGTAGCAGCCCTTTAACGTCCCACCGCTGGGCACAGGCCTCACTCCGAGGAGCGAGGGTTTTTAGAGCATAGACCCACCACGCTGCTCCACTGCGGATTGGCAGGCACACAAGTGCACTCTCTATTCCTTCATTCTCGTAGTCCGATGTGACGGGAATCCGACACAGCCGGAGAGGGATCAGGCGTAGTACCGACGGCTTAACGTACTCTCCGAGGCACTGGATCACACCAAAAAGAGAGTATATTTATTTAATATTTAATGATAAATTTACTTTAGAGGTTTGATAGAATTGATACCATTTTCTAAGTAAATGATGGACATAAAAATTCGTAAAAGTCTCTACGACGAGATTACGGAGACTTAAGAACTTTTAAAGACTTCAATGGGATTATATAGTACATCATTTTCACAGAATAAAGTAGACATTTGCAATCACATTAGCAGGATTTAACTAACAATTTCCAAGAAAAGTTTCGGGCACAAAGCTTTTGATAGCGTAAAGGACATTAGATAGTTAGGGATCCGTTTAGAGTTAAATTAATTTATACTAACGACACACGTGTGGTCGTTAGACCCTGATATATTGTTGTATTGAAGCCTCAATTGGATAGATTGGAGTTTAAAAAGTATACAGATAGATAGACAAGAGACGTACATAATAAAAATTATTAAAAACTTTTGGAGTGAAACTTCTTTAGGCGCATGAGGGTAAAAGTAAACGCGTGATTAGCGTCACGAAGCTTGTGCATCGATTTTTTATGTTTGTTACCTCATATCTTCTGATTGGGTAAGCCGATCTCGATGAATCTTTTTTTTATATAAAAGGTGGTGCTTGTCGTAGTGTTCTTTAGACCAGTTCTGATGATGGCATCCATGAAAAAACCGTATAAATTTGCTTTAAGCATGTGCGCGACAAATAGACGTATAACTCAAGATCACGCCAACCGATTTCCATGAGTCATTTTTAATTGAAAAGGATATACTTCAAGGGTTATTTGATGATAGTTTGATTAGATTTTGATTATGGGATCCATAACAAAGTAACGGGACTCTTCAATTCTTAGGAGCACATTAATGATAGTCGGCAGAATCTTTTATAAGCTCTCCGGATATTTGAGTCACCTAATGTAACTTCGGTATGGTCAAGTAATTGTCGTAGTTAAATAAGATGATTAGTAGAACTCCTCAACGTCTTAAAGTACAGGTACAATTTGTGTAGAATATCTTACTGTTTATCAAAGATATTTCACTACTAACATGTGTCCAGTTGAAATCTCATATCAAAATGGATAGCTTTGGGCCAGAAGATATGTCGGTTTAGGAACACAGCCTATATTTTTCATAAATTCGTATAATATTTTTCACGTTAGCATATAAAGCCCAAAGACCGATACTGTCTGTTTGTACGCGATTAACTTAAAAACTAATGTATGTTCGACGGCCTCGCTGGCGCAGTGGCGCGAGTATTCGCTTTGCTAGTTCGTTCCCCGGTGGGACGAATTTAGGAAATTGTATTTTCTAATTTGTCTAAGTTTAGACTAGTGGGAGGCTGCTAGCAAAGACGTATCGCCAAACAAAGAGATTTATGCTCCGATACGATGCTGTGTAGAAACCATAAGGTGTATCGCCTCTTACCAGATTACCGCGCTTCCATCTTAGACTGTATCATCACTTTCCATCAGATGAGATCACAGTCAAGCGCTAAACTGTCAGCACAAAAAAAATGTTCGGTGATTTTCTCCAATAACGAGAGAGATTCTTGAGAGAGTTTTTGTGTATATTTTAAGTTATGTGTTAGGTGTGATAAGTAGTCCATTAACGTCTAACAGCTGGGCATTGACATCTTCACTCTCATAGTCCGATGTAACGGCAATCCCACATGACCGAAGAGATCAGGTGCAAATTGGTTGAAATATAAGTATTTTTGTTGGAAATATCGAAAAAATCACGCCGTTTGCGATAAAGCTCCCAGGTGAGCTTTCATCGCAAACGCTACCTAATCACTTAGAGATATAACTAAACATTGTATGATAGGAAAATTCCTCTTCTATAAATCTACGAAAAAGTCCATATAGCCATCTTTTAAGAATATTAATATTCATTTTATCTTATAAAAAATATGACGTACGTTGGGGTAATTTGAAAGTAATACACGTAATACATACTCCGGGTAATATATAAAATTATTAATGTCCTATTGCAAAAAAGAGCAATACGTGCAATATATTAAATAGGATCGCGTTTTACGTATAGATATATAGATAATATTAATTTATGGTTTTGAGAGTAATTCTCTTACAGTGAATAAAATTATTTAATTTAAAATGTACAGAACCCATTTGCAATTATAAAGTTCCAACCTTCACTTTGATTTTTTCGTTAATTCAGCTAAGAGCCTGTGAAGCGTAAATCCCTGATATCCAGGCTATTAATCTTTGCCTACGTTACGAATTTTAATATCATATATTATAAAATATTAAGTTCATAGTCCACAGCATTTCTTTAAGTAATCCTTGTACTCATGCCAAAAAGATTCATCTTCTTACTGACGTACAAACTGCCAGACTACATTATTTCAGTTAGTTTTACACAGCATCGTATTTTCCCCGGAAAATCAAAGTAAGTAGCAGCCCATTTACGTCCCACTGCTGGGCACAGGCCTCCTCACTCATATGAGAGAGGGTTTTTAGAGCATAGACCCACCACGCTGCTCCACTGCGGATTGGCAGGCATAGTACACAAGTGCACTCTCTATTCCTTCACTCTCATATTCCGATGTGATGGTAATCCGTCACAACCGGAGAGAGATCACGAAAATCAAAATCATAACATAATAGATAACATAAATTTAAAATTGTTCACCAGAATAGTCATCTACAAAACAATTGGAACCAACATATGATACTTCTCTTTTAAATAAATAAGGTATACAGTATTTAAATATATCTTTTATACAGTACTTCTACTTTTTTATAGGGCCTCACTTATATAACTTTATCTATAAATCAGTTTCTATATATCATTTCAATTGACCGTAGCCACCTTCACCAGTTAATCAACAACCAATTTTAATACAATAAATAAAAAGAAACTCGTAATTCCATATTTTAGAGTGAAGAAAGTTCAGAAATCATTTGTCGGGTTGAGCATACTTATTTTTAATAAGATACCTCAATCAGTTTTGGATTTGCCTCTGCATAGTTTTAAGAAATATGTCAAAAATATCCTTTATAATGTTGAAGATTATTAAAGCGATAGAAATGTTTGGACTTGATTCCAGTTGCTCACAGAAGCAATATATTATACATTGTAGCATACAAAACTATTTTTAAAAGAGTAACCGTTGAGTTTCTTGCCGGTTTCTTCTCAGCGGATTCAACTTTCCGAATCGGTGGTAGATTTGTTACCAACGGACAGACTATTGACGATTCAAAAGTGCTTTTTGAGCCTATTTGAATAAAGAATATTTTGATTTTGATTTGAATCATCAATTATATTTAATCAACCGCTATTACTTTAAAACTTCTTATAATACAACAAAGGCGGCTTAAAAACATTAACTCAATAATTGTCGTAAAACTTATAATTATCAAAGTTATCCATTACTACGTTAATCTTCTAAAAACCATAATCAATAATATAAAAATGAATCGCAAAATGTGTTGGTAAGCGCATAACTCCTCAACGTTTGGAACAATTTTGCCAATTCTTTTAAATGTTCGTTTGAGTCCAAGGATGGTTTTTACGGTGAGAAAAGTTCGAATAACTGCAAGGGAAAACCCTTAAAAGAGCTCTTTTCTGTTTTCATACAAACGTTTTCTAACTAAAATTTAGAGTCAATTTGACCTTTATTGCTATTCAATAAAGTTCGTAATAAATTACAAGTACTCACTGTTGTCTAAGGTATGTAGGTGTGTTCCTAACGTCAAAGAGTCAATTTGCACTTTATTACCGCTGCATAAAGTTCAAAATCAATTGAAAAGTCACGAAATTTTAGAGTTATAGCTATTTAGTACTGCTGTAATTTCATTTCGTAAAACTGAAATCTACCACATTTCAAATCTTTGTGACAGAACAGTCTGTCTGGTTATGTTTTTCTTCTTTTTATCGTAGTCAAGTATATAACACACACTCAAACACAGAATCACTCACACATACAGGTACAAGTTGTCAATAACTAATATAGTGTTGTGATTCGATGTTTATTAAAGAACTAATTTAATGAAATACGTTTTTGACTTATAATTTTCGTCTACGTTCGCCACTTTCGTTATACGATTGGAAAGTATTTAAATTGATCATTATAATTTATTTATCATACAAGTACAATGAAGTTGATTTAGCAAGATCTTAACTAAACAATAAATATACTGCCTTGTTTTTGTCATTGATGTGGTTATGCTATCAATCAGAGCCTCGTCGGTAGAAGCATGGTGCACCGCGTACAGGTGAGGTTGGAGTTTGGAGAAACGCACTGGGAAGCGTTTCTCCCTTACACCCCTTCTCCTCATGCGGAATGGGCCTCCCCTATGGGCCTCATGCGAAAGCTCAGAGTCACTCAGCGTGCGATGGAGAGGGCTTTGCTCGGAATTTCTCTACGTGATCGAATTAGAAATGAAGAGATCCGTAGTAGAACCAAAGTCACCAACATAATTCTACGTATCGCGAACCTGAAGTGGCAATGGGCGGGGCACATAGTCCGAAGGACCGATGGATGTTGGGGGCCGAAGGTGCTGGAGTGGCGACCCCGCACTGAACGGCGCAGTATAGGCAGACCCCCCACCAGGTGGACCGATGATTAAAAGAAGGTTGCCGGTAGCCGCTGGAGCCAGGCGGCGCAAGATCGGGCCTTGTGGGCGTCATTACGTGAGACCTATGTCCAGCAGTGGACTTCCATCGGTTGAAGTGACGACGACGACGATGAAGTATACTGTGGCGAAATATTTGTTTAAGTGCCTTAGTAGAATGTATTACAAGTTAAAATATGTTTGCGTCATGTTAAAGGTGTAAAATTACATCTATATTTTTGCTCAAGTGTATGGGTTTTTAAACAATTAATGTGACATATCTCGCCAAAAATTTTTTACAATATTAAACGTCTACTGTTCAATTTCAAACGGCATTATTATTTTCCTAATCCTAAAACCACGATAAAAAACAATAACCAAAGTATATTTATATACACGTCATGATATCAGTTTTTGTATTGACTAAGTTAAGCGGCGCGATTAATGACGTCGCGTTGGCAGGCTGGCGGAGCTTTTTAGTAGAGTACGAAAGTTGTAGTTTTGATATTAAATGTATTGGCAAAGCAATTTGAGTATAAATCAAGATTCATTTAATTATACTTATGAATAAAAGAATATTTGTCATTAAGCTCCACAATAATGTAAATTATCTTTGTAATATTTTATAATACTATATGATGCTCATTGGTTTAATGGTTAGATGTTCGACTATAGACATGAGGCCTTAAGTTGGAGTCCCGGGTCAATGGATATTGAGCTTTCTATTAAGATTCTCTTAATATTTGCCCGAAATTGTGTTATTGGCGGTGCCTTGGAGAGCACGTTAAGTCATCGGTCTTTGCGCCTAATCTCTCTTCGGTCGTGTAGTCTCTAAAAACTCTCTCTACTAAGAGTGAGGAGGCCTGTGTCCAGTAGTGAAACGTTAAAGGGATGCTAGTTACTTACTTTTATATATAGGACCTCTAGGAAGCTTCGGCCGTGGCTATTTACCATCCCAGCAGCAAAAATGTGTCAAACGTGCAAAACAGTATTTGCGTTGCGATACGATGCTTTATAGAAACTATAAGAGGTAAATTACTTTTAACCAAATAAGCTAGACTGCCTCATTGGTCTAGTGGTTAGCATGTTCGACTACAGACATGAGGTCCTGGGTTCGAGTCCCGGGTCGGGCCAGTTCGAAATCGATATTGAGTTTTCTATTAAGATTTTCTCAATATTTGCCCGAAGTTGGGAAGTTGGCGGTGTGATTCACCCCCGTGCCTCGGAGAGCACGTTAAGCCGTCGGTCCTGCGCCTGATCTCTCTCCGGTCGTGTCGGATTGCCGTCATGTCGGACTATGAGAGTGAAGGAATAGAGAGTACACTTGTGTACTATGCCTGCCAATCCGCAGTGGAGCAGCATGGTGGGTCTATGCTCTGAAAACCCTCTCTCATAAGAGCGAGGAGGCCTGTGCCCAGCAGTGGGACGTTAATGGGCTGCTACTTACTTACTTACTTTAAGCTAGACTGTATCATCATTTACCATCAGCGGAGAAAACAGTCAAGAATTAAACTATCAGTAATTAAGAAGTTATTATCAGAAACGAATCCTTTATAAGCAATAATGGAAATGCATTACTTGTTATAAAAATTGTTGGAAATCTATTTAATTAATAAGAAAGTTAACTTTGTTTTATTTTATCTCATACGTGCTCCAATTAATAGTGTACGTGCTCTGATTTAGTAATATTTACACGTAGCACGTATCGGCTTTTTAGTCTTCTTCTTTCAGGTAAATGTACAATTAATTTTATTTATATACAAAGATTAAAAATACTTTTAAAAACGTTAGAAACACACTTTGAAAAGAAAACTAGAATTGGTCTCCATCTAATAAGAGAAGCAACAAACAGTAATTAAATTATAGTCAAGCTGGTAAAATCGCTTCTTTTTTCTCCATATTCTTTTATAGGGCAGAGACTACAAGATGTGGTGTACCGTGTAGGAGACTAATGGTATTCATTCCTTCATACAGACAAATCAATCGATGTTGGATAAAGTATATATCGTGGAACAACCAAGACTTTCCACCACGTGCTTTCGAAGAACTGAGTTTTCGGCCACACAGCTCATAAATCTCGTGATAACCTGCGAAATCTTACTGTCTCCAAGAAAATTAAGGAAAAAATACCAAGTCCTGGGGCCAAGACTATGGATGCAAACTATGTCGCGTAGAATAGAAGCAGATAGCACAACATTACTAAAAGAACAAGAATATCATGATAGGAAACGACTTAGTGAGACAGAACTTGTCACAGGCCTCTTTATTTTTAAGGAGAGAGGGTTTTTTCTACAGCATAGACGCAGCACGCTGCGTCATTGCGGGATATCAGGCCTTACATACTTCTCCGATGGGGGAGGCTAGGTAGCAGAACATATAGATTTCGCTTCATCTTCCCATTCCATGAACTAATAAGATAAGGCGGCTATATCCAGGGTACCAGAGTGGATTGCACTGGCTCTCCACTCAAGGATGCCGAAGGTTTTCCGCTAGGTTATAGTGGGTATTCTAACTTATCAGTAAGTCCCACATTCCCAGCGTATGTTTTCCAAGCTATATTCATCGATTTAAAACTCAAATAAAGGAAAAAACATTCGCTAGAAGACTTTGATCTCGTACGAGTGTAATACACAGTTCCCTCGAGGGATTCTGGTCGTTGAAACAGGAAGTAAAAGTAACTTTTCGTCGGCCTTGTGGATGTATACACGGCTCGTTATTAATTCCCTAAGGCTTTTTAGGCTGTTTTGTGCTTGATACCTCTTAATATTACTAATATCAACGATGTAAATAATGATTATGGGGATTTTAAGAGCAAAAATATGCGCTATACAAAAATGCAATTTTAGCTTAATAGCTTAGCATAAAAATGGTTATAGTGGGCCAACCTTAAAAGATAGATATATGCTGTCACAGACTTTTTTTTAGAACTTTTAAAGGTGAACAATTCTGTATAACATGATTTTTGCGAAACTTTATCCGTTTACGCAGCGCATGCAGTGTACGCTCACAAAAGAGAAAGAAACCTCAATTTTTGAACAGTCCACATTAGTCCACCGCTACTATTCGTCTAAGCATTATATTATAGCTTATAGTCTTTCTCGATATATGGACTATCTAAAACCGAAAGAATTTTTTAAATCGGACCAGTAGTTCCTGAAGTATGCGCATTTAAGTAAACAAACTCTTCCGTTTTGCAATATTAGTATAAGAGTAGATGAATGTGTGTGACGAATAGATTTTCTAAAGTAACTTGAATTACCAAAGCTGATTTATTAAACCTGTCATGTTTTGTGTTGCTGTGAGGTGAGCGTTTAACTGACATGTCATCTGATGGAAAGTGATGATACATGGATTAAGATGGAAGCGAAGTATAAAAGGTGACTAATTTAAATTCAGTGAGTGTTTAAAGTACACAGCTCCGTTATATATAATAATTGAATATCCCACTGAGAATACCTAGTGTATATTTAAACTATAGTGAATGTGCGTGGGTTTGAATGTATTCACACTATTATAACCAAATATTTATGCATGAGGTATAACGGTCAAACAAAGGGATAAACGTCCCGATTATTTGAAGCATGAAGGTCGCTTTTGTGGTTGTAGCCACCAACGCGTTATATCATCATTTAAGGATGTATTAATATTACTATTTCAGGCAAATATGGATATATTATTCTTTATTGAAACATAAAACAACTAACACAGAAACAAACTTAAAAGAACAATACAATTCGGTTACCTTATCGGTTATCAGACATTTCTACCAGGCAACCTAAGGATTAAACAGATTCCGCATACATATTCTTTTCGCAACGTAAAAGCTCACTAATAACGTGTTTCCCTATATACCTATGGGATCAAGAACTGCGCTGATAACACTTTCAACGGCAGTTAGTATCTCTCTATACCAAATTTACAAGATAAAAAAGCTCTCGAAGCTTAAGATAAGTAAAGTATGACTGAGTAAAGTAAAGACCCAACGACACTCATATTCGGTAAATTTGATTCGGCTTTTAGACTTTGCCTTTTTATAATAAAGTAAAGTAATACTTATACCGGGTAAATTTCGTATATATAGACGGGGTAATAAAACTCTCTGGGCAGTGTCTTTTTAAACCCGGATAAGTAAAGGGTGAGAGAGTAAAGTAAAGCCCAAACAGACACATATACCCGGTAATTTTGGTTTAAATAGATAGGGAAAAAATCTCTCTGTTCAATGTCCTTTTTAATAACCCCGGATAAGAAAAGTGTGGCTGAGTAAAGTAAAGACTCAACAAACACTTATACCCGGTAAATTTGATCCAACAGATACTTATACTGGACAAATATGAAATATGTATATATGGATAGGGTATATAAAAAAAAAACAACTCTTTAAACAGTGTATTTTTCAATCCGCATAAGTAAAGGCTAAACAGATACTTATTCTGGGCAACTTTGGTAAATTTGGATAGGGTATAAAAACTCTTTGGACAGTGTAAACCAGTAAGTATGACTGGGTAATGTAAAGACTTAATAGACACTTGCACCTGGTAAATTTGGTTTATATAGATAGGGTAGAAAAAACTCTCTGGATAATGTCCTTTTAAACCCGGATAAGTAAAGTGTCGCTGAGTAAAGTAAAAACCCAACAGACACACTGGGAAAATTTGGTGTATTTGGAAAGGGTGTAATAAACTCTCTGGACAATGTCTTTTTAATCCCAAATAAGTAAAATGTGGTTGAATAAAGTAAATAGCCAACAGACATTTATACCAAATTTGGTATGTATGGATAGTGTATAAGAAAACTCTTTGGACAGTGTATTTTTAAACCCGGGTAATTAAAACTTGACTGAGTAAAGTATAGACCCAAAAGACACATACCCAGTAAATTTATAGGGTACAAATCTCTCTAGACACCATTTTTTAACCCCGGTTAAGTAAAGGGTAACTGAATAAATTAAAGACCCAACAGACACTTATAGGCAGAAAAATTGGTATATATTGATATGGCAAAAATCGCTCTAGACAGTATCTTTTTAATCGCACATAAGTAAAATGTGACTCAGTAAAGTAAAGACCCAATAGACACTTATAGACAGAAATTTAGTTTATATAGATAGGGAACAAAACAGGACAGTGCTTTGTTAAAACAACCACTTATATCCGGTAAATTTACTACACATAGGATATAAAGAACTCTGTGAACACTGTCTTTTTAATCCCGGATAAGAAAAATGTGACTGAGTAAAGACCCAACATACACAAATATTCTGCAAGTTTGGTTTATATAGATAAGGTATAAAAACTCTCTGGACAATGTCTTTTTAATCCCGGCTAAGTAAAGTGTGACTGAGTAAAGTAAAGTCATAACAGACTCTAACATTGGACAAATTTTGTAAATATGGATACGGTATAAAAACTCTTTGGACACTGAACTTTTGAACCCGGATAAGTAAAGTGTAACTGAGTAAAGTAAAGACTCAACAGACACTTATACTCGGTAAATTTAGTATATATAGATAGATAAAAACACTTTTTGGACATTGTCTGTTAAACCCGGATTTCGTGCTTTGTGGATTAAATAATCCACAGTCTAGTGTGTTTTTTTAACCCGGATTTCGTATACTGGATTTCCTTAAAAAACTTAAAATTTTGCGCTGAAACACCTGAGCACCGTAATGAACAATTTATATCCTACACAGCTGAGGCCACTCGTTTATGAAATGCAATTTCCTTGTTTTGCCGTATCTTTTACATTTAGAAATATTTAAAGATTGAAGTGAAACTTCTTAAAGGCATGTAGGCACGGACAATAAAAACTTCAAACACGTTTTTACGAAAATTGCGCGGACGAAGGAGTATGAAATTCGTCTCACTTATAGTTAATATGGAAATGGAGTGCATATTTTTTCCAAATTATTGAAAAAATACATTAAATTAATATAAACAACCTTACGGCTCCGAAACATGGTCGCTGACTATGGGCCTTATATGAAAGTTCAGAGTCACTCAGCGTGCGATGGAAAGGGCTATGCTTGGAGTTTCTCTACGTGATCCAATCAGAAATGAGGATATCCGTAGCAAAACTAAAGTCACCGACATAGCCTTACGAATCGCGAACCTCAAGTGGCAATGGGCGGGGCACATAGTCCGACGGACCGATGGACGTTGGGGCCCGAAGGTGCTGGAGTGGCGTCCCCGCACCGGGCGGCGCAGTGTAGGTAGACCCCCCACAAGGTGGACCGATGACATAAAGAGGGTCGCCGGTAGCCGCTGGAGCCAGGCGGCGCAAGATCGGGCATTGTGGGTATCATTTCGTGAGACCTATGTCCAGCAGTGGACGTCCATCGGTTGAAGCGACGACGACGACGACGAAACAACCTTACACCTTCTTCTTCTTAATTGGCTTTCAGGTGTAACAAGGCACACACAATTTCGCCAGCGTCACGTTAATTGTACGGTTTCTGTGATTATAAACCAAAATTTTGATAACCTACAAATAGTTGAAAAGTTAGTCATTTACCACCACCATGAAAAAGTACAATTTTTTAAGGGTTATGGACGACACAATAAAACACGTGATAAACACTTTTTACAAGACACAACTTAATATTATAACATTGAATAAATTTACAAAGATATTGACAATAAGGACTATATAAAAGGGTTACTATATAATAATAGGAGACTGCCTCATTGGTCTAGTGGTTAGCATGTTCGACTACAGACATGAGGTCCTGGGTTCGAGTCCCGGGTCGGGCCGATTCAAAAATCAATATTGAGTTTTCTATTAAGATTTTCTCAATATATGCCCGAAGTTGAGAAGTTGGCGGTGTGATCCACCCCCGTGCCTCGGAGAGCACGTTAAGCCGTCGGTCCTGCGCCTGACCTCTCTCTGGTCGTGTCGGATTCCCGTCACACTGGACTATGAGAGTGAAGGAATAGAGAGTGCACTTGTATACTATGCCTGTCAATCCGCATTGGAGCGTGGTGGGTCTATGCTTTAAAAACCCTCGCTCCTCGGGATGAGGAGGCCTGTGCCCAGCAGTGGGACGTTAAAGGGCTGCTACTTACTTACTTACAAGGGTTAGCAAATACTCAACATTTAAAGGAAAAGGAACAGTGGAAGATATAATGTCATGTATGGGATGGGTAATTTTGGGACAGTTGAACATTATATGGAAAACAGTGCCTTCGTCCAGGCCACATTCACAAATTGAATTGTCCCTGATACGGAGTTTCGCTAGGTGAACAGGGGAACAAGTGACCAAGACGTATTCGTGAAATAGTAGATGTTACAGAGCGATTTGCATATCTATGAAGAAAAAACCAGGATCGCCTTGGAATATTTCGCTGAATGGTGGCATAATATTCACCTTTAACCAATTTTGTTGGACTCCAGTATGAGTTCCAAGACTCTTCCATGTAAGACTTGGAAAGTGAACTTATATAATGTGAAAAATTTTGAAAGTGTTCAAGCGTTCCATCTTGGACTGCTGCTTTAGCGCATGAGTCAGCTGTCTTTTTCAGGGATACCGGATTGGCTGGGAACCCAAAAAAGCAAAACAGATAAATTCCGCTGAAAGCATGAGAATAAAGCCTCTCTGATTCTGAAAATAATGGGTAATGTACTATCAAGGTTTTGACACGCACACGCGTATATTTCTTTTCTGTCAATCGCTGACATTATTTCATATGGCGATTGAAATAAATGTCAGGTTACATTTTAAAAGTTTATATTGTCAAAAGCACTAAGGAGCTGACATTAGATACGATAGTATGACATTTTATTATTAAATATACTATATATATATATATATATATATATATATATATATATATATATGTATTATACAACAAGCAGACCCGACCGACTTCGTTCTGTCAAAAAGATTTGGAATGTGGCAGATTTCTATTTTAGGGTCCACTCCATGTGTGAATGTGGCCTAGACGAAGGTTCTGTCCCGCATATCCTTCTTAATTGTCCCAAACTTTCCCACTCCTTTTATGATCTTCTCCCTTCACATGTTCCTCTTCCTATAACTATAGAATATTTGTTAAGTTTTGTATATAGTAAAAACTGTAAATATATAAAATATAATAAAATTAAGTTGTAAAATGTAAGTTTTATTAATGCTATCATATTGTTTTTTTTATTATTTGGTGGTGGTTTAACAATATATAATTCAACCATTTATAGATGATCAAAATTAAAGTTGTGATGTTCTCATAAACTGAACAATTTCCTTCGTGTCTTCTCCAGTAAAGTTGACACTGGCGAGATAATCTGTGCTCATTTGGCACACCTGAAAGCCATTCAACAAAGAAGAAGAAGAAGAAGAAGAAGATTTCTAATTCACGAATGATTTTCGAATTGAAATTACAGCAATACTAAATATCTATAGATCTTACATTTTTGTGACTATTCAATCGATTTTGAACTTTGTGCAGCGGTAATAAAGTGCAAATTGACTCTTTGACTTTAGGAACACACCTTCATTGCCTAGACAACAGTGAGTACTTGTAATTTATTACAAACTTTATTGAATAGTAATAAAGGTCAAATTGACTCCATATTTTAGTTAGAAAACGTTTGTATGGGAAACAGAAAAGGGTTGTTTTTAGGGTTCATCCATGCTTGGACTTCAACGAACATTTAAATAAAAGAATTGTCAAAATTGACCTAAGCGTTGTTGAGTTATGCGTTTACCAACACATTTTGCGATTTATTTTTCTATTTAAAATTATTTATATTACGTCTATTGTAGAAGTAAATCTTTTGTATCATTATTAAATTTGGCGAGTTTAATGGACAGCATTTTTTTTATTCAATACATTAATTCTTTCTTAACGCTCCACTAGTTTACTTATTATCAAAACTCAAACTGTAGTACTCTACGAACAAACTCCGCCAACCTGCCAACGCAACGTCATCATTCGCGCGGGTTAACTTAGTCAATACAAAAACTAATATCATGACACAAATATATTTTAACTTGTTATACATTCTATTAAGGCACTTAATATTTAACAGCACAGTATATTTATTGTTAATTAAGATCTTGCTAAATCAACTTTATTGTATTTATCGGGGCAATTACATCACCATTAATTACAACATTAAAAGAAAACAAACATTAAATTCATCATTTTCTTAATGTTAAAATCATTATTTATTGTATCTACCTTCACTTCTATAAGCAAGTTCCCCACTCTTAGACTATAAAAGTGAGTGTTTATTGTTTCTCGAGACATTCAAGCGCGAGTAGTCAAACGGAGCGGAGCTCCTTTGAGTTATTGTTATTATTGCGTTCAATTTAATGTTAAAAGCAAACAAGTTATTATTTATCGTTACTATGAAGGATTACGACACTAATTAAGAGAGAGTCAGTATTGCTTATAAGTCAATAAGATATTTCATTAAATTCATTCTTTAAATAAACCTCTAATCACAGCAATAATGAGGTTTGATTTACGGGTCTACCTGATGTTATAAAGTAGCCTATTAAAAGTTATACAAACTTTTTTAATATACGCTTCACTCAAATCAGTATCATGTAATCAAAGTTATCCAACTTCAAAAGATTCGCTACTAAGTTAAATAAGAAATATGAGCTAATTTCATCTTAATATAATCTATATTAATACCAGCTGACATGCGCAACTGCATCTGTATATACAGTAATATTATAAAGAGGAAAGATTTGTATTTTTGTATGTAACGAATAAACTCAAAAAGTAATGGACCGATTTTAATAATTCTTTTTTCATTAGAAAGCTACGTTATTACTAAGTAACATAGGCTATATTTAGTACTAGATTGCTATAGAAATCTTTAGAAATTCCTATTAAAACCAACCGAAGGTGTAAAAAAATTAGCCATAAAATGTCTTTCATCGCATACGCTGTGAAGAGTATTAATGATAGGACAAAAAAATGTTCGACAATATTATAGAATATATCAATATCTACAAAAAACTTCGCGAGACCATATGTCTAACTATTGTAGTTACGTCACTATAACTACTTTTTTACATTTAACAAATTGATAGAAATGCCGATCAAAATCAGACCGTGTTATCCATACCATTTATAAATTTTTATCCAAATAAATAATTTAATATTCAAGACTGTCTCAATACCTGATGATTACTTTTTGAATTATTGAAATCGGATATTCCATTCAAAAGATATCATGAAATTAAAATAAAAATACATGCCGGCGGCGGCCGCCACGCAGCGCATCGAGTAACTAACTCGACGAGAGAGGGGCAGTGCGGGAGAAGGGGGTGCACCATTATGAACTAGGTAGCCGGTCGGCTCCTTAGGCAGTGGAATATTTCGAGTTTTTTTAACACATTTTTATGCTTCACTTAAAAAGTTCTTTTCAGAGTAACTAAGTAATAGTTGCAGTATTAGGAATCACACTTTTTCATAATATTTGTCAATTCACGGTCGTTTTAATTATCATGCTTATAACTTAAATATCTGTACCTATTTATGTGTACTCGTGTGAAGACTGGACTGGCCGCTAGTATCTAATAAGAGATCAGGATATCTCTGGAACCATAAGGCGTAGGGACTTGAAATTTGGTAGGAATATTCCTTTTGCCGAATAGAGATCAGCTAAGAACTGGTTTTACGAAATTACAACCGTAATGGGGGTTGCGGGGTCGCTTATTAAAACAAAAAAAAAATTCACATAAAAAAAATTCAAACTTCACCTTTACAAACTATATCTTTTATAGTATAAAGGACTATAAGCACTATGCATTAAGTAAGTAGCAGCCCATTAATATTCCACTGCTGGGCACAGGCTGCCTCACTCATACGAGAGAAGGTTTTTATTGTATAGACCCACCAGGCTGCGCCACTTCGGATTGGCAGGCACAGTTCACAAGTATACTCTCTATTCCTTCACTCTCATAGTCCGATGTGACGGGAATCCGACACGACCGGAGAGAGATCAGGCGCAGAACCTACGGCTTAACGTGCTCTCGGGGTGGGTCACACCGCCAACTTCCCAACTTCGGGCAAATCTTGAGAAAATCTTAATAGATAACTCAATATCGATTTCGAATTGGCCCGATCCGGAAATCGAACCCAGGGCCTCATGACTGTAGTCAAACATGCTAACCACTAGACTAGGGGCAGCCTTTCTTTGCACAGCAAATAGCCCATTGAAGTATTAATACGTATGTTTCTTATTTATAAAACAATTTACCTAAATTAACGAAAATGCTACCAAAAAACATACGAAGATGAGGGTTCAGCTAGTACTTACATATGTGTACAGCAGAATTTATCGGTCTTTTGCCTAAAAAATGGAATGGTTTTGAAAAGAAACTACTTTAGGCTCATAAGCGTAATTTTTTTACGGATGAAACGCGTGATTAGCGTCACGATGACGTGCAGCGTTGTTTGTATTTGTTTGCCGCCGTTTGAAGGTTAGCTAGGTCTAATATCTACAAATTATATTTAATCATTTGATATACTATTTTTGATGAAATATAAAATAATTAATTAATAATTTATAATATTAACAAAAACAAAATTAAATTGGACCTCAAGGGTTTTCATTGTTATTCACATCACTTATATAATCAAAAACAAAAATAATCACTAATAAACACCCACATTTATAAAATAACACAAAAAAACTTAAGGACTTTCGACGTGACATACGCACTGTTATTAACGGTCACTTTGTAACTGTTTTATTTTTTGCCTCTATATTGTCTGGTGTTATCTCTACGCATATTTTGTTACGACAGTTACCGAGAAGCGAAATAGATATTATACATTATGACTTAAAAAGAAAGAGATGCTTATATTTTTTATTGCACGAGTTGCGACAGAACTATCTTATCCTGTCAATAGTAAATGACACGGGCAATCTTCTGTAGTGGACAGGGACAGTCCAAGGGTTATAAAAGTGTACTACTTCAGTCGCTGTTTAGTATTTGTTTGGTCTCTAAAACTGAAGTTATTTGGTTAGCTACGATACCACCTTCTTTTAATAACCTATACAATCATCAGAAGTACATTAGAAATATCTGGAATGAAGGTTACACGTGACAAATCACAAATCCTGTAAAGGCATAATAAGAATTTAATATTATACAGCTTTACATTGTATATTATAGATTTCTATGTCATTTCAGTCAGTATATGCATCAGTAGTGTTATCGATTCATACAGTTCCAAGTTTAGCTGTCCTTCAATGCATGACCACTAAGTGCTGTTCATTTCTTGGAAAACGGAAGCGGGTATTGAATTAATAACAAACAGATCAAATTGTATTTATTTTTAGAATATAGTACGCTACCTTTTTACGGCCACATCGTCTGTGTGAACTTTAAAACCCCATCGATGTTAAACTAAGGACGAATTAACTATTGTAACGCTACCTACTAGGGAATGAGCTACCCATACAGTGTCATGGACAGCAGCAACACTCCTGGCAGGTGATCCCCCATGGGAGCTCAGGGGGCAAGTTCCCACGGCTGCTTGCCAGTGCAGAGCGACCAAGAGAACCAGAGGAGAATCCCCAGATGCTGTTGAGATAAGTAGATTCAGGGTTCTAGCTAACACAGCCTTGATTCAAAGATGGAAGGAGTATCTCGGGTCTCCAGTAGCGGACGGGGTGATATTTGGGGCGATCTGCCCTCACCTGACAAATACCTGGGCAGTTGGTGCAGGTGCTTACCAGTTAGGATTGCTTCGGCATTCCTATACCAAACTGTTGGCCAGATGTCAAGAGTGTGGTGCCTCGTCAGACACAGCCCAGCACATAGACAGAATGTCCCGCCGGGGGACTTCAGCGACTCATAATGACGTCGCTGATCGGCACAGACCTCTCATTGGCAACTATTAAAGGAGCAATACTTATCAGTGAGCAGGCCTGTAGAGATTTTTCCTTCTATTGCGAGACAATCATCTCACTTAAGGAGACACGGCAAAGGGACAGGGTGAATGCCGCCGAAACACTCCAGCACCGACGAACGGGTGCAGGTAACAGAAGGCGGATGTCCATACAACTCCTCCCTCTGTAGAATATTTGTGAGCAGAATGCAACCGAGAGGCCAGAGATGAAAACCTCAATGAACCTCTGGCTCCCCACTCATGGTTGAAGGCGGTCCCGCTGGGTTCTAGCGGGTATTGCAAGTTCGTACCCTCACGGAGTCCCACACTCCCGACCCCATTATTCGGGGTGCGTAAATACGTTACCCAGCGACAAGAAAAAGTGAATAAGCAAAATTTTTAACCAATTTAAACTGTGCTACGTATAAATCCAGATAATAAACTATCTATATGCAAAATTACAACGAAACCAATCATTTTTGTGTGATTAAGTTTGTTAATGTTAAAACTGATGATGATAATGACATTCATAATCATCTCATGCTGAACTTGAATCAATGCAATTAGTGCATATCATTATAAAAACACTAACTCACTTTAACTAACAACTTTTATTCTTTTCATTATTTAAATAATGATAAACCCCGGCAGGGAGACCAAACGGCCGGGGTTTATCCTCCGCCCGTTATATTTATTTATTTAATTGTTTATGTATGTCCATGTATTATTTGATATTTCTGTATTTAAGTATTTATTATTCATTTATCTATATGATATAAATATGTATATATTTTCGTAAACGGGCGTGAGTGAAGTAGTAGAATAATAATAAAATCTTTATTTGTTTCATTACAAAGGTTTATCGGAATTACAAAGGTTTCTTGATATTACCCTTAACCCCCCAAACTAGGAATACCCGTGTCTTGGAGGTCTCACCCTACCCTTTACATACTGGGAACCTTGTATATATACTATAACTTACTTATAAACAACGATTACTTACAATAGACACAATTTCACTTTACAATTTATACAATTTAGCACTTTACCTCCTAAAACAACCGCACCATAAAGCAGCACGAGAGGCTCTACGAAATTGTTCTGCTCGTTAAAATTATCTCGTTTTGCATAACATTTCTTAATATTGCACGATATTTTTTGTATTTTTAACTGTTGCCACAACATTTCAAAACTATCAATGTTGTCGCCCTATCTAGCTATCTATAGTAATNCATGACGAGAGAATGAGTGAAAGGAGACTGACAAAAAGGATTTATGAGTCAAGAGTGAATGCGAAAGTTGGAAGGGGAAGACCAAGGCGAACGTTCCTGGACCAAATGAAGGACATTTTAAATAAGGGCCAGGTCAAGAGTACTCTAAACCGACGAACTTGTATGAAAAGTTTAATGAGAATGAAAGAAGCGAAGGAGATATACAGGAATCGTGGCAATTGGAAGGACGTGGTCTCTGCATACCCCTGTGGGAATGAGGCGTGATGCTATGTAAAACTGTGCTACGTGTAAATCCAGGTAATAAACTATCTATATGCAAAATTACGACGAAACATTTTTGTGTGATTAAGTTTGTTAATGTTAAAACTGATGATGATAACGACATTCATAATCTTCTCATGCTGAACTTAAATCAATGCAATTAGTGCATATTATAATAAAAACACTAACATTATCTAACAACTTTTATTCTCTTCATTATTTAAATAGACACAACTTTCACTTTACAATTTATAAAATTTAGCACTATTCCTCCTAAAACAACCGCACCATAAAGCAGCACGAGAGAAATTGTTCTGCCCGTTAAAGTTACCTCGTTTTGCATAACATTTCTTAATATTGCACAATATTTTTAACTGTTGCCACCATATGAATCAACAACCCACAACATTTCAAAGCTGTCAGTAGTGTCACCCAACTATCTATAGTAATAATAGTTGCTCTATAGGCGTTCACATGTGAAATAGACACATTAAAAGCACTACATTTATGCTGACGTTCTTTTCTCTACTGTCGGCGCGTAGACCCACATATTTTTCTTGGAATAGCATCATACAAAACTTTCCTTGTAAGTCTGTAATGTCGTAAATTTTACGACAGTGCAACTCCGCACTGTCGTAAAATTTCCGACACCCGCCCGTTCTATGAATAAAGTAAACCGGTTAGCTAAGGTCGATAAAACAACTAATTAAGAGCGTTTTTCATATTAACCTAATTCGTTGCTTATCAGATGAGATCACATTGAAACTAAACGGTAACTAATAAAGAAAATCTTAATTAAAACGATAGTGACGTCACGCGGCCGTGACCCACCACGTCGCGCCCTTTCGCGTGACCGGGTTTCAGCTCAATCCACTAAAGTCCTTTGATAGAGAACTATTACTTTGTGATTTTCGTTATATATATTACTAGCAATGCCCCGCGGTTTCGCCCATGCAGATATAAAGGATCGATATACAAATATGTGTACTGAATGACTTTGTGGTATAAAAGAAGATGTAGTGACTAAAATAGAGAAAGGTATGCTTAGATGGTTTGGGTACGTAGAGAGAATGAATGAAAGGAGACTGACAAAAAGCATTTATGAGCCAAGAGTGAATGGGAAAGTTGGAAGGGAAAGACCAAGGCATGGTTTCTGGACCAAATTGACGGCCTCGCTGGCGCAGTGGTGCGAGTACTCGCCTTGCTAGCAGAGGCCTCTAGTTCGATCCCCGGCAGGATGAATTTTAAAAATTCTAATTTGTCTAAGTCTATTCTGGTAGGAGGCTTTGGCCGTGGCTAGTAACCTTACCAGCAAAGACGTACTGCCAAAATAAAAAGATTTGTGTTCCGGTACGATGCTATGTTAGCACGCTTCCATCTGTATCATCACTTACCATCAGGTGAGATCACAGTCAAGTGCAAAACTGTCAGCAATATCTAAGAGATTTTAAGGGCCAAGTCAAGAGTACTCTAAACAGACGAACATGTATGAAAGGTTTAATGAGAATGAAAGAAGAAGGAGACATCCAAGGATCGTGGCAATTGTGTGTCGTGGCAATTGTGTGTGTGGAAAAAGTGGACGTGGTCTCTGCCTACCCCTATGAGAATGAGAAGTGATGGTTGAAAACAATGATTCTGGAATACATAGTCTTTTCTATCTATATGTCTGTATGATGACATCTGAATAAAATGGTACACTGTTTTCTTTAGATTGGCATTTTTTAATTCGTTATATCTTCTGAACGGAATGTCCGATTTTAATAATTTAAAAAGTATTTTACAGGTATTGAAACGGTATTTAACAAAATGTGTAATAGGAGATGGATTAATATAGAGGTGTGAACAATATGGTTTGATATAAAAAGTAGTTATAGTGGCATAACTACAGTAGTTGGACATATAGTATCTGAGAATTTTTTTGTAGATATTAATACGTTTTATAATATTGTAGAACATTTTTTTGTTCTATCATCAATAGTTTACGCAGTGCACGCAATTACAGATTTTTTGTGACTATTTCTTTTACACCCTGGGTTGGCATTTTTATAAGGGATCCCTAACATATACAAAATCTCAAATGTTTCCTCTTTTAATGTTACTTTATTCAAGTAGGGTTCGGTTCGGAAAATTGATTCCCCTAAGGAGAAACCGATAAGAAACTCAAAGGTGACAATAATCAAGGTCATTACATTATGCCTCTTGTAAAATAATGTTTTTGACTTTTTAGAGGCAAACTCAAAAGTAATTGCGGTATAAAAAAGGCGTATGGTCAACCCGACAAATGATTTCTGAACCTTCTTCACCCCATAGTACGTGTACCTGGCGAATCAAATTATTTTCATGCACATACTATTTTACTGTTGCGATATCTTCATTTATTTTACATTGTGTAATAAATCATAATAATTAACTTAAGTACTTCATGTTAACTAACGAAATTTAACTTATAACCTATACAATTATCGCATTGTATATGACCATACATGTACCGCCATGTACCGCCCCAATCACCATTGAGAACCCAGCTCTCGAAATTGTTGACGAGTACACATATCTGGGACATATAGTCCAGCTGGGCAGCATTCGGGAAGCTACGCCAGATTTCTTTGTCCGATATCCCTCAGCGCTTGAAGACGAAAATCTTCGAACAGTGCGTGTTGCCAGCGATGACCTACGGCTCTGAGTCGTGGTTGCTGACTATGAGTCTCATGCGGAAGCTCAGAGTCACTCTGCGTGCGATGGAGCGGGCTATGCTCGGAGTTTCTCTACGTGATCGAATCAGAAATGAAGAGATCCGTAGTAGACCCAGAGTCACCGACATAGTCCTACGAATCGCGAAGCTGAAGTGGCAATGGGAGGGACACATAGTCCAAAGAACCGATGGACGTTGGGGGCCGAGTGCTGGAGTGGCGACTCCACACCAAACGGCGCAGTGTAGGCAGACCCCCCACAAGGTGCCAGGCGGCGCAAGATCGGGCCTTATGGACGTGAGACCCATGTCCAGCAGTGGACGATATACTGAGTTATCCTTCAAAGATAGACATATATCATCTTAGACTTTCTTGTAAATCTTTAGAAAAGGAGTACCCCATTATCGATCGTTTTGCTATATCTCAAAGGTATTAGGCAACGTATTCCTTTTTAACCTTTATATAACCTTTTTAAGCGAGAGCCTTATTTTTTCCTACACTTGAAAGAATTGACGTCGTATTTCTAGTAATTCAGACGAAATCGTCTAATATTATACACATAAATATTCGTCATGAACCGCTCTATCTTTTGGTGGTAACAGCATTGAAATCTCTTAAGTATTGAAAGTAGTTTTCGAGTTTATCGCGAATAGATAAACGTACAGAGGCAGTTTTGGACTTTGTTTTACAATACGTAAGGATACATAGTTATCTATTCTATTAATTAGGTATTAGGTATACAAATGCAAGTAGATTGTGTCAGTTTTCGGATTCAATGGAATTTCTTGTTTCAAAATGAATGAAAATATAGCCATCGGAACTTAACAAGGGAATGGCATTCATTAAATTCCCAACATTTCACAGTAATGCATTCGCGCCTTCAAAATTTAACAACACTATCCAATTTTGTTAATCAAGTTGCATTGCATCAATTTACACAGAATATTAAGTCAAATATCGCAAATTTCATATTTTACGGATCCATTTTTGATGTTTTTTTAAATATTCGTACTTTCGGTGCTGTTTTCAGTGACGAAAGTGCCACATTGCTTTCAGATCAAATGAATGCGTAATTTAGTTCAAATCTCCAAATTTACGACGCATGCGCGCCTCTTTTATATGTCAAAATATTTACTTTGCTGCATCATCAAAATTTAGTTACTTCTTCTTTACTTAATTCTTCCTACTATTCGTTAGAACTATTTTATTTAAACTTATTTTTAATGCTAAATATTATGAATGAAGCTTTGAAAGGGAAAGGAATGAAAGTGAATGTAAACAAAACGAAAGTCATGCTTTTTGAACGAGATGAATCTATGATGAATGGCAATATTTTGATAGACGGGGAACAAGTGGAAGAGGTGAAAGAATTTGTATACTTGGGATCTAAATTTACAAAAGATGGAACATGTGAAAGTGATATTGAAAGGAGAGTGAATGCAAGGAATATGGTAAGTGGTGTCCTGCGCGCCTTTATGAATAGCCAGGTGGTGTCTCAAAGGACCCGACTGGCTCTGCATGATGGAGTGTTGGTGTATGGTAGTGAATGTTGGGTATGGCAGAAGAATCACAAAAGTAAAATAAATGCGGTAGAGATGAGAGCGTTGAGAAGCATGAGTGGATTAAAACTGAGTGACAGAGTGAAAAATAGTGTGATAAGAGAACGTTGTGGTATAAAAGAAGACGTAGTGACTAAAATTGAAAAAGGTATGCTTAGATGGTTTGGGCATGTAGAGAGAATGAATGAAAGGAGACTGACAAAAAGGATTTATGAGTCAAGAGTGAATGCGAAAGTTGGAAGGGGAAGACCGAGGCGAACGTTCCTGGACCAAATCCAGGACATTTTAAATAACGGCCAGGTCAAGAGTACTCTAAACCGACGAACTTGTATGAAAGGTTTAATGAGAATGAAAGAAGCGAAGGAGATATGCAAGGATCGTGGCAAGTGGAAGGATGTTGTCTCTGCCTACCCCTATGGGAATGAGGCGTGATACTATGTATGTATGTTATTTTTAGGCTATAATATAGTTTGTGTTTGAAAGTTGTTTTAAATAAATGAATAAACAACGAAGCATATGATTTCGATCCTGGACTGATGAATATCGACGTTACATTAACATATAGAGTATAAATATGTCGGAGTGCAATAGTCTGTGGATCGCAGGCGCCATCTTACACTATCGGCGTTGGGTAATAGTGACAATCCGGCGCACGTCTCTCCAGTTCTCGTGTGACGGTCCGCTAAAGCGGTCGACTATTGAAACTGTCGCGTTATTGTTCATGAGTTTGTGTAAATTAATATCGGGAACATTATGTGATTGAGCATTATAATCTAAGTTAATTAATAAAGTTGCTACAACATTACCCAATAAACGCCCACAGTATGGAAATTGAATTATTGATGCCACTAATGACGATGTCGGCGGAGAACCATACACCCTTATGCTTTATGCTCCTCCTTCTCTCTTATTCTCCGACATATACATAGTGTCCTATAAGGAGTGGAATTTTTAGAAATTCCTTATTGACTGTACTCCCATGTATCCCATGGCAGTCATTTTGTAAAATTTGTTGTATTTTTTATGTTATCTTACTCTCTTTAAACTATACTATTAGAAATATAGTATAAAGCGTGAGTATCTATTGTAGTTTTTCGAAAAAAAAAAACTATCAGCATGAAATTTGATAGAGAAATAATTTTCATAAAGTTTGACAGCCTTGCGTGAAAAAAAAATATACGAAGACCTAATTTAATTGACTAACTATTTCAAACATATGTATAATTAATACAGTTTCTAAAATGGTATAATGTATAATTCTATCTAATTTATTTATAAAGTTATTGCTAATAGTATGCAGAAATAGTAAGTTGTACTAAAAAGATAAATTACCTCTTACCAGTTAGTTTGTTTCCATCTTAGACTGTATCATTACATGTTATTAGATCACAGCCTAACCATGTCAGCAATAAAATATTAATATAATGACCAATCTTATGTTAAGGATAAGGATAAGGATCAGACTTCACGCATTTTCTCAAGCAGGCCATTATGCAAACATCTCACGGTAAAGTTAATTTTTCTCAACCAATTTATTTCGTCTTCCATCTCGTACTGTCAACTCAAGACCCTCTAATATTTAATGACATCATAATGCCATCGTGCGATGGCCTTTGCAAGATTTTCATCGCAAATTATCCCTTTTGGCGGCCATCCAAGTTTTCAGAGACGAGACAACGCCACTTCTTATATCGTTTTACTAAATATAGATGTTTAATTTGAATATTAGTATATTACATACCTAGGGTGCCTAGACTGGCTCATTGGTCTAGTGGTTAGCATGTTCCACTACAGACATGAGGACCTGGGTTCGAGTCCTGGGTCGGGCCAATTCAAAATCGATATTGAGTTTTCTATTAAGAATTTCTCAATATTTGCCCGAAGTTGGGAAGTTGGCGATGTGATCCACCCCCGTGCCTTGGAGAGCACGTTAAGCCGTCGGTCCTGCACCTGATCTCTCTCCGGTCGTGTCGGATTCCCGTCACACCGGACTATGAGAGTGAAGGAATAGAGAGTACACTTGTGTACTATGCCTGCCAATCAGTGGAGCAACGTGGTGGGTCTATGCTGTAAAAACCCCCGCTCTTCGGGGTGAGGAGGCCTGTGCCCAGCAGTGGGACGTTAATGGGCAGCTGCTTACACACACCTAGGGAGAAAAATAGGGCATTATCAGCCGCGAAGTAAGTGAAAATCGTGTACAAGGATTATTCAAAATAAACAGCTGCCTTTGACACTTCGATTAACCAATTGTTACCAGCTTACCAGGAGAAAAAGTGAATTAAGCGCATGCTTGTTAATAGAATCTCAGCATGCGAGAACAAGGCACTTTTCTCCCGCACACAGGGGCCTAAAAGCGAACCTTTCGTCACTTAGTATTTCGTCGTCGTCGTCGTCGTCGTCGCTTCAACCGATGGACGTCCACTGCTGGACATAGGTCTCACGAAATGATGCCCACAAGACCCGATCTTGTGCCGCCTGGCTCCAGCGGCTACCGGCGATCCTCCTTATATCGTCGGTCCACCTTGTGGGGGGTCTTCCTACACTGCGTCGTCCAGTGCGGGGTCGCCATTCCAGCACTTTCCGACCCCAACGTCCATCGGTTCGTCGGACTATGTGCCCCGCCCATTGCCACTTCAGGTTCGCGATTCGTAGAGCTATGTCGGTGACTTTGGTTCTGCTACGGATCTCCTCATTTCTGATTTGATCGCGTAGAGAAACTCCGAGCATAGCCCTCTCCATCGCACGCTGAGTGACTCTGAGCTTCCGCATGAGGCCCATAGTCAGCGACCACGTCTCAGAACCGTAGGTCATCACTGGCAACACGCACTGTTCGAAGACTTTGGTCTTCAGGCACTGAGGGATATTGGACGAAAAAGTCTTCCGGAACTTCCCGAACGCTGCCCAACCGAGTTGGATTCGGCGGTTGACCTCTTTCTCGAAATTGGACCTACCTAGCTGGACTATGTGTCCCAGGTATGTATACTCGTCAACAATTTCGAGTGTAGAGTTCTCAACGATGACTGGGTGGAGCGGAACATGGATATTGGACATAACTTTCGTCTTATCCATGTTCATTTTTAGGCCCACCTGTCGAGAAGCTCTGCTGAGGTCATCGAGCATTGCATTGAGATCTTCCAGAGTCTCTGCCATAATGACCACGTCGTCGGCAAACCGTAGATGAGTGATGTACTCGCCGTTGATGTTGATGCCCAGTCCGTTCCACTCCATAAGCTTAAACAGGTCCTCCAACGCCGCAGTAAAGAGCTTCGGGGAGATAACATCTCCCTGTCGCACTCCACGCTGCAGTTGGATAGACGCTGTGCTTTGGTCCTGTATACGGACTGACATGGTGGCGTTTTCGTACAAACACTTCAACACGTGTATGTACCGGTGGTCAATTCGGCATCTCTGCAAAGATCTCAACACGGCCCATGTTTCCACCGAATCGAAGGCTTTCTCATAGTCCACGAACGCCAAGCAAAGTGGCCGATTATACTCCTCGGTCTTCTGTATAATCTGCCGCAGCGTAAAGATGTGGTCTATGGTACTAAAGCCTTTTCGGAATCCGGCTTGTTCGGGGGGCTGGAAGTCGTCAAACTTGCGAGCGAGACGATTCGTAATGACCCTCGAGAACAGCTTATAGACATGACTTAGCAGCGCAATAGGTCTATAGTTCTTCAATAAGGTGTTGTCACCTTTCTTGAAGAACAGAACTACCACGCTCCTATGCCACGCCTTTGGCACCGTACCTTCCAGGATGACGGAATTGAACATTCGCTGAAGGACTTTTAGAATGGGTTTTCCACCCGCCTTCAGGAGTTCCGCTGTGATTCCGTCATCACCAGGTGCCTTGCTGTTCTTCATCTGTTTAAGGGCCATACTAATCTCGTACAAGCTGACGTCCGGGATATCTTCGGTATAATGTCGAGTAAGTTTGGCACGAGGATCTTTAGCCAAACTATCAATAGGCTTGCAGGTCGATGTGTATAACTGCCCATAGAAACTCTCAACCTCCCTCCGAATCTCAGGTCCAGATGCAATGAGTTCGCCGTTATGAGTCCTCAGCCGCGTCAACTGGCTCTGACCGATAGACAGATCTTTTGCGAACACTTTAGTGCCTTTGTTGCGTTCGATGGTATCTCGTATACGCTCGGCATTAAAGTGTCGCACATCACGCTTTTGCGATTTAGAGATCTGTCTATTGATCTGCCGGTATGCGGACGCGTCTGCTGCAGACTGCAAGCTCATTGCATGTCTCTGTTCCATGAGATTAAGAGTATGGTCTGAGAATCTCTTGGTTTTCTTTCTACGGGGTTTATAGAATTTCATCCCAACCGTATGGACAGTTTCCACTAGCCTATTGTTTAGCTCGTCCACGGATTCGCAATTCTCGAGGCAAGCGAAGCGGTTTTGCAGCTCCAGTTGGAAGCTCTCGGGGTCTTGGATATGAGCGCGAGTGGGTCGGAGCGTTGACTTCACCAGTCTGTTCCGTTCACGGACAACGTCAATATTCAATGTGCCTCTTACCATACGGTGATCGCTCCCAGTTTTCACTCTATTGATCACAGAGACATCATTGAATATATTTCGCTTCGTAGACATGATGAAGTCAATCTCGTTTCTCGTGGAACCATCGGGACTAAGCCAAGTCCACTTTCGATGTGGCCGTTTCCTGAAAAAGGAGTTCATCATGTAGAGGCCCTCCCTTTCCATGAAATCGGCCAGCATTTGACCTCTCTGGTTCCGTTGCCCGTATCCAAATTGCCCCACTCTCAACTCTGCCCCACTTCGTTCGCCGAGTTTTGCGTTGAAATCTCCCATTACAATATTGTAGTGTGTCCTAGAGGTATGTATGGCTCTTGATATATCCTCATACATAACCTCTACATCATCATCGGGATACGATGATGTGGGTGCGTAAACCTGTATGACCTTCAACGAATACCGTTTGGTAATTCTGAGTATAAGGTACGCTACCCTACTGGACACACTGTTTACTTGGACAATATTGTTAACGAGAGATTTGTGGACGAGGAACCCGACACCACCTTGGGATTGGTGTTCACCCTCCCGGTAGTATAGCAAGTTACCGGATTTGAGAATTATCGTGTCCTCCCCCTCTCTACGGACTTCGGATAATCCCACAATATCCCAGTGTAACTTGCTCATGGCTTCTTCCAGCTCGAAGACTTTTTCGTCGGTCCTCAAAGTGCGTGCGTTGTATGTTGCCAGGTCAAGTCGTCGGGGTTGGCAGCGGAATCTCTTCCGGAGATTCTTAGCACCCCCTGCCCCGCCGTTACCGAAACCGCTGCCAGAGCTTGGAATAGCGGGGCTGCCGGGGACTGGGGGCCGTTGCTGCCTTGTCGTCATCATGTGTGGTTTTGCCAATAATCACCACGCTTGGCAGGCGGGTTGGTGATCGCAGTGCTGACCTTATCGCACCGATAACGCTGCTGCCCGTTATCGGTCTGTGGCATTTAGGTCAGCTAAGGAGAATGGTTATACCGCCATTTGTCGGTCGCCAGAGCCTCGTCGGTAGAAGCAGGGTGCACCGCGTGCAGGTGAGGTTGGCGTTTGGAGAAACGGACTGGGACTCGTTTCTCCCTTACACCCCGTATTTCGTAACGCGAAGTAAGTGAAAATCGCTAGTTAAAATGCCCTAGGACAATTAGACTTGACTTTTCAATCAATAATTTAAAATTTTACTATCCTATCGTGTATTGATTTTTCAACATTTCGATTAATGGGATGAGTTCTGAATCAAAGTTTGAGAGAAACATTAACGCATGAACTAAATTTAAATTTTAGAAATATTGGTGTTTTTAATTCAATCTTAAGTGGACCTTTGAGTTATTCGGCTTTTAAGTTATATAAATTTGTTAATGATTCTCTCAAAGAATGTTAGTCTTTGTTGTTTGTGATTATATTTCTTTTTAATTTTTAATTGTTGTGTGTTAGTTTATAAGTTTACGATGGGGCTGGCGTGTATCTTTAAAATACAAAAGCCCCTTAAAACCAAAAGAATGAAAAAAAAAAACATTTCGATAAACAATTTTTTACTAGGTTAACATGAAGAAAAAAGAATTAAGCATATGTGTCTCAATGGAATCTCACCAAGTCAAAACGAAGCACTTTTCTCCTGCATACAGGGGCCTAAAAGTGAATCTTTCATCCCGAAACAAAAGCTTATTATTTCACAGAAGCCATAATGCGAAGTATGTAAAAATTGCAAGTGAAAATGCTATTAGACTTTGCTTTTAAATCATTAATTAAAAATTTAACTTTCTCCTTGTGTTTTGAGTTTATCAATAGCATATGGTTATTAGGTTACTAGGAGGAAAAGTGAATTAAGCATATACCTGTTAGTGGAATCTCACCGAGAATGAGTCACTTTTCTCCCGCATACAGGAACTTAAAACCATTAATTACGTAAGAAGAACTTATTATTTCATAGAAACCATTATGCGAAGAGATCATCGTGGGTGGAAGAACCCTATTTTCCTCCCAATGAAAAGTTCGACCTATTCGACTAAACTTTTGAATCCTTCATTGAAAATTTAACTATTCTCTCCTGTTTTGAACTGCCTTTGATGTTTCTATAAACAAATATCGTATTAGTGGAATCTCATCAAGCGAGAACGAGGCATTTTTCTCCGACATGCAGGGGCCTAAAACCGAACCTTTCTTCCCGTAAGATAATCTTAGTATTTCATAGAAGCCATAATAAGAAGTAAGTGAAAATTGTGGGTGAAAATGCTCTATTTCTCGCCCTATGAATAGTTGGACCTGTTCGAAATTTAACTGTCCTCTCGTGTTTTGAGATGCCTTTGACACTTCGATAATGGTTACTAGTAGAAACCATAATGCGAAGTGAAAATTGCTGGTTAAAAAAGGTCCTATTTTTCTCCCTGTGAAAAATTCTGCCTCTCCGACTTGACTTTTCAATCATTAATTAAAAATTTAACCATCCTCTCGTATTTGAAGCTGCCTTTTACACTTCGACAAACAAATGGTTATCACGTTATCGGGAGGAAAAGTGAATTAAATGTGTGCGTGTTAGTGGTAATCTCACCGAGAACAAGGCTCTTTTCTCCCGCATACTGGAGCCTAAAAGCAAACCTTTCATCCTATAAGGAAATGGCTTTGTGGCTCATAAATTCTCGTTCAAAGAAGTCGTCCGTTTGAATTCCCACCACTAGGTTTCTTGTAATAAAAGCCACTTAGCTTCTTGATTTTTCTTTCAATTCCATCATTCGTGAGTTATAGGTAGATTATATCTTCAAGTGAGTTCTCAGTCAAGTGTTAATCTGTATGCAATAAAAGAATTACAGCAACCTCTTATGAAATCTAAATAAATACAAAATTTAACAAAAAAAGAACCGCCTTCAAAACCAACTCTTACAAATACATGAATATGCTTTAAAAATTTATATATTATTTTTTAGAATTCTTCGTTTTCTTATATTCGGAGTCGGTGTCAGCCAAGGTAGGCGTTTCTCGCGTGTTTCCAATATAATACCGACTTATAAATATTTCAATGGAGCAAGAAACGTAAGCTCATTGCCATTTGATTACAGACAGTTACATATTCTGCCACAAATCGCACCGTTACTGTAAGCCGTTGAGGAGTTCCATTGATCATCATATTTAACTAAGACAATCACTTGACCATATCAATGTTACGGTAGGTAACTCAAATATCCGGAGAGCCCATAAAAGAATCTGCCGAGTATCGTTAATTAGCTCCAAAGAATTGAAAAGCTCAGTTACTTGGTCAGGGATCCCATGATCAAAATCTAACCAAACTATCATCAAACAACTCTTGAAATATGTCCTTTCTAATAAAAAAAGAATCATCTAAATCGGTTGTTATGGTCTTGAGTTATTCGTCCATGTGTCGCGTACATGCTTAATGCAAATTCAAGACTTATCCGATTTTCTGATGGATGCTATCATCAGGACTGGATTGAAAAACAAAACGACAAGCACCACCTTTCATATGAAAAAGGAATCATCCCAGGCGAAAGTTATGTAATAAACAATACAGATAAATTGATAACCTCCTCCTCTTTTTGAAATCCGTTAAAAAGGCTGACACCTTAGAAGTATTTCCAGTCCCAATTACCTTTACCCTATTATTACCTGAAGTGGTAGGCAACAAAGAACCTTCCGAGGGACATTTGTTACCCATAGAATTCTCACACCTGCGCCAATACATCGTTATTTATGAGAGGGTAAAATTGGGTAACGACGAGTATTAATATTAACTTGGAAGTTATTGGAAGTTATATATATATATATATAAAATAAATAAGTAGCAGCCCATTAACGTCCCACTGCCGGGCACAGGCCTCCTCACTCCAAGGAGTGAGGGTTTTTAGAGCATAGACCCACCACGCTGCTCCACTGCGGATTGGCAGAAATAGTACACAACAAGTGCACTCTCTATTCCTTCACTCTCATAGTCCGATGTGACGGGAATCCGACACGACCGGAGAGAGATCAGGCGCAGGACCAACGGCTTAACGTGCTCTCCGAGGCACGGGGATGGATCACACCGCCAACTTCCCAACTTCGGGAAATATTGAGAAAATCTTAATAGAAAACTCAATATTGATTTTTAAATTGGCCCGACCTGGGACTCGAACCTAGGTCCTCATGTCTGTAGTCGAACATGCTAACCACTAGACCAATGAGGCAGTTATATATATATATATATATATATATAACAGTAAATTGGTCTTAAAATGTTATAAAATTTACTAGACCAAGCCTTTTGTTATAGAATATCTGTTAAAATTAATAATTACGTATGTATTAACCACACGACTGAAGTAGGTAACAATCACACCTTTCGTAACGCTCTAGTCACGCATTAGCTAGCTTACTCTCCAAATCAAGCGTCCCCATAGAAGATTTACTTAATTTTCCCGCGCGTTTTAACGGAAATAACCGTCGCTTTCCCCTCCTCGAACGGGCGTTTTGCGTCGATTGTCCCGCGGGTCGAATGACGCTAAGCGTGGCTCTTGGCAGTTAAATGTTCATGAGAGACTATCAAATATTATGATTTTTGTTAAACTATACAATGTTATCTTTTGTTTATTAAATTAGGATTAGTGTAACGTCATGTTGCTTAAAACTTTAAGATTAAGTAGAAAGTAGTGAAGTAGAAAAAGTGCGTCTTATATTTATAGGCTCGTGTCTTAAAAATTAAACTTAACTCAAGGGTTTTCATTGTTACTCACATCACTTATATAATCAAAAACACAAATAATCAGTAATTAACACTAACAGTTTCTAAAATACCAAAAAAAAACTTAACGACCTCCGATGCGACACACGCACGGTGAGTAACGGTCTCTTTGTAACTAATGTATCTTTTGTTTATTCTATGGACTGGTGTTATGCCGACGTAAATTAAGGTACGAATACGTTACCGAGTAGCGAAATAGGTAATACACATCTTGTTTTAAAAAGTAAGAGATGCTTATATTTCAGTTTGTCCGAGTTTAGACGGAACTATCGTATCATGTCAACTGGTAGTTGACAACGATGATTCACATAGTTAGCGCTTGACCGTGATCTCACCTAATGGTAAGTGATTATATAGTCTAAAAAGGCGCATTAATGTCATAAGACCCAATTTACCGTTTCGCAACGGAATACAAATCTCTTGTTTGGCGGTATATCTTTGCTGGTAAGGTGGTAACTAGTCATGGCTATACCAGGGATCGAACCCAAGGCTTCTGCTAGCAAAACGAATATTCTCAACACGGTGCCAGTGAGCTCGTCCATATATTTCGGTATTTTCTTTTAATTACGTTAACAGATGGATGCTTCCAGATCTCGTGAAAATATGCGGCAAAAATAAGTGGTAACTGTGCAGGAAGGGTGGTAGTCTTAGCCGAAGCCTCCCATTAGTCTCGTCGTCGTCGTTGCTTCAACCGATGGACATCCACTGCTGGACATAGGTCTCACGTAATGACGTCCACAAGGCCCGATCTTGCGCCGCCTGGCTCCAGCGGCTACCGGCGACCCTCTTTATATCGTCGGTCCACCTTGTGGGGGCCTGCCTACACTGCACCGTCCGCTGCGGGGTCGCCACTCCAGCACATTCGGCCTTCAACGTCCATCGGTCCTTCATCCTATGTGCCCCGCCCATTGCCACTTCAGGTTCGCGATTCGTAGGACTATGTCGGTGACTCTGGTTCTACTATGGATCTCTTCATTTCTGATTCTATCACGTAGAGAAACTCCGAGCATAGCCCTCTCCACGCTGAGTTACTCTGAGCTTCCGCATGAGGCCTATAGTCAGCGACCACGTCTCAGAACCGTATCGTCCAAGAGATTTGTGTTTCGGGACGATACTGTGTAGAAGTCATAAAGACTGAATTGCCTCTTACCAGATTAGGCTCCTATCTTAGATTATATCATCACTTACCATCAAGTGTGATTACATTCGAGCATATTGGGTCAAAAAAAATGTGAATACACCGCTGTTAAAAGCTTAATAACTGACGATCTTTCTAGTGTCGTTCAATTAGCGAAACAAAAGGGTTTGTGTGACATGGAAGCAACAGGTTGTCAATTAAAAATAACCGACTTCAAATTGTCAACTTTATAACAGAAACGAGACATTTTTGGTATAGTCCTTGTAAATAATTATAGCTACTAACTTTGTGATTTATTTATAGACATATATTTTGTAATACTAATAAAAATATATTAATTATTTGCATGTAGCGCGAATTAGTCCAACGCTGACAGATATGTCAAACACTATAAGGTTACGTTAAAAAAGTTTATATAGTCAAAAGCACTATAGTAACTTTTCTAAAGTAACCCCCTTAAGGTTACATTAAAAAAGTTACTAGGGTTGTTTAATTTGCTTAAAACTTGTGATATTTTTGACGTATGGACTTGTCTGGGTTTAAAAGCTTACGTCCCACTGCTGGGCACAGGCCTCCTCACTCCGAGGAGCGAGGGTTTTTAGAGCATAGACCCACCACGCTGCTCCACTGCGGATTGGCAGGCATAGTACACAAGTGCACTCTCTATTCCTTCACTCTCATAGTCCGATGTGACGGGAATCCGACACGACCGGAGAGAGATCAGGCGCAGGACCGACGGCTTAACGTGCTCTCCGAGGCACGAGGGTGGATCACACCGCCAACTTCCCAACTTCGGGCAAATATTGAGAAAATCTTAATAGAAAACTCAATATTGATTTTTGAATTGGCCCGACCCGGGACTTGAACCCAGAACCTCACGTCTGTAGTCGAACATGCTAACCACTAGACCAATGAGGTAGTTATACAAAAATATAAACAATACTTAAAATATGGGATTAAATATATTACTTGTCGTCACTTGAATTATAAAGTGAGAGATAATAATTAGTAACATGTCGTTTAAATATCTCCAGTTATTGTGCTTCCCTTACTACAAGAGGAAGATCATTCCACAACTGAACTGCTTATTGTTAATGTGACAGGTGAGAGGTTCGTAGACTTCTCTCACCTGTCCTAAACTTAAATTCTTCTTTGAGATAAGGAGGACCGTTAGGATAAAACAACACATAGTACAGAAGAGAAAGCGTATATATAATAAATAAAAATTTTAACAAAAAACGAACTGCCTTCATAACAAACTCTTGCTAATATAAATAATAATAATAATAATAAAATTTCTTTATTCTAGCAACATAGTCTCACTCGTTTTAGATGTTAGTAACATAAACAACTTATTAGGAATCTTACTTTGGCAGAGACTCTGGAAGATCTCAATGCAATGCTCGGTGACCTCAGCAGAGCTTCTCGACAGGTGGGCCTAAAAATGAACATGGATAAGACGAAAGTTATGTCCAATATCCATGTTCCGCTCCACCCAGTCATCGTTGAGAACTCTACACTCGAAATTGTTGACGAGTATACATACCTGGGACACATAGTCCAGCTAGGTAGGTCCAATTTCGAGAAAGAGGTCAACCGCCGAATCCAACTCGGTTGGGCAGCGTTCGGGAAGTTCCGGAAGACGTTTTCGTCCAATATCCCTCAGTGCCTGAAGACTAAAGTCTTCGAACAGTGCGTGTTGCCAGTGCTTACCTACGGATCGGAAACGTGGTCGCTGACTATGGGCCTCATTCGGAAGCTCAGAGTCACTCAGCGTGCGATGGAGAGGGCTATGCTCGGAGTTTCTCTACGCGATCAAATCAGAAATGAGGAGATCCGTAGCAGAACCAAAGTCACCGACATAGCCCTACGAATCGCGAACCTGAAGTGGCAATGGGCGGGGCACATAGTCCGACGGACCGATGGACGTTGGGGCCCGAAGGTGCTGGAGTGGCGACCCCGCACCGGGCGGCGCAGTGTAGGTAGACCCCCCACAAGGTGGACCGATGACATAAAGAGGGTCGCCGGTAGCCGCTGGAGCCAGGCGGCGCAAGATCGGGCCTTGTGGATATTATTTCGTGAGACCTATGTCCAGCAGTGGACGTCCATCGGTTGAAGCGACGACGACGACGAATCTTACTTTTCCTAATCTAACCTAAATTTAATTACAATAATTTTAACAAAAAATTCAATTTAATTAATTCCTATACTAATAAACTCCCACCTTACTATCCAGCCCAAACTTCTCCTTGAGGAATTGGTGGTAAAGAGGAGAGTCCATCTTTCCAATAAACATCTTCAAGGTGCTGTTTGTGCTGAAACGTAACCTTGTCAATAAAGATGCCAGCCTTTATTGACATGGCCGATGCCGATTAAAATCTGGATAGGCCGAACAACATACGAAACGCGTTATTGTATTGAACCCTAAAAGTGTCCAGTGCCTTTTGGGTGTAATTAGTCCAAAGGGTCCCAGTGTAGAAGGTCTGGCAATACGCTTTAAAAAGCGTAATTTTAACCTCCTCGCTACACCGGGAGAACCTTCATAAAGCATATTAATATTTGTAAAAGCTTTTTTTGAAGGCGGTTCTTTTTTTGTTAACATTTTATGAGTTTTAGTGCATCTAGTATACTAACAAATATGTCTGAATATGGGTACAGCATGTTACTCAAATGAGACCGCACCGTTTAAATAAAACAACTTTGGGAACCTTATACGATACAGGTCAGTTAGTTATTTTGCCACCCCGCTATCACCAGTTTTTTATAAGATAATCAAACGCAACACTAATACGTAAAACTTTCCTTATCCCTTCCCCCCCCCCCCCCCCCCCCCCCCCNTAAGGGCAATTGCCATTTGATTACAGCCAGTTACACATTCTGCCATAAATCGCACTCTTACTGTAAGCCGTTGTGGAGTTCCATTGATCATCATAGTTGACTACGACAATCACTTGCCCTTACCGAAGTTACGGTAGGTGACTCAAATATCCGGAGATCTTATAAAAGATTCTGCAGAGTATCCTTAATTTGTTCCTAAGAATTGAAGAGTTCTGTCACTTTGTAATGGAATCGATCATCAGAACTTAACCAAACTATCATAAAACAACCCTTGAAGTATATACATTCCAATAAAAAAGAACCATCGAAATATGTTAGAGTGATCTTGAGTTATTCGTCCATTTGTCGCGCACATGCTTAATGCAAATTTAACACTTATCCGGTTTTTTCATGGATGCCATCATCAGAACTGGATTTAAAAATGGGACATAAAAAAAATACAGACGAATTGATAACCTCCTCCTTTTTTTGAAGTCGTTTAAAAAGCATATGAGGTACAGTGCCTTCGTCTAATCCACGCTCATAGATGAAATTATCACTAATCCAGGCGTTATTGAGTACCATCACATTTTGCGATTAATTTTTATGATATAGATATACAAAACCCAGGCAGCTACGGTGCCCAGCAGTGGGACATTAATGGGTTGCTACTTACCTTTACTTTTACATTACGTAAATGAGAACGACTACTTTAGGTTAGTTTGTATAAATGTAGAGGTTTCGTGAGTGAGCAGTATATGATAATTTATTTTATTTATCTTTATTAAAAGGCACTTGTCCCAGTTTACAGTTTAGTAACATAAAGCAAAACTTAAATTCATATTAATAATAATTAAATTTTAAATTAGAATACAATCAAAATTAAATCTAATAATAATAGTACATAAATCTACGGGTAATATATAAAACTTCCTCGTCATTTTCGTATTTGTACAAAGTTATAATATGTTATTTACTTTTTTATTTTTGTCATGATGAACTGCAAGCCAATACTTAAGAATGGAATTCCTCGGGCACTCCGAACGCATCTTAAGGATAGTATTCTGAGAGTCACGAATGCTACTCCAAAATGGTACGATTCGAGATCCTATAATTGCGAAGTAGTCCGGAACGCTGGCTTCGGCAAACATACCCGAAGCACTGCAGTATCTCGGTAGTCTCATCAAAATGCGGTATGCATTATTATACATCACTCTGAGGCCACTACGTGAGTTGTTCGTGCAATTGGCCCAAAGTTGACACGTGTAGAAGCACTGACAGTATGCTCTAAACAGCGTCAACTTTGCTTCATCACTGCAACGGGCGAATCGACGTGCTCGCATGTCGCACCGAACAGCCAGAGCCCTCTTTTCTCATTTAACATCCTCGTCATCCCGCAGATCCTCCGTCAAAATGTGTTCTAAGTACTTGAAGCCTTCCACTCTTTCTATACACGTTCCATTTAAGAAAATAGGTGGTATTTTCTCCGGACCATTACCCACTCGGAATCGTGATCACGTGCAAACTCTTCACATATATTAAGCAGATGCCTAAGGCCTGTGATTGAGGGACTTAGAAGCACCATGTCGTCAGCATAGCTGCTATTATTTACGCAAGTACTACCAATATGACGGGCTACCTTGGCACTTCTAAGTTGTTCAATCAGATCATTCACATAAATGTTGAAGAGGTCCGGAGAAGTAAGTCCGCCTTGACGAACGCCACATTTTAATCTACAGTCATTAGAGGCGACGTCGCCCCATTTAACAAAATTAGTTTGGTATTTGTACCGGTATTTCAACAATTCTACAGTTTTATTTGGTACATTTGACTTAATGAGCTTCTGCCAAAGTAAATTTTAGCCAAATTAGCGAGCAGTATTTCTAGAGAGTTAGAGAAAGAGATAGAGAGAAAGAGTGAGATTTCTACACTCCTCTATAATATGAGATTTTATACATGTATAACACTGTATAAAATCTCATATTCCTAAGTGTACAAAGTGTTCTGCTTCAAGCGTTAATATATGAAAAACAAAATCGGGGGATGCTGTTTGGTGTTGTAGCAGCATATCTATCAACTCCATCGAAAATTTAATTACACCACTAGATAGCTAAAGAATCAAAGAATTTATTAAGCTAAATAAGGTATGTTACACATCTCACGCGCTAGATTCACGTACAATAAACTCCCGTGTCGATAAAACAGCTAGACCCCATGTTTTTCTACATTATATATCTGTAGATTGTACAAGAATCAAGCTAAATTTTATTTCTCTCTTTGAACAATCTGAAGGTTATATAGAAAAACAATTCTTTGAACATATTCATTGAACATTGAACATCATTTATTAAGACATACGCGATATTATTGACAATAGAGAGGGACCGCTTTTACCCATTCTTTACTTGACAACTGACAAATGATTGCTGTCTAGATACGCCCGACGGACATTCTTTTTGTTGTAAATTGTGTACTACATCCATCTTTGCAATCTCTTTTATAAAAGGACCTTGTTTTATTACAGCCTTGGATTTAGCTGTGTTATTCAGTAAGTAAGTCATTATGACTATATTTACCCATTTTTCTTCATTCCGTTTTGTGTTACGTAAACATTAAATGATGAAACATTATCTATCTCATATTAGGTTGGCTATTTATTTAGATTGTATCTTCACTCACTATCAGGATCAAAATCAAAGTATTCTTTATTCAAGTAGAATCAAAAATCACTTTTTAAGTGTCAGTTGGTAACAAATATGCCACTGGTTCGGAAGGTTGATGCTATTGAGAAGAATCCTACAAGAAACTCAAAGGTTACTTCTTTAAATAGTCTTTGTAGGTTATAATGTGTTATGCAAAATCAACTAGTATATAATAAACTTCCTAATCAAGAAGGAAAAAACCATTTATTGCATCAAAAAATAATAACAACTGAAGATACAACAACTATATGCGTGCAAAGACAGTCAATAAAACCGCTGATTATAATGCACGTGGGGAGATAAATAGAGCATTCTCACCCGTACAATGATGTTACCTCAACGATGGTTACTTACATTGTCATAACAAGTTTTGAAAAATGTCGCTCCTTGGTTTTAGAGTCGCTCACTAATTTGCAGGTTAAGTAATACTATTCTCAAATTCTTCATTATTATATTACATACTTTGAATGGTTTAAAATACAATACTATCGTTCATACAAACTAAGAACTGTCACTAGGCGAATATACCTTCATTCTCCTGTGCTGTTCCTCTTATACCAAACGCCCCACTCAAAATAATTACCCCACTCAAAAATAATAAATCGACCAATGACAGTCAGACAGTAATTTATCGATTTATTATACACTGATATAATAATAAAGACCTCAGCTTACCTTATAAAGACCTAAAGACCGACATATTCACTGATATAATTTTAAAGACCTCAGCGTAATAAACAAATATAGTAATTTAATAGCAAACCACAAATAAAATAATCATGATCGCTAAAATTGGTTATTACTGGGCGAGTGAAGTGATTTGGGCTTATGCGAGAGGGAACGAGGCACTTTTCTCCCGCTTCAAGGGATCAAAAAGCGAATCTTTCCTCCCACTGTAAGAAATATGTTGTCATCAGACGATTTCTTTATTTGATCATTAATTTTAATTTATTTAATTCTTATTGCAAACATAATAAGAAAGTTTTATAATATCGCAAAATATTATAAAAATAACTAGGGTTACGTTGTTAAGAAAAGCAAAAAACAAACTGTAATATAGTGTCTACAATGATTTTGGATTTGCGGGTACTGCCTGTTTGCTTTCCAGCATCGATATTTAAGGGTAAGGGTATTAATACAAACATATAACCTATTTATTACGTGGTTCGCGTGAAAATCTTTTATATTTACTGTTTTTGTCTGAATGAAAGGAGACTGACAAAAAGGATTTATGAGTCAAGAGTGAATGGGAAAGTTGGATGGGGAAGATCAAGGCGGACGTTCCTGGTCCAAATCCAGGACATTTTAAATTAGGGCGAGTTCAATAGTACTCTACTTGTATGCAAGGTTTAATGAGGATAAAAGAAGCGAAGGAGATATGCAAGGATCGTGGCAAGTGGAAGGACTTGGTCTCTGCCTACCCCTCGGCTAAAATGTCGCGTTTTTCATGAGTTTTCCCAATAATTTTTACGTACATCCTTTTAGGATACATTTTGTTTAAATCTTGCAACCAACTATATATGTCATCCAATCGGAAGTAGCTTTTCCAGTCAAAAGAGTCCATATTACGTCTTATGTAAGATCTTACGATTTGCATGTCAAAGGCCCTGTAATGAAGCCCTTTAAACATTCTAATAAGATGTTTTCAATGAAAATATTTAACTATTATCTAACCAGATAGTAAGTGATACAGTAAATGGGAATGAGGCGTGATAAAATACATACTATGTATGTATTTTATTTATTATTTGTGCAAAACTGTAGACATCTGTAAGTGTATAGCTTTGTTAACCTTTCCTCAAAACAATATCCCGTTCTTTACACCCCTTGTTAAGACGATTGCCATTCGCCGAATACGTGCCTTATAGAGTTGGCAAACCGCCAGTCGCTACTCAAGTGTTATTCACTAGTATTTCTCCACGGTACTATAAGAAAAACAGGACAGCTTATATTTTATTGCCACACTTCATTTAATACTAGCAATGCCTTGCGGTTTTACCCGCGTACATACCGATCTCGTGGCATTTTCGTGAACATAAAAGTTTTATTTCGCTTAGTTTTTAATTACTTCCTTTCAGATTATTAGGTACAAACTTATGAATGAATGAATGCATAATCTAATCAGTACCAGTTGTAAGGGTCGCTACAAATTTTCTTTATATCTTTTGAATGGATTGTCTGATCTTAATCATTTAAAAAGTATTTTACACGTATTGAAACGGTTTTTAATGGGATAAGGATTAATACAGAGGTATGAATAATATGGTTTGATTATTGTCGGCAATTTTATTTACTTGGAAAATGTAAAAAAGTAGTTGTAGTGGCATAACTACAGTAGTTAGACATGTGGTGTACTGGACTTTCTTGTAGATATTAATACCTTATTTAATATTACACCACATTTTTTAGCTCTATCATCTATAGTTTGGACAGCGCATGTGATGACAGATTTTTTGTGATTAAAATTTTTTGGCACCTTGGGCTACATTGATGCATTTTTATTAGGGATCCCTATTTTTTTGAGAAAGTAATATAGCCTATATTGTTCGGTGAAAATACTGCTTTCAAATATGGACAAAATTTAGAAATCGGTCTAGTAGTTTTTGTGTGAAAACGTTATAAACATGCATACGTTATATATTTACAAGAACACGAATGTTCCTAATGGCACTAACTGATATTTGTATACTAAAAGTCATCTAAATTTGTTTACAAATGAAGGCATTATTATATAATAACTTAAACAGATTCATAATATTGAGTATGTAATAAGTTGGCACATTTTAAACTGAATTTGTTTGATATAGCCATCAATTTCAGTGTAAAATATGCCAATTTCAGTCAATTTTAGGAATCTTCGCATTGTATAAAATAAAGTCCCTTCCGCTTTTTATTATCTTATAACTTTTAAATTATTCAATGAGTTTTAAAGCTGTGTAAACCTATAGATAGAATAGTTTAAGAGGAAGGTTTACATATACAAAACATACATAGTATAGTACAGAAAAACGGAAAAAAAATCAAAGATTTGTAATGCGATGTCGTAACAAACAAACTTTTGTGAGCTTAAATGACAAACGCTAGCTAAACTTTAAAGATAGATCAAATTAATGTGCTAAGGAATTGTATATATTTAAAAGATCTATAAAAATTTCGCAATATTATATTTTTATATCTAAATGACAACCCACAGTAACCATTTTTATCTTTTAAGTATTAGAAATGTTATGTGTTATTTACCAAGCTATTTTATATAATACAGTATTGTTCTTTACCCAAATAAATACATTACATACATTGTATATTTCATGTAGATTAAAACTGCTCTAATAGCATCTCAGTAAAATGGATATCTTAGAAGTTATCAGCGATTTAAAAGCGGTCGGCGGGTGCGCGGTGTAACAATGTCAGGAGTCAGCTAGTGTTACATGGATTACAATATCATATTAAATAATCATAAACATGTATGAAAAACATATCTTATAAGATGAAGCACGTATTTGAGTAAAGATTTACGACGTTCACGTTGTAATAAAACGATGGAATAAAAGAGTACGTAACAATAAATTCAAGAAGGTATTCATTTTATGAACTCTGAAATCCCTTAAAGGTAATATTAATGTTACAAAATATTCAAAATATAAAGCTGTTTACTTTTTATCAAATTAAACAGTATTACGTTTCATTGAGGCTAAATTTACCAATAATTATTACGGACTTCCTTATTGAATACCTTATTTATTACACAACAAATTATTCACATTTGTCTTTCCACGTTAAACTCAAAAACGGCTATAAACCAATAGACTGAGTGATTATTGAGTAAGGTTTTTGAAGTTATACTTCTTTAGGCGCATGAGGGTAATATTTATACCGATGAAACGCGTGATTGAAGATCACGAAGATTTGCATTTTAAATTTACAAAAGATGGAACATGGGAAAGTGATATTGAAAGGTGAGTGAATGCAGGAAATATGGTAAATGGTGCTTTATGAATAGCCAGATGGTGTCTCAAAGGGCTAGACTGGCTGTGCATGCTGGAGTGTTGGTGCCAACACTTATGTATGGTAGTGAAAGTTGGGTATGGCAGAAGATACACAAAAGTAAAATAAATGCGGTAGAGATGAGAACATTAAAATTGAGAAAGGTGTGCTTAGATGGTTTGGGCATGTAGAGAGAATGAACGAAAGGAGACTGAAAAAAAAGGATTTATGAGTCAAGAGTGAATGCGAAAGTTTTTAGGGGAAGACCAAGGCGAACGTTCCTGGATCAAATCCAGGACATTTTAAATAAGGGCCAAGTCAAGAGTACTCTAAACAGACGAACTTGTATGAAAGGTTTAATGAGAATGAAAGAAACGAAGGAGATATGCAAGGATTGTGGCAAGTGGAAGAACGTGGTCTCTGCCTACCCCTATGGGAATGACGCGTGATGCTATATATGTAATTTTCGACACTATTAATGACAAATAAATTCCTAACAAATCTTCATTTTTCCCTTCCTCTAAGTCTCGGAAATCTAAAGTTTTACATTTATATAAAAATAAACAAGACATAAAAGTTTGCCAAAGAAGTTTCACTTTTTATATGTGTATTTTGTACGTACGCACTTTGATTATAGAATTTGTAAACATTTTTGAGTAAATTTCATTATTTAAAGCGTCAAAAAAATTTAACAGTCAATGACATGTTCATTTCATTAGAAATGTTTAAATTATTGTACCATTCAATTTATCTTCCGCAAGAAATAATGACAACCTCATTGATCCAGTGGTCAGCTTATTCAGCTACAGACATGAGTTCCTAAGTGGCAGTCGTATCCGATTCAAAAATATTTAATTTTTTGTTAAGAAATTCTCAGTAATTGCCCTGTGTTGCGTAGTGCGTCTCCTGTTCCTCTGAAAGCACGTTAAGCCGTCGGTCCTTCGCCTGATCTTTTCCTGTCGTGTAGCCGTTTGACTGATCAGTCATGTTTTTTTTTAACTCAGGAATTTTTCCGCGCTTGTTAACGGAAATAACGCACGGACGTTTTTGCGTCGATTGTCCGGCGGATCGAATGACGTTAAAGTGGCTCTTGGGATTTAAATGTTCATGAAACTCTACCAAATGTTATGACTTTTATATTTGCTAATAATTAAACTATATATTGTTATCTTTTGTTAATTAAGACATTTTTTGCTGGGAAATACTTCTACGTACTCGCTGTTTCCGAAATACCCACTAAAACCCAGTGGAGCCCTCTGCACTGAGGAGCAGATGGGCAAACGCACGCCTCCTTCTCCCTGCCCTCCTATGATTGGGACGAGAGAAATTACCCGCGGCGTCACATTCCCCAGCGCCTCTTTCTGCAAGATAGCAGCCTCACAGAAAGAAGCAACCGCCCACTATCCTGCTTCGCTGCCGGTCATGGTGGTAATTATTTTCGGCAGCGAAAGATCATTTCCAGCTGTGGACATCAAGAGATACCGCCAAGCGGGACAGTCTGATACCGTATGGCGCGCCGTATCGACGAGAGCTCCACATTCGAGACAGGTAGGTGAATCCTCGCGCCCCACAATCCAGTGCAGGTATTTCCCGAAGCATCTGTGTCCGGTAAGCACTGCACCAATCTGAAGGATAGCGAACCATGTCTTCTCGAAAGCTAGCCGTCTAAAACGGGCCTGATCTCTGCCACCGTAACATCGCCCGCCACCGGATTGTTTATTAAGACTGGTGTAGCGTCATGTTGCGTTTTACTTTGAGATAGTGAAAAAAGTCCATCTTGTATTTATAGGCTCATATGTTAAAAAACAAAACTCACCTTAAAGGTTTTCATTGTTATTCATATCTTTTATAAAATCGAAAATAATTACTAATAAACACTCACAGTTCATAAAATACCACAAAAAAACTTAATGACGCGACAGAAGAACCGTTAGCAACGATCACTTTGTAACTGACTTATTTTTTCCATTGTCTGGTGCTATCCGCATATATATGATAGTTATCGAGAAGTGACATAGAATATACACATTATGACAAAAAGAAAGAGACGCTTATATTGCCGATTTCCTGAGTTGAGACAGTATTTTTTTTATGTAAACCGGTAGTTGACACGGACAATTGAACGGATATTATTGCCGTCACATTCCATTATGAGAGCGGCCTGGTTAGTCTTTGCTCTAAAAACCCAATTTCCTATGACTAATGAGGCCAGTGATGACCTACGGCTCCGAAACGTGGTCGCTGACTATGGGCCTCATACGAAAGCTTAGAGTCACTCGGCGTATGATGGAGAGGGCTATGCTCGGAGTTTCTCTACGCGATCAAATCATAAATGAGGAGATCCGTAGCAGAACCAAAGTCACGGACATAGCGCTACGATTCGCGAACCTGAAGTGGCAATGGGCGGGGCACATAGTCTGAGGGACCGATGGACGTTGGGGCCCGAAGGTGCTAGAGTGGCGACACCGCACTGGGCGGCGTAGTGTAGGGAGACCCCCCACAACGTGGACCGACTACATAAAGAGGGTCCCCGGTAGCCGCTGGAGCCAGGCGGCGCAAGATCGGGCCTTGTGGGCATCATTTCGTGAGACCTATGTCCAGCTGTGGACATCCATCGGTTGAAGCGACGAGGAATGAGGCCTGTACCCAGCAGTGGGATATTAATGGGCTGCTACATGTACCTTTTTAATCAGAATTTTTTTCTGTTGTCGAAATATATATGTCGGAGTGCAGTAGTCTGTGGAACGCTGGCGCCATCTATCTATCGGCGTGGAACAGAGTCAATAGTGATAATCCCGCGCGCGTCTCTCAAGTGACAGTCCGCCAGAGCGATCGACTGTTAAAACAGTCGCGTTCCTAGCTATTATTGTCTGTACTTCTGTAAATTGTTATCGGGAGTTTTAAGCGATTGGCCATTATAATCTGAGTTAATAAATAAAGTGTTTCATTGCACCAACATTACCCACCAACGCCCACAGTATGGAAATTGAATTATGGGTGCCATTAATGACGTTATCGGTGGATAAACTTCTCTCTTATTCTCCGACATATATAATACATCTTTTTATAAATTAAATGTAAGCAAACGAAGTTATTTTGCTAGTTATATAATATAGCTAAAAAGATTCAATTTAATAAAAATATGCATTAGAAATTTTCATTCCCGGGTAAATTATTAAATCATTCAATTTATCTCGCGCAAGCATAAGTTATTTTCTGATGTAAATAATAACAGGATTTCGCTGACGATATGACGCTTAAGGTGTTTCATCTCACACCAACCATCCATCATTCCTGTCAGACGGTAACATATATCCAAAGGAGCTCGTTTATTTGGTCATACATTTCCTGCCTTCCAGTTTTTGTTACTTATTCATTTTCTGTGTAGAATTCTTTCCAAAATATGCTTTATTCAAGTAAGCTAAAAGCAGCTGAGAAGAAACCGGCAAGAAACCCATAGGTTACTCTTTTAAATAAAGTTTTGTAGATTACAATGGCTTCTGTGTGTAATTGGAATCAAATCCAAACATTTTTATCGCTTAAATAATCTTCAATATTATAATATGCCTTTTGTAAAAGATTGTTTGACATATTGTTTTATTTCATTCTAAAAAGATATTATGAATTATTGATTAATATAGTGACAACATTTAAAAATTCTTAAAACATTGTGCAATACTATAAAATGTTATGCAATACGAGGTGGCTTTAACGAGCAGAACAATTGTCTAAACAGTCTCTCGTGCTGCCTTATGGTGCTGTTGTTTTATGATAAATAGTGCTAAATTGTATAAATTCAACTTGTGAAGTAATTATTTTTTGCAAGTTTTGTATATTTAAATAGTGAAGAGAATAAAAGTTGCAGCTAACTCTAAAAACAGCAATACTTCAATCCTTTACAACCCTTTTTTAGCATTTGGAAGTAGACTATATCCTTTCTCAGGCTTTAGACTATCTGAGGATGAGTCCAAGCCCATCAGGCTATAATCCAAAAGTGGAAGGAGTCATCGGGTCCCCAGTAGCGGGTGTAGCCACTGTGGAGGCGATCTGTCCTGGCGCAATGACTTTCCAGGGGGCTCACGAACCTTTCCTACAGGCTGGTGCAGGTTTTGACCGAGCATGGTTGCTTTGGAAAGTTCCTGCACCAAATTGGCCAAGAGGAGTCACACTGTAGCAGAAAGCGCAACCTCAGGGGCCTTTGGTGGCGCTGATCGGCGAGGAACTCTAGCTTGAGACCATTTTGGGTACGATGGTCTCAAGTGAGAGATGTTGGGCGGAAGTGGCCTTCTAAAGGAACCCCATGAGCGAGAGAGGGAGATTGATAGTAGATGCTTGTTTGTGCATCTGCTCACGCCTACATGAAACCTCAGTCGGATTCATCTAGGGCACCAGGGAAGAAGGCACAATCTGAACTTCTGGTTTCTCGCTTATAGATGAAGAGAGTTCCTCTGGGTTTTAATGGGTATTGCGAGGTCACGTCCCACGCCGAGTCCCACACTTCTAACCTTTTCAGGTCGGGGTAAGTGGATAAAAGCATTTCCCAGCACAAAAAAAGGCTCTAGACTATCTGTGTACCAAAATGAATTTGAATCAGATCAGATTTGGCGTAAAAACGTGACAGAGTTACTTTCGTAATTATTTTCGCAAGTAATGTGTGTGTTAATAAAGAATGTTTTACCGTGCCCTAAGAAATTTCAATTCAAAAGCTATCCATTTTAAAAAGCGAAGCTTTCTGTAGAGCTTTTCTAAAGAACCCAATGGCATCTACCGATTTGATACTTATCTACTTGGCACTACTGACGTATTCTCCGTTACTTTATAGAAGTTGTACTTGGAGTAACGCCAATACTCTGCTGGTGAGACACATGATTGCGCCAAACTTTTCAATACATATGATTAATGATAAGATATATAAACTTTCCGTAGACGTGGCAAAGTATTTCTTTATTGGCCGAGTTACATTTATATTAATACTTGTTTGTTTGTTCTTCTCGCATGTAATATCATGATATATCTTGTATTTTATCTAACAGATAATCCTGTTTTACATAATATTCATGTAAAGTTCCTTCTATTTCATTAACCGCAATAGAATTAGTGATGTAGATAGATAGATAGAAAACTCTTTATTGTACACCACAAACATGAAACAAGTAACACAGAAACAAACTTAATAAATAGTACAAATTAGGCGACCTTATCGCTCATTAGCGATTTCTTCCAGGCAACCTTAGGGTTAGGGAGATTATATGAGGTAAATAGGGTAGGTGGTGTTCCCTAATATAGACATACATACAAATATTCCTACATACTAATACATATATCTTTAAATACATACAAATATTTGAATACATATTTTAAATAGATACATACTAAACATAATAATCTAATAATATTAAATAAATAAGACATAGAACAAATAGATATCATCGTCATTAAGTACATAAAGAGAGGTAATAATTCTTTACCTGCTTCTTGAATATATCCAATGATTTAGCTTCTCTTATTGTCAGAGGTAATTCGTTCCATAAAGTTATGGCTCGAACTGCGAAAGAGTCATCGTAGAATTTGGTGTTATGCGGTATGACGTTGAGCTTTAGTTCACGAGAGGGCCGTAAACACCTTCCGTCATAATCGTGAAACTCGAACTTCTGACATAAATACGCAGGAGCACGAGGATTGAATAGCACACAGTACAGAAGAGACACAAAATGCAAGTTCCGGCGAAAACGAATAGGCAACCACTTGAGCTTTGCACGAAATTCTGATATGTGGTCATATTTTCGTAATCCAAATATGAACCGAATAGAGAGATTCTGTAGTCGCTCAAGTTTATCCAATTGGTCCTCGGTCAAATTAGGATAGCTTGCATCAGCGTAATCGAGAATAGAGATAAGTAGAGACTGTGCAAGCATAATTTTGGTAGGAATGGGAAGTAAAGAACGCAGACGTCGCAAGGATCCCATAGCTGCAAAGGTTTTCTTGCTCAAATCTCTTAGATGTGTCGCCCAAGATAATGTGTTGTCCATACTTATACCAAGATTTTTAACAACATCGCTATATGGTATAACGGTACCATTAAGTGAAATTGGTGGAAGATTAGGCCAGTCCACTCTTGAAATCAGACTTCTGCTACCAATAATGATAGTCTGAGACTTAACGGGATTAATTTTTAGGCCGAACGATTCGCTCCACTTAGAAATTATGGCAAGATCATTATTTGTAGCAGAAACAGCTGAAGGCAGATTTTCAAGAGTGGATTGGTTATAAATTTGGACATCGTCTGCGTACATGTGATAGAGAGAAGTAATGTTTTGACTGATCGTGTTGATGAAAAGAGCAAAAAGGAGTGGTGACAACACGCCTCCTTGAGGGACTCCTGCACGTACCTCGCACCATTGCGAGGTGTGGTCTTCGACACGGACTCTCTGCAGTCGTCCTCCAAGGTAACTACGAAGCCATCCAATCACCGATGGAGATACGTTAAGAGAACGCAGTATGCTAAGCAGGATATCAGAATCGACAGAGTTAAAAGCGTTACTAAAATCAAGCAGAGTCAAAACTGTAAGCCGCTTATTGTCCATGCCCCATCTAACATCATCAGTCACTTTGATTAATGCGGTCGTCGTACTATGCCCGGGGCGGAAACCTGATTGTAAAGGATTAAGTAAGTTATAAGTGTTGAGGAAAAGGGACAGCTGGCGACATACAAGTTTCTCAAGGACCTTAGATAGGAAAGGTAGGATCGAAATAGGGCGGAAATCGGAATAATTGAAAGGTTTAAGTTTTTTTGGAATAGGAATAATCTGAGCGTATTTCCAGACTGTAGGGAACTGACCTGAGGAAATGGATTCATTGAGGAGGTACGTTAAGGTAGGACAAATTATGTCAAGGATTGGGACGACCATGTTACGACTGACATTGTCGGCGCCGATGGCGTTAGATGAGAAAGACAAAACATTCTTGTTAACATCACTTTCGGTGAATGGGGAGAAAGTGAACGGTGGATAATTAGGAGTTGGCGATGAAGAAAGAAGTTTTAAGGTTCGCTCTTTTTCGATGTTATTAATAACATCACATGTTGAGAAATGTTTATTTAAGAGCTCAATGTCAACGTTAACACGTTTAGAAGAATTATGGGATAATTTACCAACTCCAAGAGATTCAAGAAACTTCCAAACTTTAGCTGAGTCGCCGTTCTCGACTGACTTATGGATATGGCGTCGTTGTGCGTCTCTACACGATGTATTGCAGCGATTCCGGAATTTTAAATATTTAGCACGGTTTGAGTCAGAGTTAAGTGATTTGAGCCTATACTTAGCTTTGTTTTTTTTTTCAATAAGCAATTTAATATCCTCCGAAAGCCAAGGCGCTGGGAGATGTCTCACTCTAATCGGTTTTATTGGAGCATGTATATCGTACAGGTTCGAGATAAGTGCATTTAAAACATTCACTTTGTCGTCAATCGTTCCCGCTCTAGCAACCGAAGACCAATCCAAGTTATTTGCGTCTTCCCGCAGACGACCTAAGTCCATTCCTCCAAAATTACGCAGCAGAAGAGTTCTCGATTTAGATTTGGGAGGACGGATTTTAAACGAGAGATAGATTAAATCGTGATAAGAAAAGGCATCGGCTGAAAGTTGTCCGTGCTTAACGACGAGTTCAGGAGAAGAAACCATAATAAGGTCAAGAAGAGATGGAACACAGCCGGGAAAGTAGTGGGTTGCATTTAAAGGTAATAAGTGTAAGTCGCATGCATCTATGACAGCATGAAGGTTATTGCACCGGTTGTCACCTCGCAGCAAACACGTATTGAAGTCGCCCATAATGATGGTATGGTTATATATTGGGATAAGATTTTCAAGTGTAGTTTCAAATGAGGAAAAGTAATTTATGGAGTTTAAGGGACTGTAAAATACACCGAGAAGTACTTTTTTGTGTGATATGAGTACTTCAACAAGTAAGTGCTCAGCCGCATCAACAGGAGGTGGTTGAGGTGACAAACTTACAACTGAGAAAGGAATGTATGATCGTAGGTAAATTGCCACACCACCACCCCCTTTGCCGATGCGGTCGTTACGTATCAGGTGAAAACCAGGTAGCGAGTATGAAGTGGACGGTAAACAAGGTTTAAGCCAGGATTCAGATACTAAAATTGCGTGGATATTACGGGACTCAAAAGTTGCAAGCATATCAGGATAGTGAGCCGGAATGCTTTGGGCATTTATGTGGATAATATTAAAGTATTTCAGAGAGTCTGAGAAGCATGAATTAAGTGCAACGTTTAAAGGAACGAAGGTTGCACTGTGATAGCTATCATCACTCGACGGTTCATTGCTTGAAAGAGAAAAAAAATCATCGGCGGCATCATCGTTTAAAGACGACATTTAAATAAAAATATAAAAATAATATATACATAAAAAAATATATATATAAATATATATAGATATATAATTAAATTTAATATAAAGATTAAGTAATTGATGCTTAACCATCTAACCCGCCAGCATTATGGAGAAATCATACACGATAGCATATACTATAAAAAGTTGGCTAATTGACAACAATAAGCGTAGAAAAAAGAGAAAAAAAAATTTAGAAAAAAAAAGCAAATTAATCTACAGTACATCTAAGCATAACAAAAGTTATAAAATTTTATGTGGAAAAAAAACATAACAAAATAAAATATCAATCATGCGTGATCTTAACTAACTTATAGTAATAACTATAAGAAAATCATAGACAATCGACCATAGAATGCAGAATAGACATCTAAAACAAATTCACTGTCTGTTTGACAATTGTCACTGTTATCTAGTAGTTGTCAAATGTCAATCTACGTATACACTAAGTTATATCAAAGAGAACTTTATAACATACTCGTTAAAGTGCAACTTAAATGACATCAAAAGCTATTTTCTAAGAACAAAATTATCTGAGTGACTTCAAGAAAAAATATTTACATATCGGTCGTATTAAGAGAGCTATAAGCAAACATGAACGATGATGAAATTACACATAATCAACCTTGTACTATAATAGGAATGTTTTACTTTCGAATGAGCCTCTTCGACCTGGTATCTTTGAGAGTCTTCACTTCCTTGGATGCAGGGGCCGGGGGAGTAAGCCTGGGTGACGCAGTGGTGGGCACAGCCACTTCAGGATGAAGATCAGGAATTGCATTTAATTCCTTTAAGGAGACAACTTTGTGCCTAGTACCATCTTTACCCAGGACTATAATAGATCCACCCTTAGTCCAGCATCCAGAGACACCAAATCGTTGTCTAGCTGCTGTAAAGGTGTTATGGCGAGCCTTTGTCAAAAATTCTGAGACAGTTATACCTGTGCCCTTTAGAGATGTTTTTGCAAACCAAACATTGTCTCTTGTAGTCATGTCCTTAAACTTCACTAAAATTGGTCGAGGCTTCTTACCATCAGCACGTCCCAAGCGATGAGATCGACTGATGGTACTTGCTGTAATATTTTCCATTCGAAGTTTGTTGGAAAGAAGTGAAGCAACACATGTATTAAGATCTTCAGTTTTGTTCTCTGCCACGCCATGCACAAGTAAAATCTTCTTGCGTGAATACATCTCTAAGGAATCTTGCTGTCTGGAAAGTATTTCTACTTGTAACTGAAGATTTTCTAGTGCAGTCAGTACAAAAGTCCGGAAGCTATTAAACTGGAAATTTACATTGGAGGTTGGATTGGTGGCTGGAATGGCTGTTTTAATCTCTTGCTGAACTTCTGCCAATCTAGTATTGAAGTGCTCAGCTAACTGAACCAAAGATTCCTTGATGGCCTCCATGTTTTGAAAGTGTTGGTACTTGTTTATATTCAAATTAAGAAAAATTATTGTGAACTTACAAATAGTGCTATGAAACTATGTGTGTCAATAGCTGGCAGGTACAGGAGTATCAGAGGTACATTAAATTTTCTAATTAAAACTAATTAATTTAATAATTAAAAACACAGAGAGCTAAAATTTATGTCTTACTTATTACACTCCTACCCACATGAATGTATAAACAATACTAATGTAAAAGTATTTCTAATTTATTAACTGTAATAGAAATAGTGTTTAAAAATGATATTTTTCTATAGAGAAGACACTTGGGTTAATGATGTATTCCTTTTATAAGCAGACATAAAGTAAATGATCTTCTAATTCATTATCTATAAAAGAAGTTGTGATTAAAATACAGTTTTCCATTGAAAAAACTGTATTAATAGAGAAACTAGGTAGTTAAAAAAAATTGTAAACGGAGAAAACATTTAATTTTTTAAATTGTTTCGTAGTAGATTATATCATCAAATAGTATCATATATATATAAAGGAAGTAGTGATTGTTCCCCGAGATATCCCTCGTGTAATTCCAGAACATATGAGATTACACAAAAGCTCTTGATGACAGTCTACATCACGAAATGTACATATATGCCAATTTTCAAGTAAAAAACGATTCTTTTTCACTTATATACTGTAAATATTAAGTATTTAAACCTACTTTTGATTGTGTTTTTTTACAAACGATGAACTGAAACTATTTGAAAGTCAAATAGAGCGACAACATTTTTTATTACTGATGGAGGTGGTAGATATGTATGTGGGAGTGCAAGAGTCTGTGGATCGCTGGCGCCATCTTTGTATCGGCAGTTCTCGAGTGGCAGTCGGCCGGAGTGGTCGACTATTGAAACTGTCGCGTTCCTAGCTATTATTGTTAATGAGTTTGTGTAAATTGATATCAGGAACATTAAGTGATTGAATATTGTAATCCCAGTTAATTAATAAAGTGTTTGATTGCACCAACATTACCTACGAATGCCCACAGAATAAGAAATTAAACAATGGATCCAATTTATAACGATGTCGAAGGAGAACCCTACGCCCCTGTGATAGAGATAGATTAAAGAAGGAGAAAAGAGTAATATTCAATGAAAAAACAAATATCCCGGCAAATACTACAGCCAGGCAACCCTACAAGTCGTAAAGAGCACTTAAATGCAACATCGCTATTTACAAACATGTTCAGTTCTGATGCTTGTACATTAACCATTAAGTTGAGAAACGATTATATTTTTCAACAATTTATATATACTTTACTGCACATCAAAAAACAACAAATTAACACATAAAAATCACTGATAAACACATATACAAAAAGCAATCTTATAGCTAAATAGCCAGACAACCTTTGGCTTAAAAAGCTTAAAAGCTCTCAAACAGATACATACTAATATCTACTGTTATACATTGTATTAGGGGACCGCTTCCGAAAACGAAGATAGCACTAATAAGGGTACAATGCCGCGGCCGTTCGTTCGTTGACCCGAACGTCAGTTGTACATTTCATTGTTGCTTTTTGTTAGTAATGTATTTTTATGAAACTTTCATTTCATTTAGGTGTGCTAACATAAAGGATCAATGATGACAAAACGTTTTGAGAATATCATTTTTTTAAATCAGGATCCATTTTTTTCCAATCCCATCCAATTGTTAGATATACGTAATACGTGAAGCAAAAACACTCGCCAGAGGAGGGGGGGGGGGGGCTAGAAGGCGCAATTTTGCTCGCCTGCTCTCCCTCAACTAAACTAAACCCTTAAGCAGGATTCATCCGGAGCGCCAGAGCTGAATGCGTCAGTGGACATCTGTACCCCAACACCTGGATAAAGAGGGTTCCATCTAGGTTTTAGTAGGTATCCTGGTACGACCACGCCCCCGGATGTAGAGTTACACTTCATCCGGCGTGCAAAAAGCATTTCCAGGCGGAAAAAAAACATAGGATCATTAAAAACAACATTACTCACACTACCATGTATTTGACACACAGTCCTATTGTATCGTGTACCAATCTGTCAATCGCTGACAATTATGTCAAATAAGGTTACTTTAAAAAAGTTTTTATTGTCAAAAGCACTAAGGAGGTTACATTAGAAAAGATACTATAGCTGTTAATTTAACTTAAAATTTCAGATGTTTTACGTAACTTTCTTAGTTTTCGTTCCATACGAACCTTCTCCTGACTATAACAAACAGAACAACACAAGAATTATCGAAATTGGGCCAGCCGTTCACGATTTATACCGTGACATAGGCAAAAAGGGTTTAAAAGCTTATATTTAATGAGTTTAAGAAATTCGACGTAAGAATTAACTTTTATATTACTTGTTCATTATACATTTTAACAGAAGCTCATATCCTAATTTATTTTATAGACATAAACGGCAAAACCTCTCTCCTATGAGCGATGAGGTTGTGCCCAGCAGTGGGACTTTAATAGGCTGCTGTTTGCGGTTTCTTGAGTGACCTATATTTAATTAGGTATGTGAGATTGAACGATGTTTCGTTAACAAACAACATAACAAAAAAATTATCGGGAAACAAAGCCTTATTTCCATTGTCAATCTCAAAGCATCACAGAGATATGTGTCTGATTTTTCTACAGTTACTATAATATGCCACTATTTTTTTATATGCGTCATAAAAATCCCAACTCGGTATTTAACCGTGACCTACATGTGAGGCTTTTATCCAGTTAGTCTTCGCTGTGTAGTGGCAAAGATATAGCATTAAAACGTCGCCCTTAAGTACGCACGATGGGTTATTTTCCACCCGCAACGCTAAAACAAAGGGCGTAAACGAGCCTCTTAAAGCTCCGCTCTCACATCGAAATGTATTTTTGACGTAGTTTTTAATATCCGTATAAGAAAGGTAAGTAGCAGCCTATTAACATCTAACTGCTGGGCACTGCTCCACTGCAGGTTGGTAGGAATGGGATCCCAGCGACATCTGACCTGACGTCGTTGGTTGGAGAGGAGCTTTTGTTGGAGGATAAAGTTTCCCAGTAAACACCAAACTGAAAGCCTACGTCCACTCCAGACTGACGTATGCGGCTTCTGCCTGGTACTATTTCTGGTCAGGGTACCAAAGGTTTAGGCTGCGGATCCAGTAGAACAAGTACCAACGTATGATGACACACTCCGAGGTACGTCAGAAATTATGTAATCAACAGTGACACGGGCGAACACCTCCATGGAGGTCATCCTACCTCCGTGGAGGTGTTCGCCCGAACTTGGCGAGAAGCATGTTCCACAGTTCACGCGGACAATTACCCACACACACTTCCACGGCTTTGACAGCCAGCACCCAAGAGCTCCTGCTGTTACCGCTTCCTTGCGTAGGCAATGATGACAGTGAAGCTGGAGGGTATAGGTAGAGAACCCAGACCCCATATCTTATATTGCAAGATGCTTTTAGTATAAAATGAAGGTGGCCTTACATTTTAGACATTACATCAACCTTAGGTTTTTTTTTTAAATCATTTAGCTATTTAATAATTTATATCTGAAACACTGTCTTTCAAAATTAGGATTTTATGCTTCATTCTTTATGAGTCTGGACTGGTGGGAAGCTTCGGCTGTGGCTAGTTACCACCCTTCCAGCAAAGACGTACCGCCAAGCGAGAGATTTGGGTTCAGGTGCAATGCTACTTAGAAACCAAAAGATATAAGTTGCATCACGAACATACAGACACTACTAACGTAAGTTGTAACAAACTATTGTACGAGTATACGATATCCCTACCGTGCAATTAGAAGTTTCACTTCAACAAAGCAGATGAAGAAAAAAAAGATAATCATCACCGGACTTCCCCTTAAAGACGTAATAGCATCCTCTCAGCAAGTATTTACTCTCTTCGGGGGCTATTTTAAAACCCCTTTCGCTTACTAGAGACCCTCAAGACAATGCATAGAAAAAGTTTAGGAAAATGTCAAGGGAAATTAGTTGTAACTTTCAAGATTTTACTTACAATTTTTCGTTTATTTTTCTACCACAGTGGAGAAAATGAATAATGAAAAAGGTTTATATTATAAACATGTGTTTGATTTTGTATATATTGGTTGAAATATAACAATAGTTATTTAGGGTGTCGAAGAAAACAAGCGGATAACGAGCTTTCCTCGAATACGCTGCTAATAAGGTTATCTTAGAGATAAAACAAACCGATGCTTAGAGACATTTGTTAGAGATATAACAATTAAATGCATAGAGATAGTCGTTAGAGATAAAATAAACCAATGTACCTTATAGATAAAATAAACCATTGCATAGAGATATTTCTTAGAGATACAACAATAAAATGCATAGAGATATTCCTTAGAGATAAAACAAACCCATGCATGGAGATACTTCTTAGAGATAAAACGAACCAATGCATACAGACATTTGTTACAGATAGAGCAAATCAATGCATAGAAATGTTGTATAATTGGAAAAAGATATATTAGGTAATTGAAATCCAGACAGATATAATGATAATCCTTATCCAATTAAGTTAAGCTCTTTATGCAAATGTTTATACAATTTACATCATATAATTTAAACCAATATTTTAGGTGTTATAGCAAAAATAAGAATAATATACTCTAAGTAAGTAAGTAAGTTGCAGCCCATTAACGTCCCATTGCTGGGCACAGGCCTCTTCACTCCGAGGAGCGAGGGTTTTTAGAGCATAGACCCACCACGCTGCTCCACTGCGGATTGGCAGGCATAGCACACAAGTGTACTCTCTATTCCTTCACTCTCATAGTCCGATGTGACGGGAATCNCGACATAGTTCTACGAATCGCGAACCTGAAGTGGCAATGGGCGGGGCACATAGTCCGAAGGACCGATGGACGTTGGGGACCAAAAGTGCTGGAGTGGCGACCCCGCACCGGACGGCGCAGTGTAGGCAGACCCCCCACAAGGTGGACCGATGATAGAAAGAGGGTCGCCGGTAGCTGTTGGAGCCAGGCGACGCAAGATCGAGCCTTGTGGCGGTCATTACGTGTGACCTATGTCCAGAAGTGGACGTCCATCGTTTGAAGCGACGACGACGACGACGACAATGTAAATAGTGGTGTATCAAAGTCAAAGTGTACGTGATCGCACATGAATTATATATTCGACGTAATCCTTACATTTATACCCTCAAGGTTGTCTGGAAGAAATCGCTATTTAGCGTCAAAGCCTTCAGTTTGTATAAATATGCGGTGTTTTATGAGTCTCTTATACTTTCGACTTTATGTACATCGATTTTGTAATTGTAACCAGAGAAAGAGACCATCTCTAGTATAGCATATATGTTTAACAGTTATTCATCATCCTTTACGTACACTTCTGTATTGAAGGTCGTACTTATTCTGGTATTGTTTAGGAACAGTATTGAGGAGCTGCTTCTATCAATTTCTGTCTTTAGATTACTTTAAGGCTGCTGGAAAGGCGAGTCTCGTTTTCCTTTTTATTTGGTTGGACCAATGGGTATGTGAGCTACTTCTTCTTTTTCCTCGATCCATTATACTACAATCAGTTTCTCCAGGTTATCTGGCTGTCTTCGGGCGATATGACCAAGATAGTGGAGTACTCGTTGGAAGCAGATGGTATATGTGATATTAAGTTCTGCGAGGATGAATTTGTACTTTTAGCTGCCTTTTCTTCTCCAACACCATTTCCCAAAATCTTCTTTTTTTCTGTCACCTTCCCTGATGAACCATTATCCAAAAAATGATAAAAGCTCCTAATATATTAATTCATATCATCATCTATCTGTACATTGTAAGGCATTAATGCGAAGAAAGTTTTAGACCACTAAACTCACTTACTCATTACGAGATTTTAAAAACTATACTTTTAGTGCTCACAGGTTAGGGTTTGACTGTAGTCTCATCTGATTATAAATGATAATACAGTCAAGGAGAACGCTAATCTAGTAGAAACTAATTTAACTCATGGTTTCTACACAGCATCGTATCAGAATGTGGTCTTTACGAGTAAGTTGGTAACTAGCATGGCCAAAGACTTCCAGATTTAGACAAAAAGAAAACTGAACTTCCTAAAGCTGTTTGGACTCGGATCTGGGACCTCTGATAGTGAAGAGAGTACATGTATCATTGTGCGAAGTTATTAACTTAAAACTTCTAATATCGACTTCATTTGTATTGAATTCAAAATTGGACGCTCTGAGGATATGGTACTTCCGCAACCTAATTACTAATTATAGTCAAAAACTGCCTACAGTTGTACTCTTCTGTTTAAAACAACTAAAATACGTGAGATAGATAAACTGTGTTCATTACAATTTTATCCAACAAAGTTAGTAAACTTCCCAAAATGTCTTCGCTCCAGATGTCAACATTAAAATTATTGGCAAAGTTTCCTTAAGTTTGACTGATTGTGTTTGAGGAAGATAATAAAGTTACCAAGTATTTACGAAAGTTTTAATGGACAGGACATTTGTAGACGAGGCACTGTTGCCAGGCATTAATATAATAGCCACTGATTAACATCCTCTCCACAAGTGGTAAGAGGTACACCTTTTATAGTTGCAGAGCATCGTAACGGAGAGCAAATTATTTGTTTTTGTGACACGTTTTTGTTTGTATACTTTATTGCACATCAATAAATAACAATTTAACATATTAACTTACTAAAAAATAAATGTACAAAAGGCGGTCTTATCGCTAAATAGTGAATTATTCCAGACAACCTTTGGGTTTAAAAAGCAGTGAGTATCGAACCTGATGGGCAATGGCATAAACATACATATTAATATTTACATATTAATACACATATAACATGAAAATATAAGAATATATATAGCTTATATAATAAGAAACTTTTTTTAGCAACAAGATGCGACCGAAGCCTTCTAAATTCAATTTCCTAAAATAACCTTGGCAGGCATCGAACCAAGGACCACTGCATTTGTGTTTTATACGTATGCATGTTTGTAACGTTTTCACACAAAAACTACTCGACCGATTTTAAAATATTTTTGACCGTTAGAAAGCTGTAATTTGACTGAGCTATATAGGATATACTTAATGTCTCAAAAAATAGAGATCCTTAATATAAATGCCTTAATGTAACCCACAATATAAAAAAAAATTGTCATCAAACATCTATCAACGCATGCTCAGCGGAAACTATTGATGATAGAACAAAATAATGTTGTATAATATTATAGAACGTATTCATATCTACAAAAAAATTTGTGATACCATACATCCAACTAGCTTAGTTTAGCCACTATAACTACTTTTTTTCATTTCAAAGGCAATAAAAGTGGCGACAATAACAAAACCATATTATTCATACCTCTGTATTAATTATTATCCTATTTAGTAATTATTTTATTAAAGACCGTTTCAATACGTATGAAATATTTTTTAAATTATTAAAATCGGACGTCCGATTCAAAAGATATAATGAATTTAAAAATGTCAATCTATACAAAATAATGTTATAATATAATGTACTCGTAGTCCTTATACACACAGGCAGAAAACAATTTTGTATCGCCATTAAAATACAACCTACAAAATATATACCCAAAAAATATAATAAAAATCATTTAGAAATAGTTCACTAGCAAACACTGTGACGGGATGTTTCTATATATTAGATACTAGCGGCCCGTCCCGGCTTTGCTCGGGTAGACATAAATAGGTACAGATATTTAGCATGATCATTAAAACAGCCATGAATTGACAAATATTATGAAATAGTGTGATTCCTTATACTAACACTAAGTAGCTCTGAAAAGAACTTTTTAAGTGAAGCATAAAAATGTTTTAAAAAAACTCGAAATATTCAATGTCGCTTGCGTCCACTGCCTAAGGTAACCTAGTTCATAATGGTACACCCCCTTCTCCCGCACTGCCCCTCTCTCGTCGAGTTAGTTACTCGATGCGCTGCGTGGCGGCCGCCGCCAACATGATTTTTTTTTTAATTTCATGATATCTTTTGAATGGCATATCCGATTTCAAAAATTCAAAAAGTAATCATCAGGTATTGAGACAGTCTTGAATATTAAATTATTTATTTGGATAAAAATTTATAAATGGTATGGATAACACGGTCTGATTTTGATCGACATTTCTATTAATTTGTTAAATGTAAAAAAGTAGTTACAGTGACGTAAATACAATAGTTAGACATATAGTCTTGGGAAGTTTTTTGTAGATATTGATATATTCTATAATATTGTCGAACATTTTTTTGTCCTATCATTAATACTCTTCACAGCGTATGCGATGAAAGACATTTTATGGCATTTTTTTTTTTACACCTTCGGTTGGTTTTAATAGGAATTTCTAAAGATTTCTAAAGTAATCTAGTACTAAATATAGCCTATATTACTCAGTGATAATGTAGCTTTTTAATGAAAAAAGAATTATTAAAATCGGTCTCGTACTTTTTGAGTTTATTCGTTACATACAAAAATACAAATCTTTCCTCTTTATAATATTAGAGTAGATAAATAAAATATAGACGGGAAAGATTAAGTACTGATAAAATAGAATTACGTCTTTAAAGGTACGTGACTTGACGATTTCCTTGAATTGGGCAATCCATTGACTTGCAAATTTACTTTATAAAGGTCAAAGAAGCTCTTTAAACGATGTAAAAAATAAATGACTAAATTTTTTGCGAAAATCACATCATTTTGTAAAGGCACTTATAACAAAAAAGTATCTTTTCTTTTACTATACTAAATTATTTATTGAAGTGAAACTTCTTTAGGCACATGCGAATAAAATTTTTACCCATGAAACGCGTGATTAGTGTCACGAATTAGTGCAGCGTTTTTATGCTAATTCGTTTGAAGGTTAGGTAGTTGTAATATTTACAAATAACATGTGGCATTTTCGAATTGCCACTCGTCATTTAATAATTTACTCGTAATATACTATTTTCCATAAAATATAAAATAAAAATATTTCTCTTTTCTAAATTTTAAATTCAAAAACAAGATTTAATCAATAATATTTAATATTGACCACAAAAACGTGCTATTTTTATTTTCAATTCGTCATTTGAGATTTCAATAATTTATTTGTATTCACTTCTGACATGTGTACTATGTACGCACGCACTTTTAATTTTATTTCATATTATAGCCTAGTTATTGTAATAGTTAGAGTACTTGGCATAGCAAAAGCTCTGATATTCATTCTTGTGCAGGGCAATTTTCAAAATTACTAGTTACCAGCAAATACATTGCAGAAGCTCAGAGTCACTCAGCGTGTGATGTAGAGGGTTATGCTCGGAGTTTCTCTTCCTGATCGAATTAGAAATGAAGAGACCCGTAGTAGAACCAAATTCACCGACATAGCCCTACAAATCGCGAACCTGAAGTGGCAATGGGCGGGGCACATAGTCCGAAGGACCGATGGACGTTGGGGGTCGAAGGTGCTGGAGTGACGACCCCGCACCGGACGGCGCAGTGTAGGCAGACCCCCCACAAGGTGGACCGATGAAAGGCGGCGCAAGATCGGGCCTTGTGGACATCATTACGTGAGACCTATGTCCAGCAGTGGACGTCCATCGGTTGAAGCGACGACGACTACGACACTGGCGTTACAGTACCATGCTTTGTAGACCATAAAACAGGTAACTCACTTATTACTATTAGCACGCTTCTATCTTAGTGTGTGTCTACACTTACCATCAGGTAAAACTACAATTTCGGCAATAAACATATAAATATATATTTCCCATCAGAAACAAAATATTTTGTCCTCACTTAATAAAACCTTAACAGAATTGTTTGTAATTTTTTTTAATCGTGATAGCGATAAGGACTGAAAGGTTAATAAATTAAAGTAGTTCAAGGCATTTACTCGTTGTTGTGGCCGGTGTTAACAGTAAAAGCCCTTAAAAGTTACCAAATTATGTGATTTTCAACCCCGGTTTCATAGCGTGGAAAACTGTTTGGATTTTGGAACGATTACTAAATGACACGCAAGGAAATCTTACACAAATGATAGCATTTTAGATACCCAAAATGCACAGACTAAAGATTTCCTGATCCAATAAAACATTCTGGTAGAAAAAAATCCTAAGCTGTTTTTTAGACCAGATGTCTGACCTTGAAATAATCAGATTCCCCTCAGATAGAAAGAGACTGGTCGAAACATATTGATAAATATATCGACAGCAATAGAAAACAAGAAGAAAGACTCCAAACAGTGTGACAACATAGTCGATTGCCAAAAGCTAAAGAGAGAGTACGTAAATATAAATACCTAGGCACGTGGCTTAATAAAATTTGGACCAGTGACCAGGAAGTTAAGAAACGTATTGAGATTGCACAAAGTACCTTTGTAAAAATGAAGAAGGTACTCTATATTGGTAGAATTAAACTATCTTTGCGTACTCGACTACTCCAATGCTACAACTGACAAAAAAGACTTTAGTAAGCGGATTTATGATTTTGAGATGTAGACATTTCGACGGATGTTGGCCATTAGCTGGATGGACAAGGTATCAAATTTGAAAGTTCTGCGGCGAATGCAACAACCGAAACCGAAACCTTTGCAAACCGTCAAGCTCATAAAAGTCGCATATCTGGGGCATGTGCTCTGGCACGAAAGATACGGGCTCCTACAACTCATCTTGATGGGCAAAAGTTGATGGTAAAAGAAGTGTTGACCGGAGAAAGAAATTCTAGGTATGAAAACATTCGCGAGAGGACAGGCATGAGGAACGAAAACTTTGCTAGTCGGAGGGACACAATAAAAAGAACAATAAAAAAGAAGGTTTTGGTATTACATACATTTTTAAATTTATGTTATATATGGAGCATATTCACGACTCACAGATGGGCATAAGCGTCTGATCTCAAACGACAAAAGGGTTTTAGATCTTAGATTGACCACGCTTCAATGCAGATTGGCAGGCCACACATATCCCAAAATCACTCCCAAGATATGCAGGTTTGCTCAGTTTTCCTCCACTTTTGGAGAAAAATTGGCTATCGTCAATTAAGGGAACGAGATAGTTATTGCATAATCAGTATCACATTTCAGACAGTTCCAACATAAGTTAGATCTTACTTCTCTGTTATATTTGGATCAAGTATTCTTACAACTGCTTCAAGAGAAAACAGGTGGTTGTCTTTTACTTCTAGAAATAACTGTCTTATCATTTCTGTTAATTTATAAACACATTCTTCATTGGAGCAGATTGTACCACTACTACTTGCTTTGCTATCTTCTTTAGATCCAGAGCTTGGATAAGACTCATGTCCTTCATTGCTACATACAGTGTTAGGTTTAAAATCTTTATCTTTTGGATGGAATTTTATAGTTTTCTTAAAGTATCTATGTTTTTCTCGGAAATCTAAGTGTTGTTACTTCTTCCACATCTTCCTTCGTTATCTTTTGTTTAATTCTTTAGTAATAACAATTACGACTTCATAAAGTTGTTTTTTTTTGTCGTTTTTAATATTTGATTTGTTATTATGTATTGTTTAAAATGGGTTTAACATTCGAGCCGATTATTTATCGCACCTGACCCGTATGAAGGTCTGTATTTGGCTTAAGCGCCTAACTTTTACACCCTTCGCGTATCCAATTTATATTTCACGCCTGCTCGGTTCTATAAAATTATTGACGTTTCATAATTATGAGGGTATTTTCAAATAATAAATTATCACTCCCATATAGGTCGTTAACGTTATGGTATTAGAATTTAGGGGAATAAGTGGATGTAACCCTGACAACCAACGGTATATTGCTATGGGACAAACCAGTAATACAGAATGGCAATTTTATTCTACATAGAAGGGCAATACTTTCGCCTTGCTTTATACGGTTTGTTAGTTTGGGTATTCCTTGACATTGATCTAAATTGATGGTAAATCATGATACAGTCTCAGATGAAAACTCGCTAACTTGTTAACAGATAATTTATGGGTCCTACCCAGCATTCTAGCGGAAAGCAAATTTTGAGAATACGTCTCTACTCGTAGGGTGGTAGCTAGCAACGCCCGAAGCCTTTCCCCAGAGCAGACATATTCAAATTAGAAAATTCAATCCTTACCAATATTATAAATGCCGTGCCCAATGCCAACGTAACTCTGTCTGATTGTACCGCTTTCACGCCAAAACTACTGAACCGATTTCATTGAAATTTGTTAAATATATAGTCTAAAGTATCTGTGTCTGTTTGTCTGTCCGTTTTCGCTGATAAGACGCGTTTTTCACTCAAACGTTTCATGGAAACGCAACGTTGATGTCGCGAGAATTCTTTTCAGATTTCCGTACAAATGAACTGGGGCTTTTTAAAACCCCCGTTCGGATCACGTGTAATTCTTTAAAACATAGAGGGTCGGAAAGATTAAATCGTCTGTGTAGCAATCGCTAAAGTCGGCTCTTGTTTCCTATATTACCGCAAACTTTGTCTCACATAAAAGGCCACGTTCTACTTCTAATATTGCATGTTATTATATCCACTTTCTTTTTATATGATTTGTTAGATTTATCGAGAGTTTCGTTAAGAAAATTGTTAAAACTTAACTTAATATAGACATATAGAATGATGGAAAATTCTCAGTCAAATCAAATATTATCTGTTAAGTAAAAAATAAAAAAGATGTTGATATTAGTGCAAAATAACGTTATGTTTTAGTTGTAAATGAAAATCTATATTAGTCTATAAGTAAATTGTTTGTTTCCCGTTTAAAATAAATAAATAATTATTGACAGCAAGTTTGACCTATCTTTATTTCCTATTTTAAAAGATAACTTTAAACTTCTATTGAAATATATAAAAATGGTCAAAGTAGACTTAAATATTTAACATTATGATTATCTAAATAAAGGCTTTTCTTTTCTTGTGTCTTCAATATAAAAACATAAAACTAAAAGTAGATGTATATTAGTATAAACTGCCTCATTGGTCTAGTGGTTAGCATGTTCGACTACCGACATGAGGTCCTGGGTTCGAGTCCCGGGTCGGGCCGATTCAAAAATCAATATTGAGTTTTCTATTAAGATTTTCTCAATATTTGCCCGAAGTTGGGAAATTGGTGGTGTGATACACCCCCGTGACACACCCTCGGAGAGCATGTTAAGCCGTCGGTCCTGTGCCTGATCTCTCTCCGCTTGTGTCGGATTCCCGTCACATCGGAATATGAGAGTGAAGGAATAGAGAGTGCACTTGTTGTGTACTATGCCTGCCAATCCGCAGTGGAGCAGCGTGGTGGGTCTACGCTCTAAAAATCCTCGCTCCTTGGAGCGAGGAGGCCTGTGCCCAGCAGTGGGACGTCGATGGGCTGCTACTTACTTATGTGTTTTAGGACTCACGACTGAAGCTCTCTCTTCTAACTTTCTCTTGGGATTGAAATTATTGCTGCAATCGCTATAGAACAAATTCAAAATATATATCTTAATGATGATAAGAAAAAATAGTACACCCGACTGAATTTTTGTGGTCTTTCTTTCATATCATCAGAAATAAACGATATTGGACGATTCGAAAGTGTTGTAAAGGCCTACTTGAATATAGATATTAAGAATTTGAATATATTCACTAAACATCTCAATTTCAACATCCAATCGCCTCAACCGATCACACTTTTCCATAACGCTCTCGTCAAGTATTCACAAGTTTACTAGTTAGTTCTCAGAAGTGTAATAAAGCCCCATTGATATAAACGGTTAAATATTAATCACATATCATTAATTGTACGTTAAATGTGTTAACAAGGTCACTCAATTAACTACCGCACTCGTAGAACAGAGTGATCACGCATCGGACAGAATGTTAACGAGTTAATTAACAAAGGCACGCGACCCACGTATGTGCCTCAAATTTCCCCATTTTCTTGTCTTTAAAACATTACGAAGGTTGTGTTTATACGTTAGGTAATTAAAAAACTATAGTTTAATAGATAATAATATATATTAGAAATAACAAAATATATATATAATCTGTTAAAATGGTGTATTTTGCTTAATTTCATAGCATTAATCCGTAAGCACACAGTTATGGGGGAAGGAGAGAATAAAGCGCAATACTTCGTCACTATCGTCGTCGCTGCAACCAATGGACGTCCACTGCTGAACATAGGTCTCATGAATTGATGTCCACAAGGCTTAATCTTGTGCAGCCTGGCTCGGTCCGCTTTGTGAGGAGTCTCCCTAAACTGCGTCGCCCGCTGCAGGCTCGCTATTCCAGTACCTTTGGGCCCCAACGTCCATCGGTTCGTCGGACTATGTGCCCCGCCCATTACCACTTAAGGTTCCCGATTCTTAGGGCTATGTTGGTGACTTTATTTCTGCTACAAATCTCTTCATTTCTGATTTGATCGCGTTGAGAAACTCCAAGCATAACGCTCTCCATAGCACGCTGAGTGACTCTGAGTTTTCGATTGAAGCCCAGTTTCGATAGTCAGCGAACACGTTTCCAATCTGATCCGCAACACACACTGTATGAAGACTTTGGTCTTCAGGCACTGAGGGATATTGGACGAAAACATCTTCCCGAATTTCCCGTACTCTGCCCAACCGAGTTGGATTCGGCAGTTGACCTCTTTCTCGAAATTGGACCTACCTAGCTGGACTATGTGGTATGTATTAAAAAAGGTAAGTAGCAGCCCATTAACGCCCCAATGCAGGGCACAGGCCTCCTCACTCATATGGTAGAGGGTTTTTAAAGCATAGGCTCACCAGGTAGATTGGCAGGCATAGTGCACAAGTGTACTCTCTATTCCTTCACTCTGATAGTTCGACATGACGGCAATTCGACACGACTGGAGAAAGATCAGGACCGACGTGAGTGCAGGACCGACGGCTTAACGTGCTCTCCGAGGCACAGACAAAGGACGGGCTACTGGTGATTCAAAAATGCTTTTTGAGCCTACTTGAATAAAGAAAATTTTCATTTTCATTTTGATTTTGAAGACATACAAATTCTTAAAACAAAATCGGTCCAGCCTTTTAAGAGGAATTCACTGATTTACATACGTAGCTAAGGATTATATATATTATGAAAATGAAATGGTATTATATTAAAAAAATGTATGTATTTTCACAAAACAAGCTTCCTAAATGTCAAATTAGCTATCTTTTTTGTGTTTCTTATAAATATATACGAGTACACTAACTGTTCCACGCAACTCTGTCTACACCTCATAACAGAGACAAAGAAATAAATTCTATCTACATAACAATGGTTATAGTGAGCCTATTTTTAAAGATAGACGTATGCTGTTACAGGCTTTTTTCTGTGATACATGGTTTTTGCGAAAATTGAACCCTTTAGTAAGCATATGAAGTGAAAGCTCTCAAAAAGACTAAAAAACCCCCATTTGAAACATTCTTCTGTACCAGTACACCCCTTCTTTTAGTCTTAGCGTGATGATATAAAGCTTATAGCTTTCCTTCCTAAATGGGCTATCTAACACTGAAAGGATTTTTAATCAGACCAGTAGTTCCTGAGATTAGCGTATTTTAAGCAAACAAACTCTTTATAAAAGAAGATTGTGTAATTCCGCTTTAGGCAGCGCTTCCGATGAAAGCTCCCAAGCGCCTTAATGTTTTCAACTCTTGCAACAATCATTATATTTCAGCCAATTTATACAAAAACCTATCAAATTATACACGTAAACCTTCCTTAACAATCACTCTATCCATTAATGAAAACTGCACCAAAATCCGTTGAGTAGTTTTTGAGTTTATCGCGTAGAAACAAACAGTGTTTGTTTTATATATGTGACAATTACAATAACTTGTGCAGTGTGAAGTAGTAAGTAAGTAGCAGCCCATTAACGTCCCACTGCTGGGCACAGGCCTCTTCACTCATACGAGAGAGGGTTTTTTGAGCATAGACCCACCACGCTGCTCCACTGCGGATTGGCAGGCATAATACACAAGTGTACTCTCTATTCCTTCACTCTCGTAGTCCGACGTGACGGCAATCCGACACGACCGGAGAGAGATCAGGCGCAGGACCGACGGCTTAACGTACTCTTCGAGGCACGGGGGTGGATCACACCGCCAACTTCCCAACTTCGGGCAAATATTGAGAAAATCTTAACAGGAAACTCAATATCTATTTCGAATTGGCCCGACCCGGGACTCGAACCCAGGACCTCATGTCTGTAGTCAAACATGCTAACCACTAGACCAATGAGGCAGTTGTGAAGTAGTAATGCGAGTTAAATAAATTGAATTTCCGATTGTTGATGAGGAAGCAATTTATCTTTTTGTTGTAAAAATTCAAAACCTATTCACGTTGCAAGGAAAATAATGTGGAAACGTTGAAATTTCTCTAAAAAGAATTGGACCGAACCGGTGCCAGGACGTAATTGGCGGTTTTTGCTCACGAAATTATACTGAAAAACGTTGTCGATGCAATTTAACTGCAGTTACCTTAACCTATAAATTATTACCACGATCTCTCAAATGTAACGTTGCCAGTAGAGGTCCTAAATTCAATTACTTGTAAAACAAATTTATTTTACTAACTGTAACTGGTGCAGGTACTCGCGTTGTTATGGTGTAAGACATTTATGGTCAAATACTCGACAAACTTCGTACCCCTTCAGAATCCATAAATAAAAAAGCTTAATGATAATTGCAGAATAAACTTTACTTACAAATGTGGTCAAAACCTAACCGGAACATAACATTTCGTAATCAAAAACGCGACCTTTACGCCCAGATCCCCGCCAAAGTAAAATATGATAGTTGCGTTCTGAAATTGTTGCTTGTCAATGTCAAATACAAAAGTATTCTTTTAAATTTAATTTGTCTTGTATATAGTAAGTAAAAATATTAAAAATGTAAGTAGCAGCCCATTAATGTCCCACTGCTGGGCACAGGCCTCCTCACTCCGAGGAGCGAGGGTTTTTTAGAGCATAAGAGCAAAGACACATCATGCTGCTCCACTGCGGATTGGCAGGCATAGTACACAAGTACACTCTCTATTCCTTCACTCTCATAGACCGATGTGATGGGAATCCGACACGACCGGAGAGAGATCAGGCGCAGGACCGACAGCTTAACGTGCTCTCCGAGGCACGGGGGTGGATCACACCGCCAACTTCCCAACTTCGGGCAAATATTGAGAAAATCTTAATAGAAAACCACCGTATAATCTCTTACGTCCGCATTTAATAAAAAGCTGTTAATTTGTAATTACATAAATAGAAATTTGAACAAAAAACGAACCGCCTTCAAAACAAACTTACAAATAAATTAATATGCTCTAAAAAGTAAGAAATATAACAATACGAAGAACACTATCAAAGAATACGCAATTGTTTCTTACTTTTTAGAGTATATTAATATATTTGTAAGTCTGTTTTGAAGGCGGTTCTTTTATTGTTAAAATTTTTATTTATTTTTTGATTTTTAGTAAATCTGAAGTAAACTAACAAATCTGTCTCAATATATGTACACCTAAAACGCGTTTCTCATATGAGATAACACCGTTTAATTGAAACAACTTTACTAAGTTTTACATTATATCGCCACACCCGGGATCGACCCCGAAACCCTTATACCACCGCTTCACACATAATTCACCTTTCAAATATTGCAACGCAGCAACAAACGTAAGGTCATTGGCATTTGATTACAGACAGTTATAGATTTTGCCAAAAATCACACTCTTACTGTAAGCCGTTGAGGAGTTCCATGGATCTTCATATTTAACTACGACTAGCACTTGACCATACCGAAGTTACGGTAGGCAACTCAAATATCTGGATAGCTTATAGAAGACTCTGCAGAATATCGTTGATTGGCTCCTAAGAATTGAAGAGTTCCGTCACTTTGTCATGGATTCCATCATCAGAACCTTACCAAACTATCACAAAACAATCCTTGAACTATATCCTTTCTAATAAAAAAAGAATTATTGAAATCGGTGTGCGTGATCTTGAGTTATTCGTCCATTAGTCGCGCACATGCTTACGCAAATTTAAGACTTATTCGGTTTTGTCATGGATGCCATCATCAGAACTAGATTTAAACTGGGACCCTATGACGAGCACAACCTTTCATTTAAAAAAAAATCATCAAGATCGGTCCACCCAGTCGGGAGATATGAGGTAACAAACATAAAAAAAAATACAGACGAATTGATAACCTCCTCCTTTTTTTGAAGTCGGTTAA
>JACTOM010000061.1:304562-320507 GCA_015832385.1 Elymnias hypermnestra | reverse complement strand
CGTCGTCGCTTCAACCGATGGACGTCCACTGCTGGACATAGGTCTCACGAAATGATGCCCACAAGACCCGATCTTGTGCCGCCTGGCTCCAGCGGCTACCGGCGATCCTCCTTATATCGTCGGTCCACCTTGTGGGGGGTCTTCCTACACTGCGTCGTCCAGTGCGGGGTCGCCATTCCAGCACTTTCCGACCCCAACGTCCATCGGTTCGTCGGACTATGTGCCCCGCCCATTGCCACTTCAGGTTCGCGATTCGTAGAGCTATGTCGGTGACTTTGGTTCTGCTACGGATCTCCTCATTTCTGATTTGATCGCGTAGAGAAACTCCGAGCATAGCCCTCTCCATCGCACGCTGAGTGACTCTGAGCTTCCGCATGAGGCCCATAGTCAGCGACCACGTCTCAGAACCGTAGGTCATCACTGGCAACACGCACTGTTCGAAGACTTTGGTCTTCAGGCACTGAGGGATATTGGACGAAAAAGTCTTCCGGAACTTCCCGAACGCTGCCCAACCGAGTTGGATTCGGCGGTTGACCTCTTTCTCAAAATTGGACCTACCTAGCTGGACTATGTGTCCCAGGTATGTGTACTCGTCAACAATTTCGAGTGTAGAGTTCTCAACGATGACTACGCACGCACCCATTTTATTTCGGTTGGGATGAAATAAAATAGGTGCGTGCGTACAAAATTCACATGTCAGAAGTGAAACTTCTTTGGCAAACTGATATTTAAGACATCTTTATATATCTTTATATGTTAGGAATTCAATGAATTTAATATAAATAATTCATTGATCAATTAAATGATTAAATAACGAGTGGCAAATTTAAATGCCACATGTAAATATTAATACTACTTAACCTTCAAATGAGTTAGTATATAAACGCTGCACATCCTCGTGACGCTAATCATGCGTTTTATCCGTAAAAAAGTGATTTTCATATAGAAATATAATAATAAGATTAGAAACGCTACAATTTCGCTAACTTCATATATTAAACTAGCTCTCAGTAGAAAGTTTTCTGATGTAAGTGTTAACTTTATATATTTTATCAATTGCTGTACGATAATCTCGCAAGAACTCACAAACAGCTGGACTGACTTGGATAATTTTAATTTTGAATTATTTGTGGAAGTCCAAGGTAGGTTTAAAGGTGAGTCAATATGAAAAAAAAAATGGTTGGAATGTAGTAAAAACTTCTAAAGTGAAATGTGCTTTTTGAGCCTACTTTATTAAAGAATATTTTGATTTTGATTTTTGATTTATGTTACAGATTTTGGCAGGAATCTAGGCGTAAAGGTCGCGTTGTTTTGACTACAATTCTTTTTGTTCCGGTTAAGTTTTGACCACATTTATTTACGGTACGAACTTTCTATGGTCAGCTATTTGAGAATAAATGTCTTAAATCATAACAACGCGAGTCTACGAGGAACATTGGTTGATTAAATAAATTTTACAGGTAATTGAATCTAACACCTCTATTGGCAACATAAGAATTGTTTCATCGTCGTAATAATTTATAAGTTAGGGTAACTGCAGTTAAATTGCATCTAAATACATTTCTTTTTAGAGAAATTTCAACGTTACAACATTATTTTCCTTGCAACGTAAAAATATTGTGATCTTTTACAACAAAAAGATAATTTTCTTTCAATTTGTTCAACTCGTATTATAATGTCACACTCTCAGAAGTTAAAGTAAATTTAAAAGAACACTTTTGTTTTTGACATTGACATTGACCACCAAGAATTTTACTTACCTTTGTATATAGTCGAAATTGTAAATATATTAAACGTAATAGCTGTAAAATAATGGTTTATTATTAGTCATATGTATAATATTTATGTCTCTTGTGTCTCCTTTTATTTGGTGGTGATTTAACAACATATTTCAACTATTTGTAGATAATCAAAATTGTAATTCGGATATATTATCTATCTCTCTCTAATCGCTCCTCCATGACTGAAGATCGTGGTCCTGGTAAGATCCAAATCGCGAACGGATCCACGCTTTCCACCCGCTTCTTTTGGTGGCTATCTTAGCTAGGTTATAAAAAGTAGTTTGTTTGGTCTCGCTCAATTGGTCAGCCCATCGTGTCGAGGAACGGCCTCGAGATCTTTTTCCGTGATTATGAGCTTTTCCAAACAGTACTCTCGCCGCATGACGTGCCCGAAAAAAGTCAAAATTCGTTGATAGCATAACGTCAAAATTCAACGACCAATCTCCTTAGCTACTTAACCAATATATTGCCAATAGTTGACAAGGGGGGGCAAATTGATGCAGCATACTTCGACTTTCGAAAAGCTTTCGATTCAGTAGACCACGACGTATTGCTAAAAAAGTTAGCATCAGTTGGCTTTACCCAACACTTACTCAACTTGTTTGCGAGTTATATGAGAGACAGGAAGCAATATGTTGATTATAAAGGATATATGTCGGAACCATACTACACGAGATCCGGGGTAAGCCAAGGTAGCAATTTGGGACCCTTGCAGTTTATTCTAATGATAAACGACCTGCCAGGGGTGGTCAAGGAGGCCAAATGCTTGTTGTTTGCGGATGACCTTAAGCTTTCTCTTCCTATAAAAGACAATAGTGATTGTAGGAAGCTACAGTCGGATATTGATAAGGTGGTAGCTTGGAGCAAATCTAACCGCCTACTTTTTAATAACCAGAAATGTGGAGTAATCACTTTTTCTCGAGTACACACCCCGGTTTTGGGTAAATACCTGATTGAAGCGAATCCCGTATTACGCATGACAGAAGTCAAGGACTTGGGCGTTATATTCAACTCTGAGCTAACGTTTCATAATCATATAATTAAATGTTGTAAAAAGGCTTACAGAAATCTAGGGTTCGTGCTCCGTTTAATCCGCGAATTCACAAATATAAAGGCCATAACCGCCTTATACAATGCGCTGGTCAGGAGCCACCTAGAAGGAAACGCAGTCATCTGGGCTCCACATGAAGCTAAGTATAGTCTCATGTTGGAGCGAGTCCAGAACAAATTTTGTAGGTACTTGTATATGAAAATGTATGGAGTATACCCCTATTATCCATTGATGTACCCAACACTATTCGTTCTGGGCATGGTAGGGTACAACGAATTGAGAGTTAGGAGGGAGCTCACACTCATTACTTATATTTTCAAAGTCGTAAGAGGTGTAGCGTGTAACGCAGACTTATTAGGCCAGGTAAGTTTGTGGGCTCCAGACGGGTATGTGTGGAGGAGGCGCCGGCCCTCACTGATAGCGGTGCCGATCGGACGCACTAAGCTGCTAGGGGAGGCGCCGCTGACGCGCGCCCTGCGCACCCTCAACCTCATAGCTGACCGCATTGATATATTTTGCTGCACCCTGAGTGAATTCACAAGTACAGCAATGTGGGTTGTATGTTATAATCCATAATTATGTTTAATTGGAATTTACACTATCGAATTAGGATTCCTGTAAGGGTAGTGTAAGTATTTGGAATAAATAAATAAATAAATAAATATAGATGAGTAACGGCCTCATTGGTCTAGTGGTTAGCATGTTCGACTACAGACATGAGGTCCTGGGTTCGAGTCCCAGGACGGACCGATTCACAACTCGATATTGAGTTTTCTATTAAGATTTTCTCAATATTTGCCCAAAGTTGGGAAGTTGGCGGTGTGATCCACCCCCGTGCCTCGGAGGGCAGTTTAAGCCGTCGGTCCTGAGCCTGATCTCTCTTCGGTCGTGTCGGATTGCCGTCACGTCGGACTACGAGAGTGCTCTTGTGTACTATGCCTGCCAATCCGCAGTGGAGCAGCGTGGTGGGTCTATGCTCTAAAAACCCTCGCTCCTCGGAGTGAGGAGGCCTGTGCCCAGCAGCGGGACGTTAATGGGCTGCTACTTACTTTATATAGATGAGAGCCTAACCTTGATTCCGAGCTGCGATAGAATAGATACATTTGTGCGTTTGGCTTTCCAAGGAATTCTTAACATGCGCCTCCAGCACCACATCTCGAACGCATCCATTCATTGCCTTTCTCTTGCCTTTATGGTCCAAGTTTCCACGCCATACATAAAGATAGAGAAGATTAAGGCACGGACCAGGCGGCTCTTTGTAGTCAGAGAAATATCTCGAGTCTTCCAGATCTTGTACAGGCGTGTCATAGCATAGCGGATATATTATACACCGAACAATTTCCAACGTGTCTTCTCCAACAAACTTGACACTGGCGAGATGATCTGTGCCCAATTGGCACACCTAAAAGCCATTTGACAAAGAAGAAGAAGATTTTATGAACTTTGTTAGACATCAGTGCGTGATACTTTCACGCACTGATGTCTTACAAAGTTCAGGGTTTTTTCGATTACGTGTTCCTTTCGTTCCGGTTAAGTTTTGACCACATTCCTTACTAAAGTCGAAACATTCCGCAATAATCGTTCAGCTTTTTTATTTATTGATAAGTAATATTATACTAAGATAGTATTTTGCCCGAAATTTTGTCAATCAGTCATCAGAATGTTTTCAACTCAATAAACATTTCTGTCACATAATAAAGATGTACAATCAATACGTGAAACTAATTGATGATCGAATTTCAATCAGAACTCACTTTTGTTACGTTAATTGCTTTCGACGGAAACATCGTTTTAATAATTTAATGAGGATGGATATCACGATATGTTGTTTTCTAGTACTTTTATAAGTAGTTTTTAACTGTATTCGCTTCGTTATTTACTGTTCTAGATGGAAAGTTGGCAAGGCAGTTTTAGGGATGCTTCCTTCCTCGTTATTAACCTATCAAAAAAGACGTGCTGCTAAGAAAATAAAATTGGGTTCCAATGAAGAGATAAATTACCTCTTAGATTAGTAAAATATCATTTAGATTATACCATCATTAAGTGAATATCATACCGAAGGCTAACAAGCTGTAAAAAAGCTAATAATTTGAATCTTGAGACGTCCAACAGAAGTAACAACTTAAACTAATCTATGTTGCAATTGTTTAACCTGATAAAAGCTAGGTAATTATTTAAATTTATGTATATTAATGTAATAATGTAAGGAAAGGTTGTTTATTAATAAAACTTAACCAAAGTTGTAGGTTATATGCTCACTGCCATCGCACATTAAATACTGAGTAGAGAGAGGAGGAAACGTCTGTTCGAAATGCGGTTAGCGCCGTTAGCGATGGGTTAGAGTGAAAGAGAACGAGCCAGCCTACTGCATGAGAGAAAGAGAAGCCAGACAAACTGGCGCGTAACGCGTTACGTAACGAAGCGGTTATCCTCCCATAAGTAGTTATCAATTCAACAATTACGATATTCTTCTCGTGTTACTTATCTATGTATGTATCTATTTACCTATAAGTTAAATGAAGGAAATGCATTTTACGAAAGTGAAAACAGCTTCGTAAACCAATGGTAGTGCTTGAAAAAACCGCTATCAAATGCCAATACGGTAGACATATTTGTTGGCCTTTTTCGTTACTTCAATTTTAGAGGCTCTTAGTTTTTTTATTGGATGTGCTATCAAATACAATATTTATGTAATATAATATTCATATCTCAAGTTGTTTCATAATAAAAGACATTAACAAATGTAGATTTATCTACATATATTTGAGCGAAATCACTGATCATCTCTGAAACTATAGATCCGATTGAGTTTAAATCTTCTTCTTTAATTCTTTCATGACGTAGACTCTTACAAAGAACGGGTTTTCTTATATTCCCAATAAATCGAGATATATATGCGAAAAATGATCAGTAACACCGAAATCTTCGAAAATATTCACCCGATTTACTTTAACTTCGGCTTACATATTCCTTTCGCGATGGAAACTCTTAATAGCAACGGTCTTACCTATATTCCCACATCATTAGGAGCTACGCGGGGAACAGGTAATAACGACATAAAGCTTCCCAAACTGAATTAGAGTAGTATAATGGAACTCAAAGAGCTTCCTTTTATAAACAAGATGATATTCGCACGTCAATTCAAACCATTATCAATATATTTCAACCAATGTCGCACAAAATCTTAACAAATTATATAATCAAACCTTCCTTATAAATCACTCTATCTATTAGTGAAAACAGCATGAAAATCCGTTTAGTAATATTGATTTTATCGTAAACTGATAGACAGAGAGACACGGCGTAGAGATTTGTTTTATAATACATAAGAATTTCTTTTTTACTTTTAAAACCTTAACAAATTATATACATAAACCTATCTTATGAATCACTCTATTTATTGATAAAAACAACATGAAAATCCGTTCAGTAATTTTGATTTTATTGTAAATGGATAGACAGAGAGACACGGCCGAGAGATTTGTTTTATAATACGTAAGAATTTCTTCCTTTTTACTTTTACAACCTTAACAAATTATATACATAAACCTTCCTTATGAATCACTTCGTGTATTTATGAAAACAGCATGAAAATCTGTTTAGTAATTTTGATTTTATCATAAACTGATAGACAGAGAGACACGGCGTAGAGATTTGTTTTATAATACGTAAGAATTTCTTCCTTTTTACTTTAAAACCTTAACAAATTATATACATAAACCTATCTTATGAATCACTCTATTTATTGATGAAAACAACATGAAAATCCGTTCAGTAATTTTGATTTTATCGTAATCGGATAGACAGAGAGACACGGTGGAAGGCTTTGTTTTATAATACGTAAGAATTTCTTCCTTTTTACTTTTAAGACCTTAACAAATTATATACGTAAACCTACGATTTGAATCACTCTATCTATTGATGAAAACAGCATGAAAATCCGTTCAATAGTTTTTGAGTTTTCAGTAGTTTGATGAAAAGCCGACATTGTCTAATAACACGCGTTGATTCTCGTATAGAAAAGATATTGGTAACTTGTCAAGCCGTAGTGAAACATCATGGTGGATCTATAGTCTAAAAACTCTCATTCTTAAGGTTTAGAGAAGTGAAATTTTTAAAAAATTATGTCATCGTGCCAAGGAATTCATTTCGCGGTGTTTACCAGCTTAGCGGTGACCCAAATAGTTAATTGGATTGTTGACCGATGAAGGCACCGCTCAATATTTGACCGGTATTTTACAACATTTCGCTGGTTTCCTTATATATAGTCGTAATAGCTTATTGGCTATAGACATGGTTTATTAATTTAAATAGAAAATTTAACAAAAAATGAACCGCCTTCAAATATAAAAGTAAAAAATAATTGCGTATTCCTTTGGTAAAGTTCTTTGTATCCTTATATTTGGAGTCGGCGTCAGCCAAGGTAGGTGTATCCCGCGTGTCCACTTGACAGCTCACACCTATAACTATATAGTTAAAACCTATAGCTATATAGTAAGTAGCAGCCCATTAACGTCCCACTGCCGGGCACAGGCCTCCTCACTCCGGGGAGCGAGGGTTTTTAGAGCATAGACCCACCACGCTGCTCCACTGCGGATTGGCAGGCTTAGTGCACAAGTGCACTCTCTATTCCTTCACTCTCATAGCCCGATGTGACGGGAATCCGACACGACCGGAGAGAGATCAGGCGCAGGACCGACGGCTTAACGTGCTCTCCGAGGCACGGGGGTGGATCACACCTCCAACTTCCCAACTTCGGGTAAATATTGAGAAAATCTTAATAGAAAACTCAATATTGATTTTTGAATTGGCCCGACCCGGGACTCAAACCCAGGACCTCATGTCTGTAGTCGAACAGGCTAACCACTAGACCAATGAGGCAGTTGAGGCAGGCAGTAGTATAGCTATATATGTACCTCCTTTCCAGTAAAAAACTAATTATCGATATCGGTTAGAGTGATTTTGAGTTATTCGTCCATTCGTCGCGCACAGTTTTCCTCCGGCTGCCATCATCAGAATTGGTCTAAAAGAAATAGGAATGGGTCTCATTTTTTTTCCTTTCATATAAAAAAAGAAGTATCAAGATCGGTTCACCCAGTCGGAAGATATAAGGTAACAAACATTTAAAAAAAAGAGACGAATTGATAACTTCCTCATTTTTTGAAGTCTGTTAAAAAGAGTAACCGCTGAATTTCTTTGCCGGTTTCTTCTCAGTAGTATCTACGTACCGAACCGTATATTTGTTACTAACGGACAGACTACTGACGATTTATACTGGAACTTAATAGAAATAACCTGTTTCTTTTTAAAACGTTAGTGACGTCACATGGCCGTGACCCACCACGTTACGCCCTTCCGCGTGACTCAATCAATCCCCTAAATCCTTTAATATAGTAAAGCGTAAACGATTTTTATTAAGTTTCTCTTTACAAAAATGAAAAGTTCTTACTTAACTGTTGCTTCCAATACATAATTGTGCTTTCGGTAGGTGAAAACATCGTGAGGAAACCTTGGGAGTAATTTTGGGGTGCGTGCGTACAAAGTATGCATGTCAGAAGTGAAACTTCTTTGGCAAAGGAATTTTAAGTCATGTTTATATTTACACAAACGTAAAACTTTAGATTTCCGATGACGAATTATAAAAAAATGCAATGTGTTTTTGTCAAATCTATGATGAATGGCAATATTTTGATAGATAGGGAACAAGTGGAAGAGGTGAATGAATTTGTATACTTGGGATCTAAATTCACAAAAGATGGAACATGTGAAAGTGATATTGAAAGGAGAGTAAATGCAGGGAATATGGTAAATGGTGCTCTGCACCCCTTTATGAATTGCCAGATGGTGTCTGAAAGGGCCAGACTGGCTGTGCATGCAGGCGTGTTTGTGCCAACACTTATGTATAGTAGTGAAAGTAGGGTTATGGCAGAAGAATCACAAAAATAAAATAAATGCGGTATAGAGGAGAGCGTTGACAAGTATGAGTGGATTAAAACAGAGTGACAGAGTGAGAAATAGTGTGATAAGAAAACGTTGAGGTATAAAAGAAGACGTAGTAACTAAAATTGAGAAAGGTATACTTAGATGGTTTAAGCATGTAGAGAGAATGAATGAAAGGAGACTGACAAAAAGGATTTATGAGTCAAGAGTGAATGCGAAAGTTGGAAGAGGAAGACCGAGGCGAACGTTCCTGGACCAAATCCAGGACATTTTAAATAACGGCCAGGTCAAGAGTACTCTAAACCGACGAACTTGTATGAAAGGTTTAATGAGATTGAAAGAAGCGAAGGAGATATGCAAGGATCGTGGCAAGTGGAAGGATGTTGTCTCTGCCTACCCCTATGGGAATGAGGCGTGATGCTATGTATGCATGTATGTTTTTGTCAATATTAAAACTTATTAATTAAATTTGATATTTATAAATGAGAATTTATGAAGTATTATATCAAATGACGAGTGGAAATTTAATATACCACGTGTTATTTGTGAATACTTAAACTATCTAATCTTCGAAGAAATTAGCATAAAAAACGCTGCACATCTTCGGGGCAACCTTCAAGTTGCGGTCCGGGCATTTTCCCTCAAATAAATGTGCCTATTTCATGAATAAAGCGGCTACTTCGAACTGCATTCTATGCGATCAATTAGAAGACGTACAGCATCTTCTCTTGGAGTGCATCAGAACAATAAACGAAAGACAATCGCTGATAAACCGCCATGGTCTAAATTGTTTTGATGTTGGCCTACTGCAGAACATTCTATGTAGTCCAACGTCAGAAGGTGCTGTATAATTTTACAATATGATAGTAGGACAATAGTAGTCTTGTGGACAATAGTCCCTAATATCCTCTTCGGGGCACTAATCACGTATTTCATCCATAAAAAATTCATGCGCCTAAAGAAGTTTCACATCAAAAACTGTCTTATAAAATAAGGATTTATATTTGACTTTGTATATGTCAGCGGGTTTAGATTTTATAATTTGTTAATCATGTTTCTGAATAAAACTACATATACATATTACATCATTTATATACGAGGATAAAAAATATATAAATAAAATTAATTAAATCAAATAATAAGCCGCATCCAAATTGCTGTCCATATGGTGTGTTCCTAAAATGATCGCTACATTACCTCTTTATATAGCTAAACTGATCCTTTGTCCGAGGTAAGCGCCAGCTCTGGGGTCATTTTTACATACATACATACATAGCATCACGCCTCATTCCCATAGGGGTAGGCAGATACCACGTCCTTCCACTTGCCACGATCCTTGCATATCTTCTTCGCTTCCTTCATTTTCATTAAACCTTTCATACAGGTTCGTCAGTACTCTTGACCTGGCCCTTATATAAACTATCCTGGATTTGATCCAGGAATGTTCGCCAGGAACGGTCATTTTTGGAATCCAGCAACCGTTTAGATAGATGTTAAAAAAATATTTTTGCTTCAAAGACCCATGGTCCCATAGTTTCCACGCCACGGCAGAAAAATGTCATCTTATCTAATAGATCCATTTTCTGCAATTTTTTAATTTCGGGGTCAGTTGCCACAATACCAGGCGACGTTGAAGATAATTTTAAATGTGAAAGTGCCATTTAAAGTAATTAAAATAATTCCGTCACAATACCGTTCGGCTCTAATTTAGCTGATACGTTAGAATTGGCCAGAACTCTACGTATAATATCATTGACCGCTGCATGTCTTGAAAGGCGACCGGCACTGCGCTGACAAGATAGATCCTGGTGTCCCAAGCTGTCGACTTGGACTCCACAAGGACAGCAATGAGGATGGACCAATGGCAAACCTAAACGTATTACAAAAAGAGTTGTTGTCAAACAACTTGTGTTGAGGGCTCTACTCAGATCAGGGCGCGAAGGAACCCTTTAGATTGTAGGACGTTCTTTAATGCTATCAACAGTCATGCATTTAATTACCAAAAAAACCATATTTGACGATTCAAAAGTGCTGTAATAAGCCTACTTGAATAAAGATATTTTGACATTGACAACATTCCTAAATTAGGCGATGGAAGAGCTTGCAACCAAAAACCCTAGTCGACACAACAGGAAGACGAGCACTCTCTGTAGGATTCTTAGTCTCTTTTAAAAGTCGGTTATATTCATCATCGTGTTTCTTTAAATTGTCATGATATTGTTTTGAGGGGTAATTATACCTGATATAGTCAAATAAAGGATTTTCCACATATTCATTCAAATTTACACCTGATGATGATAGTAAAGAACGACTTAAAATGTATTTTGAAGAGCCTATAACAAATTCAGTCGTATATCCTTTCTTTTATCATCATCATTACAATATAACATTAATTTATTATGTTCAGACTAGAGCAATTCATTCACTCCCACGTTTTTGACATCTTTAGAACGTCTTCTGGAAGATTGTTACATTTACAGTTTAAACTTTATGTTTGTACTAGTTGTATGTCTATTTCTTCATTAACGCCGTCTACCTTCTTTCTCTTTACTTTGACTGTCTCCCTAACCGCAAGAAGTGATCTAGTTTATGTCAAGTTATTGTGTTGTCTGTTTGTTCTTCTTGGTGTTCAATAATGTATACATCTATCTATCTATTCACCCTTAATACACAGTGAACCGTCATTATTTTCGGTGTTCTAATCTTAGTACTGTACCTTTTCTAATAATATGATGTTTTTGGCATCACGTTTTAATAACTTAAGTGCAAATTGAATCTTAATACCTAGTCGATATAGATATAGTTATAAGCTTTCTTTTAATATTAATTTTATTAAAAATATTAAGACCTTCGCAAGATGGCTTCGTTGTGCCTAATCGCTTGGAATGACGCAATAACAGTGACGCTTAGAATACCGTAATCCCGCCTTCCAAGTATATAATGCGATATATTTTTTATAATACGGCTTCATAAGCTCTCTCTGGCGCAATAGTGTTACTGTATTATGCCAGCAGTTATTTTTCTAGTAAAAGTACAGGTTTCAATTCCCGGCTCATGCAAATAAGGACTATAGGAGCACCGCTTGAAAGGCCCGTAGGATCGGACTCTTAGCCGAAAGGACTCTGATCATAAAATGGAGGGAGGACATGGAGCCGTTTACACATAGGTAATTTTTTCGTCAAAGCTAAATTTATTGTCAATTCATATTGATCAGTATGCCTCTGTACTTCGTAATAAATGGTCGACAATCAAGTACTCTATTATTAATCCAACGCGCTATAAATAGTGACCCCAACACAAGACAACGGCGCCTGAAAACCGAAGTACATTGACCACTCAATCCAAGCCGCAACCCGGGAAGCAGAATTAGCAACCATAACAGCTTCAAGAATTATCGTTTTTTGGACTGTCCAGCCACGCCTATGGTGAGTACAGTGCGAAGCCGTCCTAAGCACGCAATACTAAGTGATGAGGCTAGATTCTACTTGGCAAAGAAGTAATCCAGCAAGTAAGTGATATTCTCCTAAAACCAATAGAATCGTAGAAATATGACACTTTGAAGGATGGTTTGCTAACCGTATGAAGACTCTGAACTGCGACAATTTCAAAACTTCTTAGTGAAATGGAGCTAAGCGACCAAAAGCCTTCACAGCTTTTGCGTCGTATGAACGACTTGGGTCGCGATAAAATGCCTCATGTAGCAGAGACATCTTCCATCATCGGTTCGCGCTGTACTTGCCGTTACCAAGGTCAAGGATTTAAGCAACCTGGCAACAATAGCTGACAAAATCATATAGCAAGTGTGGCGACAGTGGAGACGTTCCGCCTTCTGCTAGAAGAATAGCTGTCCAGGAGACATGGAACACTGTCATACAGACTGGTGCAGGTGCTCACCGGACGGTTTCGGGAAGTACCTGCTGGCTAGGAGGAATTGCCGATCTGTCATACCATATTATAGTAGAATGCCCAACATTGGGCAGCGTATCCTAATTTCGTTTATTGAGGTCGACTACTCGCTGATCGCCACAGCACATACTTTGGCCACCAGAGAAGTAGGCTGCTCCTTATGCCCCTGCTATCCATTGTAGAAGGTTGGGCGCTAGAAGGCGTGGATTTATCTCCTCCCACAGCCTTGAACTCCGCGTCATCATCCGGAACACAAATTTCATAAGCGAGTTAGTGGTGTCTCACTTTAGAATAACGAGGGTCTCTGGGTCTTAATGAGTATTCTGCCACATCAGTGAGTTAGCACTCCCGACCTTCTTATTAAGGGTGCGTAAAAGCATTTCCCAGAGAAAAAAGGAGGACCCTGGAATTAGCCATTACACACATGCTGCAAATGTCTCCCCTAATCAATATTTCTTCAAAAGATGTATAGATTACATTAATTGCATAGTTTTGATTCAACTCTCAAATCCCGCTGATTTACGAGAAGCATTATTACTGAGGTAATTAGACGTGGAAAGCATTAATCTTGATAATCTATTGTTATCTCGAAGTGTTGTGACAAGCTATACCTTCAATATAACAAAACAAAAACAATGCTGCTATAGCTTCGAGTGAATTTTAAATGAGATAATTAAAATAAGATGTGTAACGGAGTTAAATTTATTGCACTACAAAAAAACATTATCACTTTCATTTAAATAATGTACGCGTTAAATATCCTTAAGTCTTATAATGTTTTTAGAGTTAATATCCACATAATCTACTTCTACGAGTTGTCGGGATAAGATTGCTAAAAGCAATAAGACCGCCTTTGCATACTCCTAGCTTTAGTAACATAATTCACACTTTTCCTATATCTTGTATATGTTTGTGTGCAATAAAGATTTTTCTATCTATCTATATGATCCTATAATGTTTTCATAAAAGTTGTTTATCAATAAAGTATTATTACACATTTATCTATCTATCTATAGATATATTAGGGTAGGGAAAATACTTTTCTATCTCACACGTGATAGGATTGAAAAGCATCTATATGTCGGAGTACAAGAGCCTGTGGATCGCTGGTCCGTGTGTAATAGTCTGTGGAACGCTGGCGCCATCTGTGTATCGGCGTGGGGGCAGAGTCAATAAATGGCAGGCCGGCCGTCTCTCGGCAGTTCTCGTGTGGCGGTCGGCCGGAGTGGTCGATTATTGAAACTGTCGCGTTCCTAGCTATTATTCTTAATAAGTTTGTGTAAATTGATATCGGGAACATTAAGTGTTTGAACATTATAACTCGAGTTAATTAATAAAGTGTTTGATTACACCAACATTACCCAAGTACGCCCACAGAATAAGAAATTAAATAATGGATCCAATTAATAACGATGTCAGCGGAGAACCCTACGCCTCTGTGCTTTACGCTTCTCCGTTTTCTCTCATATTCTCTGACATATACGTTTTTCTTTCCAAGAAACTTAAATTACTCTTTTCACTGCAAATATCTGTTGTTTTATATATAACGCTAAGGTATTGACCTGTGAATCATTCATCATTACTTTTAGAAAACTACACCATAAGTAAGTGCTATATTACAGAGCGGCTGCAAGGGCGGATGGCCTGCATCCTGATGCCGACGAGGTCCGGAGGACCACGGCCCTGGCCAACCAAACTCTAGCCCAAAAATGGAAGTCTCATGTCCTCAGTACCAGTCGTCGCCTTTTAGTGACGACAATTATGGCACGAAGGCTTTCCAGGGGAGCAGGGAGCACTTTCCTACAGACTAGTTCAATTTGTGCAGATTGTGCAGCCTGTGGACCCTAGCGTCACCTCCCGGTGGTGCTGATCAGCGCTAATCTTTCTTTGGGGAGCATTGTAGACGCGATTATCTCCAGTGAGAGATAGTAGGTGGAAGTGGCCTTCTTTTGCAAGACGACAGTCAGACAGAAGGAAGCCAGATGAGAGACAGAGAAGGAGGGTAAATGCAGTTGATGCTCCCTCTCACTGCCAAAGAAGGTGTGATACAAGGCGGCTCATGTATCGTCGGACTCATCCGGGATGCCAGGACAGAATGCGAAAGCAGAACCCATGTTGCCTCACTTATGGTTGAATAGGTTTCCGGGTTTTAGTAGGTATTGCGAGATCTCCTTTATCGCTGCCTCCCACACTCCTGTCTGGTCATCGGTCGGAATTAGTTCGTAAATTGCATTTCCCAGCGACAAATAAGTGCTATATTGCCCTATATAAAATTATCGAAATAAAAGTAAAAAACTAAGTGTTAAAGCTCTACAGCCCTCAGATTGTCCAGCCGCGTTTTATTAGCCCCCATAATTTGCCCACGCTTTCTAACGAAAGTAACCGTCACCAGCCCCGCGGGTCGGATGACGCTAAAGTGGCTCTTGGGACTTAAATGTTCATGAAAGACTACCAAATGTTATGGTTTTTCCTTTTTGCTAATAGTTTTTGCTAACACAAATAATCACTAATATACACTCACAGTTTATAAAATACCAACAAAAAGCTGTGAGCTTTTTGTTGGTATTTTCTCTGTCTGACCTTCGAGCGACACAGGCACCGTTAGTAGTGGTCACTTTGTAACTGGTATATTTTTTTTGTATTGTCTGGTGTTATTTCTACGCAAATTTCCTTACCACAGTTACCGAGATGGGAAATAGATAATTCCCATTATGACTTAAAAAGAAAGAGATGCTTTTATTTTGCCCGAGTTGAAACAGCACTATCGTATCATGTCAACTAGTAGTTACCACCGGTAATCTAAAGGATAGCATCAGCAAGTTGGTATTGAAGCTCATCCTGGGAATGTGACATCGTCTGAAATGACTACTGAATCAGTTATAGCTACGCATCACTGGATTAAACTAGTACACTCTCATATATAAAAAAATAAGGGAGAATTAATATATATCACGTATTCAGGTCAAAGGGCAAACATACTCTTTGGATTAACCGGTTAACCCTTATGATTGCACCTTATATCACCGCTCGTAATCCACGTGGATTTATGGTGTATAATAAGTGGTTCGCTTGTATTATAACGTGATATTATAATATTTTCTTTTCCACGAATAACATGGTGAATTACTGATATTTGTTTATTCAGACCTAGCATTCTGCTCCGGCTTTACACAGGTGGTAGAGTATACTACCCCTACAAATATATGTATATATATATATATATATATATATATATATATATATATATATATATATATATATATATAA
>JACTOM010000061.1:294300-304548 GCA_015832385.1 Elymnias hypermnestra | reverse complement strand
TCGTCATTAGTGGCATCCATAATTCAATTTCCATACCGTGGCCGTTTGTTGGGTAATGTCGGTGCATACAAACACTTTATTAATTAACTCAGATTATAATGTTCAATCACTTAATGTTCCCGATATCAATTTACACAAACTCATTAACAATAATAGCTAGGAACGTGACAATTCCAACAGTATACCGCTCCGGTCGAGCGCCACTCGAGAACTGCCGAAAGACGCGCCGGACTGCCACTATTGTCTCTGCCCCACGCCTATAGACAGTTGATGCCAGCGTTCCACAGATTATTGCACTCCGACACAGCGTTCCACTGACTATTGTGCAGCCTGTGGACCTCAGCGTCACCTCCTGGTGTCGCTGATCAGCGCTAACCTTTCCTTGGGGAGCATTGTAGGGGCAATGCTCTCCAGTGAGAGATGGTAGGTGGAAGTGGCCTTCTTTTGCGAAACGACAGAAGGAAGCCCACGAGAGAGAGAGAGAGAGACCCATATTTATATATCGGAGAGCAATAGTCTGTGGAACGCTGGCGCCATCTGTCTATCGGCATGGGGTAGAGTCAATAGTGACAATCCAGCGCGCGTCTCTCGAGTTCTTGGGTGACGGTCCGCCAGAGCAGTCGACTATTAAAACTGTCGCATTCCTAGCTATTATTGTTAATGAGTTTGTGTAAATTGATATCTGGAACATTAAGTGATTGAACCTAATCTGAGTTAATAAAATTTTTGACTGCACCGACATTACCCACCAACGCCCACAGCATGAAAATTGCATTGTGGATGCCATTAATGACGATGTCGGTGGAGAACCCCACGCCCCTATGTTTTATGCTTTCTTCTCTCTTATTCTCCGACATATATATGAATATATAGAGTGAGGCAAAAATCCAGCTACCATTTTGATTGCCTATAACTTTGTTCAAAGAAAAGATATGGTACGTTATATCTTTTGAATTTGTCTCATTTGTCTAGTGGTTAGCATTTTGGACTACAGGCATGAGGTCCTGGGTCGGGCCAGTTCAAAATCGATATTGAGTCTTCTATTTCCTCCTTCCCTTCCTTTATAGCGCCTCGGAGAGCAAGTTAAGCCATCGGTCCTGCGCCTGACCTCTCTCCGATCATGTCGGATTCCCGTCACATCGGACTATGAGAGAGAAGGAATAGAGAGTGCACTTGTGTACGATGCCTGCCAATCCGCAGTGCAATAGCGTGGTGGGTGACCCTCTCTCGTATGAGTGAGGAGGCCTGTGCCCAGGCAATTGGACGTTAATAGGCTGCTACTTACTCTTTTTAACTTTTATATCTTTTGAATAAAATGTCTGACTTCTATAATTTAAAAAGTATTTCACAGGTATTGAAATGGTCTCTAATAAATATATTTAATAGGATAAGGATTAATACAGAGGTTGGCATAATAATCTGATTATCGTCGGCATTTTTATTAACTTTTAAAAAAGTAGTTATAGTGGCGTAACTACAGTAGTTGCCAATGATATCCTGGACTTTATTGTAGATATTAATACGTACTATAATATTGTAGAACATTTCTTTGTTCTATCTTCTATAGTTTTCGCAGCGCACACGATAACAGATTTTTTATTTTTTTTTAAGTAATATAGCCTATGACGCTCAATGAAAATGTTGCTTTCTATTGGTGATAAAATAAAAATACAAAAACGCAAATGTTTCCGCTTTATAATATTAGTTTAGACAAATTTATAATATGAAAAGTGTACTCGTAATGATTCAAACTTAATCCTCGATCCAACTTTTATCCTGATAGCTAGCATAAAATCTCGTAACAACTCTTGAATGTTTCATTTGAAAGTTTTACAAGATATTCTTATTTTAGTGCTAGTCGTTAAAATTTTTAACAACTACTACTATATCTTTGACGGGATACTTCCTAAGTTCCTATTTAATAATTTGATGAGTATAAAAAGTTAATTTCAAAGACCCGTTTACGTATATTTCGTTAGATAAAAGACAAGTGAGATCAAGATCCATCTCATGAATTCGACTCCTCATATTCATTCGAAAATTAATTTCATTTGTTTCGAACCAATTCTCATTGTGTAACTAATATGATTCAAATTTCACATTCTAATACAAGTTATTCAGATAATATATTTATAAGAAGGTGTTGTAAACAGTTACAACAACATGTTATTCTAAGAATTTTATTCGTTTCTCTCTCTCAAAATACAAATTCATAAAGATTAGTTAGTTTTAACTTTTGGTAATAGATTATTTATGATCGAGTGGAGAGAAATGAGCTGTGGTCAGCGTTATCTACGTATGGGGTGAGCAGTAATCTGATTCAAACATTGAAGTCTCTCTATGAGGGTTCTAGTGCTTGTATCAGAATAAACGGGGCGTACACGGTGTCGAAAGAGGTGTTCGACAGGGATGTGTTGTGTCACCATAGCTGTTCAACCTATTCTTGGATAACTGTTTGACAGATTTAAAAGAAAGTATGTATGGGTTAAGAATGGATGAATTACTCATCAAATGTTTACTCTACGCTGATGATCTAGTAATACTTGCATCATCCGCTAATGAGCTAGAAGAGATGGTAAATATTATGAATAAAGCTTTGAATTGCATGGCATGAAAATGAATGTAAACACAACGAAAGTTACGCTTTTTGAAAGAGATGAATCTATGATGATGACAATATTATGATAGATGGGGAACAAGTGGGAGAGGTGAAAGAATTTCTATACTTTATAGAAATTTACAAAAGATGGAACATATGAAAGTGATATTGAAATGAGAATGAATGAAGGGAATAAGGTAAATGGTGCTCTGCACGCCTTTATGAATAGCCAGACGGTGTCTCAAAGGGCCAGACTGGCCGTGTATGGAGGAATGTTGGTACCCATTTATATGTGGTAGCGAAAGTTAGGTATGGCTGATGAATCACAAAAGTAAAGTAAATGCGGTAGAGATGAGAGCGTTAACAAGTATAAGTGGATTGAAATTGAGTAAAAAATACTGTGATAAGTGAACGTAGATAAAAGAAGATGTAGTGACTATAATTAAGAATTGTATGCTTAGAATGTTTGGGCACGTAGAGAGAATGAAAGGACACTGTCAAAAAAGATTTATGAGTCAAGAATGAAAGTTGGAAGGGAAAGACCAAGGCTAACGTTCCTGGACCAAATCCAAGGCATTTTAAATAAGGGCCAAGTCAAGAGTACTCTAAACCGACAAACTTGTATGAAAGGTTTAATGAGAATGAAAGAAGCTAAGGAGATATGCAAGGATCGTAGCAAGTGGAATGCCCGTGATGCTAATTTTGATAATAAATAGTTTTACTTAGATCGTTATGTGAAAAGTAGCGAAAATCAAATCCGAAACAAGGAGTTGTCATATTACGCGAGGGATGTCTTAAAACAAATTTCCAAGTACAAATTACGTTGAAACGTCTTCGGTAGGGACTTCTAGTATAACTAGTTTTCCAAGTATTTCCTGTATAAAAGGAATGTGACAACTTGACGTCTATTTCGTCCCGGATTTACCCCGTTGCATTCAAATTACGTAACTATCCTGAATGAATTATGTAACAGCTGTATCGCCGAATAAGCCGCAATCGCGGGACAATACCATTCTCGTCTCATTTATAATGCATATACTGACGAAATACAATACTGATTTTATAGATGATATTAGAAACTAAGATTCTGAGGTATTTTTTATAGAAATAAACCGAAGTTGAAGTAATACTATCTGCCCTAAGTCTAAAGCAGATAGTGAAATCCTCATTCTTTTTTTCTCAATTATTCTGAGCATTATCATTTAATAAGGTATCATTAAATAAGCCATGATGGCCTAATCGTCAGACGGGTGTTATCTGGTTCAGATAAGTTGCGGATTTAAGTCCTGATCAGTTACAGCATAAGTTTCTCTTTATTGTGAGGAAACCTCCACCTCCACACCGTAATTCTAGGATATTTGTATTTATGCTTTAAAACCCTTTCTCTTTAGAAGAAGGCCAGTGGGACATTAATAGACTGCTAATTATCTTTTAAATACAACTTTCACTTCATTTATACGTTTGTTAAGTGTTGCGATCTATATATTGAGTATATATATATATTGTATTTAATGTGATTTTTAACATATAACATCGACTTAAATGCAGAATTATTATAAAAATGTCATTGAAAGTACCTTTCGTCAATAATAGAATTCTAATACTAAAAATCATTCTCTACTTTTTATTTTGATTATCTTTTAAAGCGTGTTTTTTAGATATTTAGTTTGATCTCCTATATAACAATCATCTTTAATATGTAGATATATGTTAACGATTGCATCTCGATTATTAGATATATTCTCGCTAAGAATTTAATTATAATAGATACATACATAGCATCACGTTTTATTCCCATAGGGGTAGGCAAAGACCACGTCCTTCCACTTACCACGATCCTTGCATGTCTCCTTCGCTTCTTTCATTCTCATTAAACCTTTAATACAAGTTTATCGGTTTAAAGTACTCTTGACTTGACCCTTATTTAAATTGCCCTGGATTTAGTCCAGGAACGTTCGCCTTGATCTTCCCCTTCCAACTTTCGCATTCACTTTTGACTCATAAATCGTTTTTGTCAGTCTCCTTTCATTCATTCTCTCTACGTGCCTAAACCATCTAAGCATACCTTTCTCAATTTTAATCACTACATCTTCTTTTATATCACAATGTTCTCTTATCACACTATTTCTAACTTTGACACTCATTTTCATATATACTGGTGAAGCTAATAAAAGATTGTTATAAAAATGCTGTTACATAAACGCCGTAAAATTCCATAATTCCATAACGAAACTGAGTTAGTTTTGTTACAAATTTTTAACGTTACTTCCAAACAATAACGTTTTATTAATACAAAATATTAGAATTCGATGGGGAATCAAAATTACATATACTGAAAACGTGACGTAGATTGCGTACGTGATTAATTCTGTCGCATTGTAATGGCGCTACAATCCTGCATGAAATCATAAAGGTAATTGCCACGACGAAAAGGTTATTGTTTCACAAACGGAATGAGTTTCTCAATAAAATGGTACCGAATTTGAAGAAAAAGGTAACTGTTGCGACTTTATTGTAGCTCTTTTAATAAGAGAGGCAGAATCGTTGGAAACTTTCAAAACTTCAGATAAAATCCACTAGCTATCATCCTCTTCACGAGGACCATATATTAGTAAGTATTTACTATACTACATACCATTGGGTTTATAAATATGCATTTGTATCTAGATATATATTGTTAGCAATCATGATTGTCATTTGTGGTTTTTATATCAGTGAAACGTTCACATGCACTGCATCCGGTTTAACGCAGTCCGGAAATTCTCAAATTTAAGAAGTCGTCGTTTTAACGACGACTATTGGTGGACTTATTTTGAGTGGGGCGTTTGGTATAAGAGGGGTAGCACAGGGGAATGAAGTGACATATTCGCCTAGTGACAGTTCTTAGTTTGTATCAACGTTAGTATTGTGTTTTAAGTCATTCATGAGTCTCAAAATATTCATTTATTAGTAGTTTTTATATGCTTACAAAGAGATCTCCTAAACCCTTTGTCAGCGAAAAGGTTAATACCTTATAACCTTTACTTTTAAACTACTATATTTCTTAAGTTTTCTGCGACGTATATTATTGTAATATCGCTTTTCTCTTTGTTATTGTAACGAAAGAAAATAGTTATACAGTAGCATGCCAAAGTTCTGAATATGTTTGTCGTAATCAGTTAGTGTTTGGATTTTAGAAACTAGGAATATGTATTTAAATTTTCGCAACTCGGAACACGTGGTTGGATTTTGATAACTAGGAACGTATATGTTTGTTACGATTTCCACAAAAAGGATCTTGTATTTTAAGATTTTGGTAACTAGGAAGGTGAATGTTTGGATTTTGTTAAGTAGAAACACGTGTTTTCGCCTTTCGACAATTTGAAACACGTGAATATGACAACTGGTAACATATGTGTTTGAACTTTATATGCTACGAACATGAGTGTCTGGGTTTTGATAACTACGAACACGTGTGTTTGGCTTTCGACATTTAGGATCATGTGAATTTGGATTATGACCTCTAGAAACATGAATGTTTGGGTTCTGATAACTAGGATCGTGTATGTTTGGATTTCGACGAAAAGAATCTTGTTTTTTATGATTTTGGTAACTAGGAACACGTGTTTTTGCCTTTCGACAATTTGGAACACGTGAATTTGACAACTGGGAACGTGAAGGTTTGGATTTTGATAACTAGAAACGCGTTAGTTTGGATTTCGACGAAATGGATCTTGTATTTTAGGATTTTGGTAACTAGGAGGGTAAATATTTGGATTTTGTTAAGTAGGAACACGTGTTTTTGCCTTTCGACAATTTGGATATGTGAATTTGACAACGGAGAGCATATGTGTTTGGACTTTATATACTACGAACATGAGTGTTTGGGTTTTGATAACTACGAACGCGTGTGTTTGGCTTTCGACATTTAGGATCATGTGAATTTGGATTATGACCTCTAGAAACATGAATGTTTGGGTTTTGATAACTAGAATCGCGTACGTTTGACTTTCGATATTTAGGATCATGTGAATTTTGATTTTAACAACTAGGACCACGTGTGTTTCTCTTTCGACATATTGAATCATGTGGATTTGGATTTTGATAACTAGAAAAACGGGTGTTTTCTTTTGATATCCAAAATTTGTTGGGAAATAATTCAATGAGGCTTTTTTATCTAACAGTGATAGAACCGATTGTTGAAGTCAGTTAATGACGACAGATCTAGAAATGAAGAAGTATCAAGTCGCCATATCATTAGTGTCAATGAAAAACAAATAAACGAATATGAATTTATTTTCGTTCCATTAAAACATAGAAGTATTATATAAGTGGAATTAATTGAACAAAATATATGGGCTTTTCGGAATAATGCAGTATTAATCTCAAAATAATGAACATTTTGTCCGTATAAATTTATTTTTAATGTAGCAAAGATAATTTAGAATTTATTTACGTAAATAATTTAAAGCGGAAGTCATATTTAGATTCCGCAACAGGCGACGTGGAATAAATTGCATGTAATATATCGGATTTCGGAAATAATGTGGAAACCTGACCGCAATGTAATGATTATCACATAGTTTGTAATGTAATAAACAAAAATGTATAGTTTGTATATCCTGTTTATTAACACTTATATTTTAAAGCTAATTATTATACTATGAAATATTTAATAAAATGAAATTCAGCTCCTGGATCTACAGAAGAGATTTATGGACATATGAAATAAGTCAAACGACGTTTCTTAGTTTTGCGACGAGAGCGTTACAAAAAATGTGATGAGGCGAAGCAAACGGAAGTTGAGAAGAAGATACGTCTATCAAAATATTCTTTATTCGAGTAGGCTCAAAAGGCATTTTTGAATGGTCAGTTATGTGTCCGTTGGTAACAAGTCTACTACGATGACTCGTATTTGTAGGTTACAATATGCTTTTTTTGCCGCTAAGAAGTGCATATACACACCCTGCCTGAGAGATAGTATGGGAGTCGCCGGTAGTTCCAGAATACCCACTAAAACCCAGCGTCATTTGGGAAAGAAAGGACCAGAGGTTCGTCGTGGTATTTCACTCTGGCCCTCTTCCCTCCTAATGAATCCAGCTCAAATTGTGCTACAGGGGGAGGAGTTGGATAAACCTCCGTCTCCTATTTCCTATTCCCCTCCGTCCGGGGTACTGTGCCTCAGCTGCATTCGCCCTCTCTGTTTGCCGTGGCTTCTTTGCCGAAATGATATTTTCGCAGAAGGTAGCAACAGCATTCCAGGCCCTCTCGTTGACAAGCATTGCACCTATAATACTTGCCAGCGAGAGGTCTGCACCGATCTACGACGTCAGAAAATGACGCTGAAGTCCCCAAGCATGACATTCGGATACCGTGCGGCGCTGTGTCCACAGAAGCACCACACTCATGGCAAGTGCCCGATGGCTAACAGCTAACGATTTGGTACAGGTATTTTAGGAAAGCACTCCTTGTCGTCTACCCTGCCATTGCTCCTAGTGAGGGCGGAGTGAGCTATTATGGCCCTACCGGCTGCGGGGGATCCGAGGTAATGACCTTGACCCTCCTGACCTCGTCGGCATTAGATGTTTCCTCTCTGGTCCTCACAGTTACTCTGCACTGGTAAGAAGCTGCGAGTATTTCCATCTTCAACTTCCAAGGGGGATCGCCCGCCAGCAGAGTTGCTGCCGTCCAGGATACTGTACGGTACCCCCCTATTGCTCTAATCGCTATTTATCTCTGGGCACACCGTAAAAAAACTTTTATTCTGAGTGCTTAGAGAATTAATCCATACGGGTGCACCATACAGCACCATGCTGGCGATTATTCCAACATATAGTCTTCTGCAGGGCGATCCTAGTCCTTCCACTTTGGGTAGTAGCCGTCCTAGCGCGGTTCGGTTACAATATGCTTAGCTTTTATATGCAAACGGAAATTGAGAAAGAAATAAGTCAATCAAATCAAAATCAAAATATTCTTCATTTTAATTGGCTCAAAAGGTACTTTTGAATCGTCAGTAGCTTATCTACATCTACCACCATTTTTTTTTGACGCTGGGAAATGTCTTTACGCACGGGGTGTGGGACTCACTGACAGGTCAGAATACCCACTAAAACCCAACGGAAAACCTTCGACATCCTTGATCGGAGAACCAGAGGTACACATACGCAGTCTACTCTAGCACTCCGGATATAGCCGCCTTATTTAAATCATTTATGGAAGGGGAAGAAGATGCGCATCTACTCACCCTGTTACCCCGCCGCCAACGTCGGAGCGGGGGAGCGACGACGGCCTTTTGTCTCATCCTCTCTGATGCCTCCTTCAGCGACATAACAGATTGGCAAAAGGAGACAATTACCTCCAACCCATCTCATTAGCAAGCATTGCACAGACTACGCTCACCAACGAGAGGTTCCCCCCAATTAGGCATTCAAGACGTATCGCTGAGGTCCCCATGTGGGACACTCTGCCAATATGTGATGCGCCGTATCTATGGAAGCACCACACTCGTGGCAGGCAGCCGATTCCTCACAGCCAACATTCTGGTGCAGGTATTTACCAAAACATCCGTCTCCAGTCAACACCTGCACCAGTCTATAGGAAATCGATCCGTGTCTTCTGGATAGCCCTTTCTCCAGGTCTAACGGATCGCTACCCCCGCTACTGCGGATCCAAGATCCTCCTTCCACCGTTCTTTTAAGACCCTATCCAAAAGGACTCTTCTCCTCCGAACCTCGTCACTTTCAGGCATCCCGCCTGTTATTCTTGCAACCGCCCTGCATTGATAGGCGGCTGCAAGAACCTTAGCCCGCATTGATTCAACTGGAAAGAAACCAACGAAATACTCTTTTAAATATAGTTTTTGTAGGTTACAATGTGCAACTGGAATCCAAACATCGTTATCTCTTAAATAATATAGACATTATAATATGCCTGCAGTAGAAGGATGTATTTAACATATTTCTTAAAATGATGTAGAGTTAAATCCAAAGCTGAACCTTCTTCACCCTAAAATATGGCATTACAAGTGTTTTATTTCTTGTATTAAAATTGTATAGTTCACTTTTATTTCTGTATAATATTATTATTACGGATATATAAAATGTTATTCAATATACAACAGTTTTAACTTAAACATACATACATAGCATCACGCCTCATTCCCATAGGGGTTGGCAGAGACAACATCCTTCCACTTGCCACGATCCTTGCATATCTCCCTCGCTTCTTTCATTCTCATTAAACCTTTCATACAAGTTCGTTGGTATAGAGTACTCTTGACCTGGCCGTTATTTAAAATGTCCTGGATTTGGTCCAGGAACGTTCGCCTGGGTCTTCCCCTTCCAACTTTCGCATTCACTCTTGACTCATAAATCCTTTTTGTCAGTCTCCTTTCACTCATTCTCTCTACATGCCCAAACCATCTCTTTCCCAATTTTAGTCACTACGTCTTCTTTAATACCACAATGTTCTCTCATCACACTATTTCTTACTCTGTCACTCAGTTTTAATCCACTCATGCTTCTCAACGCTCTCATCTCTACCGCGTTTATTTTACTTTTGTGATTCTTCTGCCATACCCAACTTTCACTACCATACATAAGTGTTGGCACCAACACTCCAGCATGCACTGCCAGTCTAGCCCTTTGAGACACCATCTGGCTATTCATAAA
>JACTOM010000061.1:196882-293480 GCA_015832385.1 Elymnias hypermnestra | reverse complement strand
ATATTGAGTTTTCTATTAAGATTTTCTCAATATTTGCCCGAAGTTGGGAAGTTGGCGGTGTGATCCACCCCCGTGCCTCGGAGAGCACGTTAAGCCGTCGGTCCTGCGCCTGATCTCTCTCCGGTCGTGCCGGATTCCCGTCACACCGGACTATGAGAGTGAAGGAATAGAAAGTGCACTTGTGTACTATGCCTGCCAATCCGCAGTGGAGCAGCATGGCATTTTAGACAATAGACCCTATTGTCTAAAAACCCTCTCTCATATGAGGGAGGAGGCCTGTGCCCAGCAGTGGGACGTTAATGGGCTGCTACTTACTTACTTACACTTACATATACAGTATGGGGGCAAAAGTCCCGCTACTATTTTGTTTGCCTATACCTTTGTTCAAAGTAAAGATAAATAGGTTTTATTTTATCTTTGAATAAAGTTATAGGCAATCAAAATGGTAGCGGGACTTTTGCCCCCACATTTTATTTATGCAGATTCAACTGAGTGTTTATTTACAGTTATTAATGCTGGTTCAACTGAATGTACATGTACAGATGTTTATGCAGGTTAATCGTGTGCAGTTACAGATATTTTTCTAAATTAAGCTGGATGTACTCTTACAGACATTAATGCTGGTTTAACTGAGTGTACAGTGATAAATACTAAAACTAGGTGTACAGTTATAGAAATTTTTATAGGTAAAGTAAAAAAGATTAAACTGAGTGTACTATCATAGATATTTAAACTTAGTGTTCAGTTACAGATATTTATACAGATTCAACTTAAACTGACACTACTGTTACAGATACTTTTCTAAATTAAGCTGGATGTACTCTTACAGATATTAATGCAGATTGAGCTGAGTGTACAGTTAGAAATATTTATGAAGGTCAAACTGTGTGTTCGGCGACAAATATTGAAATTGGGTGTACAGTTATAGATATTTTCACAGGTAAGGTAAAAAAGATTAAACTGTGTGTACTACCATAGATATTTAAACTTAGTCTTCAGTTACAGATATTTATATAGATTCAACTTAAACTGGCACTGCTGTTACAGATTCTATTGCAGATTAAACTGGGGATGCAGTTACAGATATTTATGTAGATGTAACTGATTTTTCAGTTACAGATATTAAATGTTTGTGTAAAATTATAGATATTTATGCAGATTTAGCTGAGTGTACAGTTACAGATATTTATGCACGTTAAACTAGACATACTATTTTAGACTTAGAATCTTATCAATTATAATGTCACCAAATTGTATCTATATAGAAAGCTTGATTTCAAGTTGATGTTTTTTAAGTGCATTTATAATTCAAGGTATATTCAAGGAAACAACGTGTTGTAGATAATGTATTTGGCTGCAATCCACTAACGCTAAATCTTAGAAACGTGTAATGCTTTCACGTTGAGAATTATTACACGGCTTCGAATTGTGGAGTAATTCTAAGGTTAAAAGCACTAAAGCTCTAGTTTTAAAGGGGAAACTTCGTTGTGGGAAATGCTCTATGTTCCTTTTCACTTGAAGATAATAAAAAAGATGTTTGCTATTTCAAATCATCAATTTCTTTTTTTATTGCTGACAGGTTATAGTAATTGACTATAGTTCCGTTAAAGTCTGGCTAAAAGAATATATAACTGAGACTTAAAATAAGGATGTTTTGATGACCCAGCTGGAACATTGGGGTCAACTCGCTTTACTAATAGAGGTCCTGGGGTCTATTCCTAAGAGGAGAATTTAAAGATATTGCAATTTCTAATTTGCTTGCGTCTATACTGGTGAATAGCTTTAGCCCTAACTGCTTACCACTCTACCAGCATATCCGTGCCGCAATGCAAGAAATTTGCGTCCATGTACGATGCTGTGTTTATTCATGTTTAGTTAGTCTCGACCTAGTGTATATTTTTAGCTAGGACCAAACGAAGCTGAAAATGCAAGGTTGGCCAATAGATGTGTCCAGTAGTATACTTATACACATTCGTAGGACCTACGGTTCTGAGATGTGGTCGCTGACTATGGGCCTCATGCGGAAGCTCAGAGTCACTCAGCGCGCGATGGAGAGGGCTATGCTCGGAGTTTCTCTACGCGATCAAATCAGAAATGAGGAGATCCGTAGCAGAACCAAAGTCACCGACATAGCCCTACGAATCGCGAACCTGAAGTGGCAATGGGCGGGGCACATAGTCCGACGAACCGATGGACGTTGGGGTCGGAAAGTGCTGGAATGGCGACCCCGCACTGGACGACGCAGTGTAGGAAGACCCCCCACAAGGTGGACCGACGATATAAGGAGGATCGCCGGTAGCCGCTGGAGCCAGGCGGCACAAGATCGGGTCTTGTGGGCATCATTTCGTGAGACCTATGTCCAGCAGTGGACGTCCATCGGTTGAAGCGACGACGACGACGACATACTCACGATTACACATGCTTACACGCACATCCACAAATATAGAAACTTCATAGAATTAATTAAGTTGAAAGTAACATTGTATAGAATTTTTTTCAAACAGTTTGCGAAGATTTGCCGTTGACATCTGCAACGCAGTATTATACTTTTGCAGTACCATCGTTGCCTATATTTCAAGTACTCTGCGCCGTTTGCGCTCACTGCTTCCTATTCCTACCAAAATTATGATTGCGCAGTCTCTACTTCTTTCCGTTCTTGATTACGCTGATGCAAGCTATTCTAATCTGACCGGGGGCCAATTGAACAAGCTTGAGCGATTACAAAATCTCTCTATTCAGTTCATATTTGGATTACGCAAATATGACCATGTATCAGAATTTCGTGCGAAGCTCAAGTGGTTGCCTATACGTTTTCGCCGGAATTTGCATATTGTTTCCCTTCTGTACTGTGTGTTATTTAATCCTGGTGCTCCAGCTCATCTCAAGGAACATTTTAGTTTTAATGATTCGGACTGAAGATGTTTAAGGCCATCCCGGAGCCTTAAACTAAATATTATTCCCCATAAAACTATGTTCTTTGGGCAATCCTTTGTGATACAGTGGTTCAAATTATGGAATGAGCTACCTCTGACGATCAGAGAGGCCAATTCTTTCAATGTTTTTAAAAACCTCGTCAAGGTTCACTACTCCATCCTGTGCACTTAGATGACGACTATATTTATATATAATTATATATATGTCGGAGAATAAGAGAGAACCGAGAAACATAAAGCACAAAGGCATAGGGTTCTTCGCCGACATCGTTATTAATTGGATCCATTATTTGATTTCTTATTCTGTGGGCGTTCATGGGTATTGTTGGTGCAATCAAATACTTTATTAATTTACTCGGTTTATAATGTTTAATCACTTAATGTTTCCGATATCAATTTACACAAACTCATTAACACTAATAACGAACGAGACAGTTTCAACAGTTGACTGCTCCGCTCGAGCGCTACTCGACAACTGCCGAGTGGCTCCCGCCGGACTGCCACCATTGAGTCTGTCCACGCCGATAGATGGCGCCAGCGTTCCACAGACATCTGCCCTCCGACATATATTAGTTTATTATAATATCTGTTTATGTACTTATGTATGTTTTATATGTATCTATAAACTACACTTTTTTTTATACACCATCTACCCATTTCCGTTATAAATTTGTCTAACCCTAAGGTTGCCTGGCAGAAATCGCTACTCAGCGATAAGGCCGCCTTTTTGTACCCTATGATTAAGTTATGGTATATATTGTAAGTATTATTTATGGTGTAAAATAAAGGGTATTCTCTCTCTCTACAGTGTAACTTGATCAATAATCTGAACTGACTAAACAGAATAAAGACCTATTTATACTCACACACACGTGCCATAAGAAATTTCCCTTAAAAGTAATAACCTTTGGCATTTCTAAACATTTACAACTTACATATAAGTGGATATAAACGTAACAAAAGAGTGATTCAGTTTTGATGCTGTATATAACTGTATGTAATGGGCAATAAACTGCGAAACTGTAAGTCTTAAAAATAGTTAAGCGATATGAACCACTACAGGGATCGCGAACAGTGGTTTATAACGTAATAACACTTTACTATCTTGTATTTGGGTTAAATATAATATTATGATACCTATAAATGATATAAACCATCTTTATTTATAATAATTTCAAATCTAGTATGATAAAAAAACGAGTGTGTTTTACATAGAAGCATATTATTTCCAATTTTATAAAAATGACTTCAAAATCTAAAGTTTCAATGGTTTTTTCGTACATTGCGTTGAGAAGAATCCATAATAAAGCCACTTTTTTGTCAATAACATTACAATATCCATTTATTTAACTGAAGTCAGATCCATTCATTCATTCTCAAGCTTTAATGTAGGTAAAATAGTTTAGGCAGTTGCCTCCTTCTACGAAGTCGTTAACTTGCAGAAGAAGGCGTTAGATATGAGGGGCGGTGTCCTGCTTCCCCTTTCTTCAACCACTGAGTTGGATTTACCACCACCACCAGGACACCAGAGCTGTATGCGTCAGCGAACATCTGGCATCCACCACTCTGGAGAAGAAGGTTCCGTTGGGTTTTACTAGATATTCTGGTTAACCTTGAGTCTCACACTCCTGAATGGAGCTGTATACGTAATCTAGAGTGCGTAAAAGCATCTCCCAGCGACAATAAAAGGTAAAGTAACATAATTTTTATGCATAATATATAGATGAAGCTTAAAAGCTTATTTAGTATTTTTAACCTTTCCACAATCTAAATGACTGCCCTTTTTGTTGAGGTAAACAAATTTAACCTATCTTTAGTAAGACAGACAAAGTCACAAGGATTAACTAGTATATTTGTAGAGTATGATTGCTATCAGTACTCGTCATTGCTGTACAAACGCTAAGATAAACATAAAACTAATCCCATTAGTGTTTCGTTCGTATCTGATACGTAGATTTGTTTACTTGTTAAAAGAAACTATTTTACAACTCCCAAACTTATTTTATAAAACGTAATAATCCATTAAATAAATGCAGCTAATATTTTGGAAGTAAAAACATGTTTAGGCGAGTTATGGACCTGTATTTTGAGGGTATTGAATGATGCTCAGTCGACACGCTCGGACACGTGATCCTTGTGTGAGTGAAAGAAAGGAGAAGATTATCAATTCGTCTCCATATTTTTTATTTTTGTTACCTAATAGCTTTGGACTGGGTGAACCGATCTCTTTTTACATGAAAGGTGGTGCTTGCCGTAGGATCCCATTTTTTTTATCCAGTTTTGATGATGGTGTCTATGAGAAAACCGTATACGTCTTAAATTTGCATTAAGCATGTGGGCAACAAATGGACGAATAACTAACGATCACGCCAACCGATTTCGATGATAGTTTTTTATTAGAATGCCTATACTTCAACGGTTGTTTGATGATAGTTTGATTAGGTTTTGATCATGGGATCCCTGACAAAGGTATGTAGTGAGCGGCACCAGAGCTACCAAGTGCCTCCCTCCGCTGACGCCGAGTCCTAATATATGAATACGAAGAACTCTAATATAAAATACGCCGTTATTTTATCTTTTAGAGCATATATGATTTATTATAGACGAAGGGATGGTGAAAGTTATAATCAACGTGGCACTGCTATATTTTAATGTATTATTTAAAATAACATTATGATCTAAACACTACCGATATACATACATAGCATCACGCCCCATTCCTATAGGGGTAAGCAGAGACCACGTCCTTCCACTTGCCACGATCCTTGCATATCTCCTTCGCTTCTTTCATTCTCGTTAACCCTTTTATACAAGTTCGTCGGTGTAGCGTACTCTTCACCTGGCCCTTATTTAAAATGCCTTGGATTTGGTCCAGGAACGTTCGCCTTGGTATTCCCCTTCCAACTTTCACATTCACTCTTGACTCATAAATCCTTTTTGTCAGTCTCCTTTCATTCATTCCCTCTACATGCCCAAGCTATCTAAGCATACCTTTCTCAATTTTAGTCACTGCGTCTTTTTTTATACCACAACCTTCTCTTATCACACTATTTCTTACTTTGTCACTCAATTTTTATTCACTCATACTTCTCAATGCTCTCATCTCTACCGCATTTGCTTTACTTTTGTGATTCTTCAGTCATACCTAACTTTCGCTACCATACATAAGTGGGTACCAACACTCCTCAATGCACAGCCAGTCTCGCCCTTTGAGACACCATCTGGCTATTCATAAAGGTGTGCAGAGCACCATTTACCACATTCCCTGCATTTACTCTCCTTTCAATATTACTTTCACATGTTCCATTTTTTATAAATTTAAATCCCAAGTATAATTTATTTTACCTCTTCCACTTCTTCCTCATCTATCAAAATATTGCCATTCATCATAGATTCATCTCTTTCAAAAAGCATAACTTTCGTTTTGTTTACATTCACTTTCATTCCTTTCTCTTTCATAGCTTTATTCATAATAATTACAATCTGCTGTAGCCCATTAGCCGATGATGATTTCTTTCTTTCTTTCTTTTTTTCAATATCACTTTCATTCTAAGTTCCATCTTTTTGTAAATTTAGATCCGTCAATCAAACAAGCGACTTTTTATTGAGGTTTTAAAACACTAGACTATGATAGCTTTTTATTACAGTACAATTATGACATAGTTATGATTGGGTCTTGGAAACAAGATTGTAGTCTAGCGGTTTGGCTTAATTTCATACGAATTTAACCGCAAGATTGTATACAAACTAATCGACAAACTTACACCACACTGACCCAATTTAACCACTAGGTGTTACTGTATTTTCTTTTATAAATTCGTTTAAAATTTACATCAAAAACATGGTTACAATCCAACGTTTCCGTGACTCTTTTAGAAATTGAAACTTTCGTAAAATTATAAGACATTGACGATATTATTATTTGAAAACAAAATCATGAGGAAAGACAAGTTTCTTAAATAACATACGACACCTTTTACAATTGAATAAACAGCAAGTCAACTGGAATGGATTTATGCGTAAATGGTGTTTCGTGTGTTAACTGAAACGCAAGTTTATGGTAGTTTAAAACAATATGACAACCTAATAAGAGAGACATAAAAGAAACGTATTTACATAACACGTGTTATAGTGTCTACCTTAAAAAGTAAATATAACCTTTTTCTTACTAATCGTTCGTGGAAGTAATTTGTATCTTTATGTTTTATGGTATTTTAATTCGACAGGTTTCAGCGATGACTTCGGAGGATATGGTGGGTGAAAAATAGGAGTGGAAGATGCTCCTCTTAATATATTTTCCTCTTATAATATTAGCCAACGACGTGTGGTGGATCTTAGCTCTAAAAACATTCTCTCCTACTAATGAAAAGGCATTTGCCCAGAAGTGGGATTTCAATAGGCGACTAAATACATTTTGTTTAATTAGCACAAGATTTAGAAGGCCTTTACTATACTCGATATAAATATAGTCACTTACCTACAATAGAAGTATATTAAAGACATTTTATAATGACATTGGTATCTAAATATAACAGCTGATCTAATTTGGCTCAACCGAGCATCGAATTGTTGCCAAATTAAATGTACACCTGACGCATTTGCTCTTTTAATAAACAGTTTAATTCAATTCAAAAGGAAGGTTTATGTGTCTAATACATACAGATTATATGCTAGTATATAATAATACTATTGAAGCTGAAGAGTTTCTTTGCTTGAAAAAACTAATCTCAGGAAATTCAGACCCGATTTGAAGAAGAAGAATATTTGAAAATCCCGATCTTTTAATAGCTTTCACTGCGTCCACTGTTTAATAGGATAAAGTTTCACAAAACTCATGTAAGACAGAATTAATCCCAATTAAAATTTTTAAAAATACGTCAACAACAGCGTATATCTATCGTTTAAGGTTAGCTCAATATTACCTTTTTTATGTGAATACCTATTCCTTCACTGAGCAAGACCTTCGAAATATTGTACTAATTAAACAAAATGTATTTGGTAGCTTATTGAAATTCTACTTATGAACACATGCTTCTTTCGTACGTGATAGCAGGCCTAATTAACTAAGACTAAATTACTAGTTTGATATAAGCAACAAAACATATTAAGTGGAGCATCCTTCACTCCTATTTTCCACCCACCACATCCTTTGAAGTCGTCCATTTGTTGAGAAACTTCCGGTCGAATTAAAATACCATAAAAGACGAGCGATAAATTACTTCCACGAACTGCTACTAAGAGAAACCCACGTTATATTTACTTACGGAATTCAACAATTCCAATTCAAATTCAAATATTCATTATTCTAGTAGGCTTTTACAATACTAAAATAGGCTTTGACTGTAGTTCAAAAGAAAGGGACGGAGAACACACAAGATACTCTCTCTCACTACCAAAGGAGGTTTACTAGGCGCATGTGTATAAACCTCCCACCTCTGTGAATCCGTAGTCAGACTGATCCGGGACTCAAACAAACCCTGGTTACCTAACTCGTAGATGAAGAGAATACCCCTGGGTTTCATTTACACCTGACTAGTCGTCTGTCTGATTTAATTTGCAAACATATTTCCCAGCTACAAAAACAGGGATTTTAATCGTCAAGCACCTTCTCACACCTCCATGAATCAGATTTATCCGAGACAAAAAATAGGGAAGTTGAACTCCTGATTACCTTACTCACAGATGAAGAAGGTTTTGCTGGGTCTTATTGAATATTGTGAGGTTTCTTCCATCGCCGAACCCCCTCACATTTCGCACTTACGCATTCTTCCTAGTGAAACACTGATGATCTGAACTATCAAGAACTGAATAAGAACCCTAACAACTCTAAGCAGTACAATGACCCTGGAGGGATTTGCCTGATCCTTAAATCCTACGATTGAGAGAGTGGAAATGCAGTGTATGCGACACATGTTGGCCCAACTCCATCCGCCTCCGTAATTCCTCAGTCCAAAATCTAAACCCCAGCTGCCTTACTCATGAAAGAAGAGGGCATGAGGGGGAATGTATTTCCCAGCGACAAAAGGCTTTTCAATCATCAAGATCAAGATGATGATATTATAGAACGTCTGAGAATCTAAAGTTATGAGGATTCCTTCGCGCTCTGTTTTGAGTAAAACCGACAGGAAACGCAGTCTGGCGTGACTCTTTTATCATATTAAGCAATTCATTCACTCCCACGCTTTTATATCCTAGTAATATGATTTTTCAGTCGTTTCTTGTACGTGAATACGGCTAATAGATTCTATATAGAATCGCGATGTGTTACAGTCTTTAGCGTATAAATTATGTGACCCTTTAGCTATACAGGTGATAGATATGTAGCTAAAACACCAAACTGTATCCTCCAATTATGATATCATTCGTTATCAGACGTATTCACGTCAAAAGACTGTAATAAATAGTAATTTGCTAGAACAACAAAACCATAGGGACTTAATATCGCTCCACCGAGTATTTTGAATGACGCAATCGTTTACTTAGACCATTAAAATCAATGCAAAGCCCTCGAAACTCATCAAACTAAAAGGGAATTTTAATCAGCCTTAGGCATCTGTAGGCGCTTAGGCAAATATGAACTCTATAACGTAGAAGTTACGATAGAAATTTCAAAATTCATTACCCTAATTAGCAAACACATTGTTGTTAAAGTATAAGACGTCTCGCAAGTCTATAAATGAAGTAAGTCAAATTATAAATTGATATTAGCACTTGAATACTTACAATCTATTCGTATAATAATGTTGAAATAGACGAGGCTTTACTGTTGCTAATTCTGATGTTAATTACACACCTAAAAACTCCTTTTTCTAAATGAATTTCGATTAAAAAAATCGGAAATATGGGGCTCATTTTAGTTATAAACTAAAGGAGGTTATCGCAGTTAATTAAATTATAAAATACTGTTACTTAACAAGATGTCAGTCTGTCTATTGTATTATATATGTCGGAGTGCAGTAGTCTGTGGAACGCTGGCGCCATCTGTTTATCGGCGTGGGGAAGAGTCAATAGTGACAATCCGGCGCGCTTCTCTCGGCAGTTCTCGAGTGGCGGTCCGACAGAGCGGTCGACTGTTAAAGCTGTCGCTTTCCTAGCCATTATTATTAATGAGTTTATGTAAATTGATATCGGGAACATTAAGTGATTGAACATTATAATCTGAGTTAATTAATAAAGCGTTTGATTGCACCAACATTACCCACCAACGCCCACAATATGGAAATTGAATTATGGATGCCATTAATAACGATGTCGGTGGAGAACCCTACGCCCCTATACTTTATGCTTCTTCTCCTTCTCTCCTAATCTCCGACACATATAAAAATATTTGTTATTTGAAAGTGCACTCATTTATTTATTATTTGTGTACCAATTTTGACTTGTTTTAAAGTATTCTCTCTAAATAGTTATATGATAATGCGAAAGTAATGATGTCTGTCTGTTTCACGCCAAAACTACTGAACCGATTTCAATGAAATTAGGTAAGCAGATAATCTGAAGCCTAAAAAGGAACATAGGCTTTTATCATTGCGAAAAAGGGGTTGTAAGGTGTGGAAATGTCATCATATTTAAAGCTAGATTTTTTTTTATGCTATTGATTCGATATAAATAAAAATGACATTCAAAGTTTGATATAGTTTTACTCTCAAGGGTGTAAAATAACAATCCTTACTAATGCTATATATGCGAAAGGAACTCTGTCTGTTGCACTTTAAAGGTAAAACTACTCTTTGCACTGCAGACAGCTCGTTGAAGTATTTATACGTATGTGTCTTATTTGTAAAATAATTAGCCTAAATTATTAAAAATACTCACCACCATCATGTCAGTCCGTATACAGGACCATAGCACAGAATCGATCCAACTGCAGCGTGGAGTGCGACAGGAAGACGTAATCTCCCCGAAGCTCTTTACTGCGGCGTTGGAAGACCTCTTTAAGCTTATGGAGTGGAACAGACTGGACATCAATATCAATGGCGAGTACATTACTCATCTACGGCTTGCCGATGACGTAAACATTATGGCAGAGACTCTGGAAGATCTCAATTGAATGCTCGATGACCTCAGCAGAGCTTCTCAACAGGTGGGCATAAAAATGAACATGGATAAAACTAAAATTATAGCCAATATCCATGTTCCGCTCCACCGAGTCATCGATGAGGACTCAGCACTCGAAATTATACATGAAATACGTACCTGGGACACATAGTCCAGCTAGATAGGTCCAATTTCGACAAGGAAGTCAACCGCCGAATCCAACTCGGTAGGGCAGCAGAGATGACCTACGGCTCCGAAACGTGGTCGCTGACTATGGGCCTCATACGAAAGCTCTGAGTCGCTCAGCGTGCGAAGAAGAGGGCTATGCTCGGAGTTTCTCTACGTGATCAAATCAGAAATGAAGAGATCCGTAGCAGAACCAAAGTCACCGATATAGCTCTACGAATCCCGAACCTGAAGTGGCAATGGGTGGGGCACATAATCCGACGGACCGATGGACGTTGGGGTCCGAAGGTGCTGGAGTGGCGACCCCGGCGCAGTGTAGGATGACCCTCCACAAGGTGGACCAACGACATTAAGGGGGTTGCCGGTAGCTGCTGGAGCCAGGCGGCGCAAGATCGGGCCTTGTGGACATCACTACGTGTGACCTATGTCCAGCAGTGGAAGTCTATCGGCTGGAGCGACCACGACGAGTAAAAATACTACCCAAAAACACAATTCTACTCGGGGGAAGTCCCGTGCCTGTCTAGTATATGATAATTTTCGATTGTTTTCAAAGAAGGAAGTGGACCGTGATTTTAATCTACTTCTAGATCGAACCGGGATTATATAATTTTTTTCTGTATGTACATCGATTTCTCCGTCAATGGTGGACCTTTTTAGATTTTATTTATTAAGATTTACATATATTAACACTGAAAAACTTTCTTTTCTTTTCTTCGGGCAATTGCAAGTTTCATATTTGCTCGCTCTAAAAAGGGTCTACATTTTCCCAGTGCAGAGACATTTCCTGTCTTATAAAGCAATTCTTTTGAACCTTTTCACACCACTTGGTGCGAGTGAAACGGACAGGCATGATGGAACTGGGAATGTTAGAAAAAAATAAATTAAAGCACGAGATTGGAAAACTATCGCTTAATCACGTAGTGACTGCATTTTCTTCGAATACAATACTTTTTAATGGCTTTGAGATTTCTTTTTTTTTATTGGTGACCGATTAGCGCTTGACTGCGATCACACCTGATGGTAAGTGATGACACAACCTATGATAGCGTACGAATCTCGAGTCGAATCGAGTAAGAGGCAATTTACCTCTAATAGTCTTTAGGCAGCATCGTGCTGGAACTCAATTCTCTCTGTTTGGCGGTACGTGTTTGCTGGTAGGGCGGTAAATAGCCACGGCCGAAGCCACACAGCAGTTTAGACTCAAGCAAATTATGCAATACGCCACTGCGCCAGTGTGACTAAAAATAATGCAAAAATTATATGTCCCTTAAATGCCCGTGTCAACTTCTAGATGACATGATACTATAGTTGTATTTCAACTGGGGCAATCAGAAACATAAGCATCTCTTTCTTTTTAAGTCATAATCTGTATTATCTATTTCACTTCACGGTAACTGTCCTAACAAGATAAACATAGACATAACACCAGTCCATAGAAAAACCAAAAATAAATCAGTTACAAAGACATCGTTACTAACGGTGTGTATGTCGCGTCGAAGGTCGTTAAATTTTTTGATGATATTTTATAAATTGCGAGTGTTTATTAGTTACTAATTGTGTTTTTTATTATATAAGTGGACTCGAACCCAGGACCTCATATCTGTAGTCAAACATGCTAACCAATAGACCAATGAGGCAGCTGTAGTTACTACAGTTTTATATTATAATGGTATTCTTATCTAGTTACTGTTTGTATTTCATTGTGTCGTTTGCTAATCACTCTATTCATCTCTTTATCTCTCGCTTTCTTTCTCTTGTTCTCTCCTTTTCTCTCTCTCCCGCTTTGTATATCGTAAAATTAGAAACTTGAAGCTTCGAATGGAATTGAATTCAATTGAAAAGATACAGCCATTTTAACAATTCTTGAACTTTTTTGACACAAGTTTTTTCCATTGTGCGTGTGTACGTGCGTAATAAGTATTAATGTACTGGAAAAAGTCACTGCAATATCTCTAAAACTATTTGTGCAGTCGTCTTGAATTTCAGCGTACACATTCCTGTCGCGATGTAGACGCTTACTACAAACGGATATTGCCACGAGATAGGGGTACATAAAAGAACAACTATAACTTATTTCAAGATTGTCTATTTACCTGATTGAATTTAAATTCCTTTCCTAACGCGGACTCCCATCCAAGAACGGCTTTCTCCACAAGTTGCATTTCATAAAAAGAAACCTTTTACGCCTACAAATTGTGTAACTACCACGCTTCAATTCAGTGAGGGTAATTAGATACATTCACCGACGAATTTTAAGAAATCCCTATCGCTTTCGTGAGAGATCGCTGTTCGATAGCGGTTCTACCAACATTAATGTACCATTGCTGATATTGAACACGCAACTGCAAATATAATTCAAGTAGCAACAATGAGCCACTTTATATTAGAATGTAAGCTTTTGATAATATGCTTCCAGAAGATATTAAAATGATATCACAATAAACTTATATATGTCGGAGAATAAGAGAAAAGGAGCAGCATAAAGCATAGGGGCGCAGTTCTCAGTTAGTAGCATACGTTATTCAATTTCCATACAGTGGGCGTTGGTGGGTAATGTTGGTGCAATCAAACACTTTATTAAACAACTCAGATTATAATTTTCAATCACTTACTGTTCCCGATATCAATTTACACAAACTCATTAATAATAATTGCTAGTAACGCGACAGTTTCATCAGTCGAACGCTCTGGCAGACCCTCACTCGAGAAGTGGAGAAACATGCGCTGGTACTCATGGCTTCTTCTCAAGTTTAGTTGAGGGTTGCGGGCCTCGAGGCAGTGCCTCCTTGCCCGGGCATCTTCCTCAGACATCAATTTGATGCCTGGTATTTTGTTTTGCCCGCAATCATACGGGCTGGTTCCCGCTGGCTACGCTAGCGGGTCCATCCAGGTCAATTAATTCAATGGTCTTGTCCGGGTATTGCCACTGACATTGCGCCGTCTTCGCCGTCATCATCGCCTACATCAGGAGGCGATGAGAGCAGAAGCTCACGAGCCAGGGGACACCCAGTGTTTCCTGCTCTTGGGTGCTGGCTGGCAATGCCGTGGAGGTGTATGCGTGGGGAGTTGTCAGCGTGGCGGAACATACTCCTCGCCAAGTTTCAGACGAACACCTCCATGGTGGGCATCCTGGTGTCACGGTGGATGACGTCATTTCTGACGTACCTCGGAGCTCCTACTATCATACGTAGACACTAGGTGCGCTGGATTATCACTATTGACTATGCCCCACGCCGATAGATGGCCCCAGAGTTCCACAGACTATTGCGCTCCGACATATATAACTTCGTAAAAGATCTCTTTTTATTGCTGAAAGGTTGATTGTGTTGATGATGATGTATTCTTATATAATAACGAAATGAGGACTCGAACTCTTGCCAGGAACTCGTCTAAATGACAAATGTTGTCTTATATTTGGACCAATTAGGAGCAATTTTAGTTAAATCGCTGCTGTATCATCATGCGAAGCAGTCATACCCTAATTTTGTTATATGGAGCTTTAAAATAAAATAAAAAAAAACTTAATTTAATTAAGAAACATTTGACATGTAACAATATAGTTCAATTTTTAAACATGTATATTTAATGAAGAATTTTTATATATAATTTATAAAAAGTACCGCTAATATTTTGCAATTAGTTAGTCGCTGCTGTATTGTCATCGGAAGCGGTTGTTGATTTGTTTCTGGATCTAAATAATAAGAAAAGTCTCATATTGAAATTACAAAATATGTGACATTTCACAATATCGGTATTGAAACATGTAATTTAACGAAGGATTTTCAGTCATATTTATAATTTGTTACATTTTATAAAGTACCGTCATTATTTTTACAATTAGTTCAGTCGCTGCTGTGTCGTCATAGGCAGCGGTCGTGCTCTGTATTTGACTTATGTACCTATATAAAAAAATATTATCCATTTTTGAAATTACAAAATATAGGACATTACTCAGTTTCGTTTAATTTTTATATGTGTAATTTTATGTAGAATTATAACGCATATTTATAATTTATTACATTTTATAAAGTATCGCCATTATTCTACTGCAAAATCAGTCCATGCTCTATCATCATCGGAAGCGGTTGTGCTCTAATTTTGACGTAATGTGAAATAATAAAAAAACTAGTCTATTTTTGAAATTAAAGAATACTCTGTTTCGTTTAATTTTTATATATGTCAGAGAATAAGAAAGAAGAAAAGCATAAAGCATAGGGGCGCAGGGTTCCCCGCCGACATTGTCATTAATGGCATCCATAATGTCCATAATGTCAATTAATTCAGATTATAATGTTCAATCACTTAATGTCCTCGATATCAATTTACACAAGCTCATTAACAATAATAGCTAGGAACGCGACAGTTTCAACAGTCGACCGCTCTGACAGACCGTCACCCGAGAACTGGAGAGACGCGCGCCGGATTGTCACTATTGACTCTGCCCCACCCTGACAGACAAATGGCGCCAGAGGTCCACAGACTATTGCACTCCGACATATATCTAATTTTATGCTGAATTTTAACTCATATTTATATATCATTACATAATGGCAAGCCAAGGATAATATGGCGGTGACAAAGGCTCACATCACCTGACCGTGTAGCATTTATATACTCATTCGTCCAAATTTATAAAAGATTGTTTGTTTTTATAGCGTAGTTGCGAAGCAATAAGTTATTTGCTGGTTTCTTACTATTAGAAAAAAGGTAAATTATTATAGTATTTCTTTGGTGACTGCTATTGAGGATAGGGTAATCCAGTGAATATAAAAGGCAATCTCTTTAATCTATCCCTCTGGTGAAATAAAGAACCGGCGTGTTCCCAGTGTCAGTTCCATTCCTATTAACTCGTATATTGTTGTTAAGGTTGACACCCACTATTTTTAAACACTGAAAATATTATTTTCACTCCGTTGATGATTGGCCAATTGCACACTAAATTTAGTTACTGTACTTTTCTTTTAACTTACGAAACCAAAACAAACTTGTTATAAATTCTAGTAGGCTGCATAAGATTAACAACTCATTTAAGGGTAACTGTATACGTTTCTATAATAAACTCCCACAAAACGTTCTAAAGATGTCAATTAATAAATTCAAAGTCTTTGTTAAAAGGAAGTTGATAGAAAAATCGTGTTATGAGTTGCAAGATTACTTGGACGATAGAAATGCGTGGCAGAGAACGAATTGCTCTAATTTGAATTAAAATATAGTAAACTAATATGATATTGTAATGATGATGGTAACAAAAAAATACCCGACTGAGTTTGTTTTGGGTTCTTCTCGGATCGGGGCGCGAAGGAACCTTCGTAACTTTAGATTTTAAGCCGTTCTTGAGTACCATCATGAGACGTGTATTAGAATCAGAGTGTGGAAAACAATATATAATATGACGATTCAAAAGTCCTGTAATATGCCTACTTGAATAAAGATATTTTTGATTTAGATTTTTTGTCCTACTTTTATTGTGTTCAATAAAATATCTATCTATCTATCTATCTATGTAAATGAACAAGATTTCAAATTTCATATTGTACCATTTTGTAGAATTAGATTAGTTTTCTTTACCTTTTTCTTAATATATTTTACATATTTTTTAGATTGATGATTGATAGAAAGATATTAGAATTTATGACAATTTTATGCTTATTTTTTATGTTATACTAGCTGTGCCCGCGGTTTTTGGGCTTTAATCAGCTATTTTCAGTGTTTTTGTGCTTTTTGTCTTTTCTAAGGGTCTGGACTATCTGTTCACCAAATTCCATATATATCTGTTCAGTAGTTGAGGTGTGAAAGCCCGACAGACTGCATTACTTTCGCATTAGTAAACATTGTTATTTTACAACCTTGAGATTAAAACTTTTACAAACTTTGAATATCATATTTATTGATATCGACTCAACAGCTTAAAGAACAAGTTTCAAGCTTCTAGCTTTAAAAATTAGGATACTTCCATTACTTAAAAGCCTTTTCTCGTATTAAAAAGTAGTCTGTATCCTTTCTCAGGCTCTAGACTATCTGTTTACCAAATTTCATTTAAATCGGTTCAGTAATTTTGGCTTAAAACCACGGCAGACAGACAGAGTTACTTTCGCATTTATAATATTAGTAAAGATTGTTATTTAAGACCTTAAGAGTAAAGCTATTACAAACTTTGAATGTCATATTTATTTATATTGACTCAACAGCCTAAAGAGAAAGTTTCAAGCTTCTAGCTCTAAAAATGAGGTTACTTTCTTCCAGTAAAACCCGTTTTTCGCAGTAAAAAGATGGCTGTGTCCTTTCTCAGGTTCTAGACTAACTGTGTACCAAATTTTATTTAAATCGGTTCAGTAATTATGGCTTAAAACCACGGCAGACAGACAGAGTTATTTTCGCATTTATAATATTAGTAAAGATTGTTATTTTACGACCTCAAGAGTAAAACTTCGACAAACTTTGAATGTCATCTTTATTTATATTGACTCGACAGCCTAAAGAAAAAGTTTCAAGCTTCTAGCTCTAAAAATGAGGTTACTTTCTACTCTTAAAACCCGTTTGTCGCCTTAAAATGATTGCTGTGTCCTTTCTCAGGTTCTAGACTAACTGTGTACCAAATTTTATTTAAATCGGTTCAGTAATTATGGCTTAAAACCACGGCAGACAGACAGAGTTACTTTCGCATTTATAATATTAGTAAAGATTGTTATTTAAGACCTTAAGAATAAAACTATTACAAACTTTGAATGACATATTTATTTATATTGACTCGACAGCCTAAAGAAAAAGTTTCAAGCTTCTAGCTCTAAAAATGAGGTTACTTTTTTCCCTTAAAACCTATTTTTCGCATTAAATTTCTTTTCTGAGGATCTAGACTATCTTTGTACCAAATTTCATTGAAATCTTATATTCTAGTGTAAGTACTAAAGGATATTGAAATAAATAATTTTATTCTTTAAAACCTATTAGAAATATTAAGACCGAGTTAAGATATCCAAGACTAAAGTAAGTAGTTTAATCTCTCACAAAGATTAGTATTACGAGAACAAAATCTTTAAACGAGAAAGATAAGACAAGATAAACTTACATCCCTGCGGACTACAAAGAGATAAGAATATACAGTAGACGTTGTAAAAATTGAATGTCCGAGGAAAAGCATGTGCGGATTTTCCGCTCTCTCAAAGAGTTTGCCAAAAGTATAGGAAGATAAATGGGTTTGCGGGGATTGAACATCGCATGGAACTGCATATACATGGTAGGGAAATAGATTTACTGGCCTAGATACCCTTAGTATTAATATATTCTTTACAAAGGCCCGGTAAACTTCCTACCATCTCAGAACCTTTTGACGCCTAATTTTCTAATTTGTCTGAGTCTGGACTGGTGGGAGGCTTCAGCCGTGGCTAGTTACCACCCTACCAGCAAAAACGTAGCGCCAAACAAAGAAATTTGTGTTCCGGTACGATGCTGTGTAACCGTAAGGGGTATATCGCCTCTTAACAGATTAGCGCTTCCATCTTAGACTGTATCATCACTTACCATCAGGTGAGATCACAGTCAAGCGCTAATTTGTCAGCAATAAAAAAAAGTCAATAAATAAAAAAGCTGATCGATAATTACAGAATCTTTCAACTTTACCGGAACAAAAAGAATTCGTAAGCAAAACAATGCCACCCCAAAATTCCCGCCAAAAACATTATAGTTGCGTTCAGAAATTGTGGGTTGTCAATGTCAAATGTCAAAATCAAATGAAATGAAAAAACAAATATTGGTTTCGCCAGTAGGGCGAATTTTAGGAAATCGTATATTCTAATTTGCCAAAGCTTGGACTGGTGGGTTGACTGGTGACTGGTGGCTTCGGCTGTGACTAATTACCACCCCTATCAGCTAAGACGTACCGCCAAGCGAAGAAATTTGTGCTGCGGTAAGATGCTGTATAGAAACCATAACAGATAAATTTCCTTTTACCAAATTAGCACCTTTCTATCTTAAACTGTATCATCACTTACCATCAAGTGTGATCACAGTCAAGAGCTAACGTCTCAGCAATAGAAAAAGCGAATAACCCTAATTACATAATTTGAAAATATGTGACAATTTATTTGCTTTCTTTTGCAACATTTTGTACGAAATATATTTGTTTTTATACAAAGTGTTAGAAGATCGATCCAAAAAACAAAGACAGACGATAGAACTAATGACACCTTTGATGATGGGTTAGAAAAAAAGTTTAATAAGCATTATTTACTCTCCATCATGTTAGTATTACTAAATGAAACGATAGTTTCATAAGACACAATATTTTACTTAAAAAACCGTCAATTAAACACAAACCCATAAAACTGTTGACGCACGGGTCAATCGACGCACGCGGTCGGCGCCAGAGTGCGTGTAAAATATTAGACTATAGATAGTTGGGTGACAACACTGATAGCTCTCAAATTTTGGGAGTTATTAAGTATTATAGTGCCAACACTTAGAAATACAAAAAAACATTACAAAATATTTCGAAATGTTATGCAATACGAGGTAACTTTAATATACACAACAATTGTGAGAATATAATCTTTTCAACTCCTTCGGGTTGTTGTTGTTTTAAAGAGAAATACTCCTAAGTTGTATAAATTTAAATAGTGGAGAGAAAAGAAGTTGTTAGTTAATGTGAGTCGATGTTTTTATAATAAAAAGAAACAACTTAATTGAGCGACAGTGCGAAACACCACCGCGCGCGTCCGTTCGTTGACCCGAGCGACAACTGATTTTGTATTTGTGTTGCTTTTTTTTTAATAAAGTAATGTATTTATTATGAAACTATCGTCTCATCTAGCTGTGCTAACATGAGGGGGCGTAAAACATTCTAATAAAAAGTTAAAAAAAATAAGATTGTGTGTATGTATATATTTTGTATCACAAATAATAGTATAATGATACCATTATTACTATTATCTGTCTTCGTTTTTAGGAGCGGTCTCCTAACACCTCGTATAACAAATGAAACGAACTCGTCTTCGACGTCGTTGTCGCTTCAACCGATGGATGTCCACTGCTGGACATAGGTCTCACGAAATGAAGCCCACAAGGCGCGATCTCGCGGCTCCAGTGGCTACCGGCGACCCTCCTTATATCGTGGGTCCACCTTGTGGGGGGTCTTCCTACACTGCTTCGTCCGGTGTGGGGTCGCCATTCCAGTACCTTCCCGCCCCAACGTCCATCGGCTCGTCGTGTTATGTGCCCCGCCCATTACCAATTCAGGTTCGCGATCNGTAGTAACCGTAAGGGGTATATCGCCTCTTAACAGATTAGCGCTTCCATCTTAGACTGTATCATCACTTACCATCAGGTGAGATCACAGTCAAGCGCTAATTTGTCAGCAATAAAAAAAAGTCAATAAATAAAAAAGCTGATCGATAATTACAGAATCTTTCAACTTTACCGGAACAAAAAGAATTCGTAAGCAAAACAATGCCACCCCAAAATTCCCGCCAAAAACATTATAGTTGCGTTCAGAAATTGTGGGTTGTCAATGTCAAATGTCAAAATCAAATGAAATGAAAAAACAAATATTGGTTTCGCCAGTAGGGCGAATTTTAGGAAATCGTATATTCTAATTTGCCAAAGCTTGGACTGGTGGGTTGACTGGCGACTGGTGGCTTCGGCTGTGACTAATTACCACCCCTATCAGCTAAGACGTACCGCCAAGCAAAGAAATTTGTGCTACGGTAAGATGCTGTGTAGAAACCATAACAGATAAATTCCCTTTTACCAAATTAACACCTTTCCAACTTAAACTGTATCATCACTTACCATCAAGTGTGATCACAGTCAAGAGCTAATGTCTCAGCAATAGAAAAAGCGAATAACTCTAACTACATCATTTGAAAATATGTGACAATTTACTTGCTTTCTTTTGCAACATTTTGTACGAAATATATTTGTTTTTATACAAAGTGTTAGAAGACCGATCCGAAAAACGAAGACAGACGATAGTACTAATGACACCTTTGATGATGGGACAGAAAAAAAGTTTAATTAGTATTGTTTACTCTCCATCATGTTAGTATTACTAAATGAAACGATGGTTTCATAAGACATACATTATTTTACTTCAAAAACCGTCAATTAAACACAAACCCATAAAACAGTTGACGCACGGGTCACCCGACGCACGCGGTCGGCGCCGGAGTGCATGTAAAATATTAGACTATAGATAGTTGGGTGACAACACTGATAGCTCTCAAATTTTGGGAGTTATTAAGTAATACAGTGAAGAAATGTTGTGCAATACGAGGTAACTTTAATATACAGAACAATTGTGAAAATATAATCTTTTCAGCTCCAACGTGCTGTTATTGTTTTAGAGAGAAATACTCCTAAATCGTATAAATTTAAATAGTGGAGAGAATAGAAGTTGTTAGCTGATGTGAGTTGATGTTTTTATAATAAAAAGAAACAACTTAATTGAGCGACAGTGCGAAACACCACCGCGCGCATCCGTTCGTTGACCCGAGCGACAACTGATTTTGTATTTATGTTGCTTTTTTTTTAGTAATGTATTTAATTATGAAACTATCGTCTCATCTAGCTGTACTAACATAAGGGAGCGTAAATAATTCTAATAAAAAGTAAAAAAAATAAGATTGTGTGTATGTATATATTTTGTATCACAAATAATAGTATAATGACACCATTGTTACTATTGTCTGTCTTCGTTTTTAGGAGCGGCCTCCTGACACCCTGTATAACAAATGCAACGAACTCGTCTTCGACGTCGTTGTCGCTTCAACCGATGGATGTCCACTGCTGGACATAGGTCTCACGAAATGATGCTACCGGCGACCCTCCTTATATCGTCGGTCCACTTTCTGGGGGGGGGCTCTTCTTACACTGCGTCGTCCGGTGCGGGGTCGCCATTCCAGTACCTTCCGGCCCCAACGTCCATCGGTTCGTCGTATTATGTGCCCCGGCCATTACCACTTCAGGTTCGCGATCCGTAGGGCATCTCTCCATCGCACACTGAGTGACACTGAGCTTCCGAATGAGGCCCATAGTCAGCAACCACGTTTCCGATCAGTAGGTAAGCACTGGCAACACGGATATTGAACGAAAACGTCTTCCGGAATTTCCCGAACGCTGCCCAACCGAGTTGGATTCGACAGTTGAACTCTTTCTCGAAATTGGACCTACCTAACTGGACTAGGTGTCCCAGGTATGTGTATTGGTCAACAATTTCAAGTATCGAGTTCTCAACGATGACTGGGTGAAGCGGAACATGGATATTAGACATAACTTTCGTCTTATCCATGTTCATTTTTAGGCCTACCTGTCGAGAAACTCTGCTGAGGTCATCGAGCATTTCATTGAGATCTTCCAGAGTCTCTGTAACGAACTATTTTATTTTAAACGTGATATAAATATGAATAAAGATGGTGTATACTAAACTTTAATATACATATTATATTAAAGTCATGCTACATTTGTGAGTATGTTCAAACCCAGATGTTTTCACAACACTTCTGCATACAAAACTATTCGGACGCCGCAGGGGAGATCGCTTTGAGGGTTTTATAAATATGTATGTTAGGAACTTATTACATTGCCATAATATATTAGGAGAAATAAGTCACAAGTTGTATACACATGACTTATTAAATTCCAAACGGTATGCCCTTAATAGAATGTCTATTTCTAATCCAGGAATATTGTGCCTTATATATGACAATTTATAAGAGACTAGAAGCCCATGGAAAAAATTAAACAGTTAAAGGAATCAACGTGAATAACGCTTTGAAGACTGTTACTATATCATAAAATAACTTTGAGTGAGTGCAGGTGAGTACACGAGTAAATAAATATTAGTCATCCTAATATATATTTTTATTTGTTATCATTTATAATGTATGCTATAATTTACAACTGTTATATTTATTAACATATCTTAAGCTTGTATGTATGCTGACATATTCTTAGCTTTTTCATATGTGTGTACCTACAGCACATGTTTTATAAAATTCTTCCACTTTCCGGGGTTCCTGAAAGAGATCTCTCCAAAGGGATAAGGTATCCTATGTATACTAACTTTAATTTCTTATTAATATGACTTATTTTTTGGTGCATAAATAAATAAATAACAATATAATACATACATACATAGGATCCCGCCTCATCCCTATAGAGGTAGGCAGAGACCACGTCCTTCCACTTGCCACGATCCTTGAATGTCTCCTTCGCCTCTTTCATTCTCATTAAACCTTCCATACAAGTTCGTCAGTTTAGAGTACTCTTGATCTGGCCCTTATTTAAAATGTCCTGGATTTGGTCCAGGAACTTGACTCATAAATCCCTTTTTGTCAGTCTTATTTCATTCATTTTCTCTACGAACTTATGTTTCTCAATTAAGCATACCTTTCTCAATTATAGTATCTACATCTTTTTTCATACCGCGACGTCCTCTTATCAGACCATTTCTTACTTTGTCACTCAGTTTCAATCCACTTATAATTCTCAACGCTCTCATCTCTACCGCATTTATTTTACTTATGTGATTCTTCTGCCATACCCAACTTTCACTACCATACATAAGTATTGGTACCAACAATCCTGCATGCACAGCCAGTCTGGCCCATTGTGACACCATCTGGCTATTCGTGAAAGCGCGCAGGGCACCATTTACCATATTCCCTGCATTCACTCTCCTTTCAATATCACTTTCACATGTTCCATCTTTTGTAAAGTTAGATCCCAAGTATACAAATTCTTTCGCCTCCTCCACATGTTCCTCATCTATCAAAATATTGCCATTCATCATAGATTCATCTCTTTCAAAAAGCATAACTTTCCTTCTGTTTACATTCACTTTCATTCCTTGCGTTTTCAAAGCTTTATTCATAATATTTACCATCTCCTGTAGCTCATTAGCGAATGAGGCAAGTATTACTTGATCATCAGCGTAGAGTAAACATTTGATGAGTAATTCATTCATTCTTAACCCATACATACTTTCTTTTAAATCTGTCAAACATTTATCCATGAATAGGTTGAACACCCATGGTGACGCAACACATCCCTGTCGAACCCCTCTTTCGATAGGAAACCACTCCGTGTACGACCCGTTTATTCTGACACAAGCACTAGAACCCTGATAGAGAGACTTCAATGCTTGGATCAGACAACCGCTCACCCCACACGTAGATAACGTTGACCACGGCTCATTCCTCACCACCCGATCATAGGCCTTTTCTATCTTTTTACTAATATGTGATTTAGATAATCATTATCACAATAAAACGAAGTTCTCCATTGCATGTTTGTTTGTTCAAATAAATTAAATTATATATGTCGGAGAATAAGAGAGAACGGAGAAACATAAAACACAGGGGCTTCTCCGCCGATATCGTTATTAGATCCATTATTTAATTTCTTATTCTGTGGGCGTTCATGGGTATTGTTGGTGCAATCAAACACTACATTAATTAACTCGGTTTATAATGTTCAATCAGTTAATGTTCCCGATATCAATTTACACAAACTCATTAACACTAATAGTTTCAACAGTCGAGCACTCCGGCCGACTGCCGCTCGAGAACTGCCGAGAGACGGGCCGGACTGCCACTTATTGACTCTGTCCCCACGCCGATACAAAGATGGCGCCAGCGTTCCATAGACTATTACACACGGACTAGCGATCCATAGACTCTTGCACTCCGACGTATACAATAATCAATATCACACATAATATATAATTTGTATCGATCTACATCAGCTATCGGATTGGAACCAGCGTGAGTAGATTTCTACTTTTTGGCAGATTTTAATGTATTTATGAAGGTAGGCGCCTCTGCCATTTTCATTGGTCTAGTGGTTAACATATTCGACTACAGACATGAGGTCCTGAGTTCGAGTCCCAGGTCGGGCCAGTTCGAAATCGATATTGAGTTTTCTATTAAGATTTTCTCAATATTTGCCAGAAGTTGGAAAAAATTTGGCGGTGTGATCCACCCCCGTGCCTCGAAGAGCACGCTAAGCCGGTCCTGCGCCTGATCTCTCTCTTGCCGTTGTGTCGGACTTCCGTCACTTCGGATTATGAGACTGAAGGAATGGAGAGTAAACTTGTGTACTATGCCTGCCAATCCGCAGTGGAGCAGCGTGGTGGGTCTATACTCTAAAAACCCTCTCTCATATGAGCGAGGACGTCTGTGCCCAGCAGTGGGACGTTAATGGGCTGCTACTTACCTTACCTTACCTATACGTGTGTAGATAAAAATATTTAGTAGAATTGGCATTATTTTGGTACTTTTCAGATCAAAGTGTGGGCCCACTTATTGATCCTAAATATCAATCTTTCAGAAATAGACAATGAATTTCCAAATCGGTCATTAAATAACAAAGATACTAATTTCCTCTTTATTAAAAACGATTAAAAGGCTCGTACCTATTACCCAGAAATAAGAAAAATTTGCGAACTAATAAATAGGTTAATGCAACAATTTTTTGAGTAGAGTCATTGACAATAGAACCTTAATAATTTCCAAACTTATAATTTAAATTAATATGGTCGAATTTCGACCATTAAAATATATGTCGGAGTGCAATAGTCTGTGGAACGCTGGCGCCATCTGTCTATCGGCGTGGGGCAGAGTCAATAAATGGCAGTCCGGCGCGTCGCTCGGTAGTTCTCGAGTGACATTCGGCCGGAGCGGTCGACTATTGAAATTGTCGCCTTCCTAGCTATTATTATTAATGAGTTTGTCTAAATTCATATCGGGAACATTAAGTGATTGAACATTGTAATCCGAGTTAATTAATAAAGTGTTTGATTGCACGATGTGACAAGTGACGATGCCATTAATGACGAACTCGGCAGAAAACCCCCCTATGCTTTATGCTCTCCTTTCTCTCTTATTCTCCAACATGATTCTTATTCTACTCTGTATATTTGCGACTATTGTATTGTATTGTATTTTTAGAACTATTTATTCTATGTACATTATACAAATAATATCAAAAGAAATCTTGTTCAACAAGCTAGTGTGCGTAAACCCGTTTCCTTTTATAACAGCGTTTCATGCAAAACTATTCGGACGCCGCAGATATCTCTTTCAAAAAGGTTTTATACGAGGTATCCATTTATTACATACCCAGAAACATGAATACAGGAAATAACGAGAATATTATTTCATATTCTGAATGAATAACATTCCAATTACCGCATTGTATGTGACTATATTTGAAGAAAAAATTATCACAATAAACAAACATGTAATACCATATTTTCGGGTGAGGAATGTACAGAAATCATTTGTCGGGATGAGCATACGTATTTTTAATAAGATACCGCAATCAGTTTTGGATTTGCCTTAACGAAATTTTAAGAAATATGTCAAAAACCTTATTTTCTATTGAAGATTATTTAACCGATAAAATTTTTTAGACTTAAGTCGAGTTGCACACTTTCTAACCTACAAAAACTTAATTTAAAGGAGTAACTGCTGAGTTTCTTTGCAGTTTCTTCTTATTAGTGTGAACTTTACCAACCAGTGGTAGATTTGGTCCTAACACACAGACTAGTAGTCTTTTTTTATTTAAAAGAAACAATCAAATGAGCTTTCTGAGCTTACAGATTTTGTTTGTGTGCAGTGGGTTATCCTTAAAAGATAGATATACGCTATCATAGACTTTATTGTAGATCTATAAAAGTAGAATCTCACTGTACGTTGTTTTTGTTATAGCTCTAAGGGATTAGGTTAATCTTAACTGAACGCAACAAACTTATCAGTACTTTTATAAAAAAAGCCTTTTTTAAAATTAACATTTAACTCTGTTTAGGGGTCAATATATTTGCAATATCAACGTGATATTCATTCTATTTATAATATCTTTACATAGTATAAAATGAAGTTGCTTCCGCTAATTGTTCCCTTGTATCTGTTAAATTATTCACAGGATTTTATTTCAGTTTTTAGCAATAGATAGAGTGATTCAAAAGGAAAGTTTATATATATAATACATACATATTATAGTACAGTAGAGCCGAAAAATTTCAAGATTTGTAATATGATGTCGAGAGAAATATTTAGGCGGCTTAAATCGCAAACGCTGGCTAAACATTACGAGATAGATCAAATGAATGTTCCTCAGAATTGTATATAATGAAATGATCGATAAACAACTCCGAGATGGTACATATTTATCTTAAAAGGATAACCTACAATAACCATTTTCATCTTTCACGTATTACAAAAATATATGTTATTTACTAAGCTATTTTTTAGAATACAATTTTATAGGTTATACGATTAAATACATTAGATACGTTTTATATTTCACGTAGAATAAATCTTTCTTTAAAAGTTTTTCATTAAAATTGATATTTAAGAAGATATTACCGATTTAATGAGCAACGGCACAGCGGCTATTACATAACCATTACGTATTATATTACAGCACAAAATAAAAAAGCTAACATCTAGCCCGGGTCAACGACCGCCGCTAGCTAAGGGCGCACGGGTAATGGAGGTCGTTGACCCGGGCTGGGACGTCAGGTGATTTAATTTAGTTTTATATTTTGTAAAGTAATGCATTTTTAAGGAATTGTCGTTTCATTTAGCTGTACTGACATCGTCACTTCAAACGATGGTCGTCCACTGCTGGACATAGGTCTCATGTAATGGCCTCCACAAGGCCCGATCTTGCGCCGCCTGGCTCCAGGGACTACCGGCGACTCTCTTTACATCATCGGTCCACCTTGTTGGGGGTCTTCCTACACTGTGCCGTCCGGTGCGAGGTCGCCACTCCAGCACCTTCGGACTGTGTGCCCAGCCCATTGCCACTTCAGGTTCGCGATTCGTAGGACTATGTCGGTGACTTTTGAGTGATGTACTCGCCGTTGATGCTGATGCCCAGTCCGGTTCACTCCAAAAGCTTGATTTTTTCCGTCCCGTCATCAAAGACGTCATCAGCAATATCATCTGTGCTCGTTTACTTACAAAGCAACAACTCACAATTTCAAGGCTAAACTTTTCCTGAAGTTTTTAGCAAAAAAAAACCTTTTCTACAGTATTGAAGAACTTAAAATTAGCCGATAAGATGCCCCGAACCTTTTCCAATACAATACTGACAACCCTAATAGAATATAAGGCCCTTTAAGGCTGCCAAGGTTAACGGGATGAGCGTTTAATACGGCTCTATATCCATTATTCGTTGTTTGCCAATCTCGGCCAAGCTCCGCAAATATTTGTCACCAACATAATTTTATCGGAGTTCAACCTTTCTTTGTAAGAAAGTCATTTATTGAAAATTACTTTAAATATAACACCAACGTTATATAAATATTCATTTGTTGTCCGTGAAACGAAATTGTAGAACTACCCGCAATATTGAAGTGCAAACAAGATGGCGACATAAAACGTATATGTCATATCGACGCTGAAAAATAAAATACAATTCTTCATCAGATTTTCTATTATTATCAAAACACATCAACTCACATTAACTCACAACTTTTATAACTATTTGAATTTATACAATTCAGCACTACTTCTCCTAAAACAACTACTTCACGAGACACAGCTCGAATGGCCTCATACAGTTATTCCATTTGTTAATGTTACCTCGCATTGCATAACATTTCTTAATATTACACAATATTATTTAGTATTTTTAAGTGTTTCCACTATATTACTCAATAACTCCCAAAATTACAAGCTATCCATATTGTCACCAAATTAACTAAAGTCTATCTCTATTCATAATAAGAAAAGATTGATGAAAAATTGATATTGTAACAAAAAATAGATTTAGGCCGATCGCGCCTCTTCATCGTTTGTATACTTGACTCAGAAGGGTAATGTCGCGGGGAATAGCTACTTTATACACAATTATATTTAGTTAATACAGATGTGCAGGTAAATACCACGCCCTTAAAGCAGTAAAGGGACCTGGATCCTAAAGGTTACGGTGGCAAATAAACTTCCCCAAACTCGACGTACGGGGAATCGAATCCAGGATGTTTACTGGTGAAAAAAAGACACCAATCGTCGTGCCAACTCGCATTCAGCGAACCAAAACATGGTAGACTTTTTCGTGCATGCAGATGACAATCACCAATTTATCAGACATGTGGACATTAATTACGATTGTAACCAAATTTCCTCGACATCGGGACCTTCTGGGTACAGTATCATAATATTTACATTTATAATCGTTATAGAATAGAGTGCTGTTAAAATAATTTTATAGATTACTGCGATTCGTTTACATTCACCATCCATTTGTATATCTGATTAAAACTTTGTGTAACGTAGATATTCAGAATATGAGCAAAGGAATTCCTTGCATGCGATGAAATATAAAGGCGGTTACAAGCGTGCTTTTTGTCTAATAAATCGAGATTTTAACAAAAAAAGAACCGCCTTCAAAACAAACTTTCAAATATATTAATATGCTCTAAAAAGTAAGAAATAATTGCGTATTCTTTTAAAGTGTTCTTCATATTCTTATATTCGGAGTCGGTGTGAGCTGGTACAGTCCAAGGAAGAAAGTAGCAACCCATTAACGTGCCACTGCTGGTTGCAAGCCTCCTCACTCATATGAGAGAGGGTTTTTACAGCATGGACCCACCACGCTGCTCCACTGCGGATTGGCAGGCATAATACACAAGTGCAATCTCATTTTCCAATGCGGCGGGATTCCGACACAATTGGAGAGAGATCAGGCGCAGGACCGACGGCTTAACGTGCTCTCCGAGGCACGGGGGTGGATCACATCGCCAACTTCCCAACGCCGGGCAAAGATTGAGAAAATCTTAATAGAAACCTCAATATCGATTTTGAATTGGCTCAACCCGGGACTGGAACCCAGGACATCATGTCTGTAGCCGAATATCCTAACCACTAGACCAACGAGGCAGTCCAACTATGGGGCATTATTAGCTTAGCTTACCTTAACAGTCAATTATATCGGTTATAGATTATGAGATTTTGAATTAGCTTTCCGAACCAATGAGAAATGTATTATTTGTTGGCAAACCTGCTAGATGTGCTATGTTTTTGTATCTTGAATAATGTGTTAAGCTTAAAGTTCCTGCACCTTTTGTCGTGCTAAATTCGCGTATACTTCAGCAAAATGCTTTTTTTTGCGCTGGGAAATGCCTTTACGCACCCCGATGAAAGATTAATTCCATCGGGAGTGTGGGACTCACTGATAACGAAATACCCACTAAAACCCAGCAGATCCCTCCACATCCATGAATGAGATCACTAGAGGTTCCCTAACTGCATTCCACTCTAGTGACTCGGATGCTACCGACTATGAGGATCTACCACTCCATAGAGTGAGGCATGAAGTGCATAAGTGCGACTTCTGCCACCAAGCCTCCTTCGACAGCGAGGGAGAGCTCCAGCCTGTTGCTCCCTTATCCTCCCATTTGCCTCCTTCAGCGAGATGACGGTCTCGCAAAAGAAGACAAACACCCTCCACCCAACTTCACTGGAGAGCATTACTCCAATAATGCTCTCCAGTGAAAGATCTCCTCTAACCAGCGATAAGATATGCCGCTGGGGTGCCCGACCTGATACCTTATTTTACCGATTGCCTATATTTACTGAGAGAAATTTTGATAGAAGATCATTACAAAAGGGCATCTGATTTAGGACCATGCAAAACTGAACTGGCAACAATATCCTGGAATAAAAAGATCCACTTGAATCACGCTGAATCCGTTTCAGGCTCTTTCCATTAAATAAGTTGGCCTTCTCAATAAGCAAAAAATCTTCTCTCAACTGCGCCATAGGAGGATTTATACCATATTCTAATGGAATGTGCTGGAGACGACATAGTTTTGTCAATGAACAGCGTGATTCAGGATTGGTGGACTTAATATATCGCTACAGGATCCATCATCACTTTTATGAATATGGAGTACGAGTAACAGAGATATAATCAGTTTTATTACCTAACAGAGTGATATAATCACAAAAGATAAAACTCTTTAAATTACGATTTTTAAAAAGTATGAAAATTTTGTACTTCTACGTATAGTTTTGTGTATTTCCTATATTAATCTGGACTAGTGCAAGGCTTCGACTGTATCTAAATCATCACCAGAGAAGACATGCTGCTAAATTAAAAGTTTGTGCTCCAGTCTGATCCCATGTAGAAACATTAAGAGGTAAATAAACTTTTACCAGATTTACCAGAAATAACATATGCATAAGTCTTACACTTGTAAGAAGCCTTAGTCGAAATTATTTCGACACAAAACTACGTTCTCGTTTATGTCATTAGAGATCATTCCGAAGATTTTCACATTGAATTTATAAGGTACTTTGTTTCTAGTACTTTTGCAAGGATGGAAAGACGTTACAGCGTAAATTGCCTTCATTTTCACAATTGCCTCGAATGTTTTTCTTTTGTCAGAGTCAATGTTAGGCTTCAAATATTATCCTTCACGTAATTAAGGTATACTAGTAGGCTGCATAAAATGAACAACTCATTTACGGGTAACTGTATACGTTTCTATAATAAACTCCCAGAAGACGTTGTAGAGATGTTAGTTATTAATTCAAAGTCTTTGTTAAAAGAAAGTTGATGGAAAAATCATATTATAATTTGCTAGATTACTTGGTCTAGTGGTTGCCATGTTCGACTACAGACATGAGGTCCTGGGTTCGAAACCCGGGTCGAGCTAATTCAAAATGGATATTGAGTTTTCTATTAAGATTTTCTCAATATTTGCCCGAAGTTGGGAAGTTGGCGGTGTGATCCACCCCGTGCCTCGGAGAGCACGTTAAGCCGTCGGTCCTGCGCCCGATCTCTCTCCGGTTGTGTCGTATTACCGTCACATATTGGACTATGAGAGTGAAGGAATACAGACTACACTTGTGTACTATGCCTGCCAATCCGCAGTGGAGCAGCGCGGTGGTTCTGTGCTCTAAAAACCCTCTCTCATATGAGTGACGAGGCCTGTGCCCAGCAGTGAGACGTTGAGAAGAGCGAATTTAGCGAGGTGTCTGCGTAAGGAGTGATAGTGATGAAGGGGGAAAGGAATCGCGTGCACGTACCTGGAGTGTCGGGGTCTTATCCTACTTCTCAACGTAGGGCTGTGCACGGGCGTGGATGCAGCGGCGAAAAGCACTATCACTTCACTACACGGCCAGCGGCTCACTTCTTCGATAGTTCGTGCGGTTCGTATATCTTCAAGATAGAAGATACGAGCAGAGTTCTTTGCGGTAGGCGAAACCACACACCATCAAAATATAAAACCAAAGTACCGCCAAAGTGGCGTCACCAATATTAAACTAATAATATTGTAATGATGATGGTAACAAAAAACAAAATACCCGACTGAGTTTGTTGTGGGTTCTTCTCGGATCAGGGCGAGAAGGAACCCTCGTAACTTTACATTTTAAGTCTTTCTTGAGTACCATCATCAAACGTACATTAGAATTAGAGTGTGGAAAAGTGCTGTAATATGCGTACTTGAATAAAGATAAGATTTGATTTTTTGATTTGATATCTGTTAATAGAAAGAGATATACCTAAAATAACTATATTTTGTTAGGGTTATATTATTATTTGAGATCATCAATTAACCATTGCGGAAGTAGCAGTTTTATTGGATTGTATATTGACTATTATTGCCGAGTTAGATCATATATTTACTTTTGCGGAAGTATTCAGTATTATGCAATTGTATTTTAAAATAAAATTGTCAATTGAGTGTTATGAAAGTATCAGTGTAATGTTTATTAAGATGGGGCATTGACTTATTTTTAAATGGTTGCACAAATTAGCGCGGATACCAGTTTTCTTGTCGAGTGTGGGTTATTAGATTAGTTCTCAATTTTAAGTTGATTGTGTTAGTTAATTGGGCTGTTCTGCGATACAAGGCTAAGTATATTTATGTAATATAAAAACCGTGTCTTGTTTATGTGTCAATGATAATTTTGTTTTATATTTAATGTTAATGGATATTGATGATGCAAATGTGTTTCTATGTTAATAATTACATGAATAGAAGAGAGTAATTACTGTAATAGAAGAGAGTAATTACTGAACACAGATCTTGAAAATTGTGCATTGATTGTTTGATTGATTATATTATATTTATATATTATTTATGAATAGGTGACAGATTTAAAAGAAAGTATGTATAGGTTAAGAATGAATGAATTACTCATTAAGTGTTTACTCTACGCTGATGATCAAGTAATACTTGCGTCATCCACTAATGAGCTACAGGAGATGCTAAATATTATGAATAAAGCTTTGAAAGGAAAAGGAATGAAAGTAAATGTAACCAAAACGTAAGTTATTCTTTTCAAACGACATGAATCTATGATGAATGGCAATATTTTGATAGGTGGGGAACAAGTGGAAGAGCTGAAAGAATTTGTATACTTAGGATCTAAATTTACAAAAGATGGAACATGTGAAAGTGATATTGAAAGGAGAGTAAATGATGGGATTATGGTCAATGGTGCTCTGTACGCCTTTATGAATAGCCAAATGGTGTCTCAATGGGCTAGACTGGCTGTGCATGCTGGAGTGTTGGTGCCAATACTTATGTATGGTAGTTGAAATCACAAAAGTAAAATAAATGCGGTATAGATGAGAGCGTTGAGAAGCATGAGTGGATTGAAACAAAGTGACAGAGTAAGAAATAGTGTGATAACAGAAAGTTGTGGTATAAAAGAAGACGTAGTGACTAAAATTGAGAAAGGTATGCTTAGATGGTTTGGGCATGTAGAGAGAATGAATGAAAGGAGACTGACAAAAAGGATTTTTGAGTCAAGAGTGAATGCGAAAGTTGGAAGGGAAAGACCAAGGCGAACGTTCGTGGACCAAATCCAGGATATTTGAAATAAGGGCCAGGTCAAGAGTACTCTAAACCGTCGAACTTGTATGAAAGGTTTAATGAGAATGAAAGAGGCGAAGGAGATATGCAAGGATCGTGGCAAGTGGAAGGATGTTGTCTCTGCCTACCCCTATGGGAATGAGGCGTGATGCTATATGTAATATGTAATATTATTTATTCGGCCATTCCCGATAATTTTATATTCTGAAAGCATTTTGATAAGTTCCTTCAATGTGTAATAAACTTCACGTAAACAAAGTGACAATTTACACTACTGAATGATGTAAAACTATAACTTAGAAGTATTTTGAAATAACAGAGAGAAAGTAATATAAAACAGAAGCAGATGTTTTTTATTTATTCCTTTTCTTTTAAAATATATAACTTCAAGTAAAAGTAACGCAAATAAGAATCAGTTATTCTCGTCGCGTTTCGTGGATTGCAAGTTCGCGAGAAACTTCTGCACAACTAGCTTTTGTTTTAAAAGTTTTACCGTCTTTTTGATTGGGAGCTTTTGGAGAATTACAATTGTAAAAGTGTTTGGACAGTTGTTTAGTTTGCGATGTTTTTATCATATATTTCATAAATGTACATGTAGTAATCGTTTTGCTAAATTCATCAAATACTTCTATAAAGAGCTCCAATAATTTAAATAACCTGTTGCCTGTTCGCTATCTCCCTAGCTAAAATTAACATTATTTGTCATGTCTATTGCACGTTTTTTCATATTATTTTATCTTTTAAATATTGTTTTAAAGAACGTTGTGGTATAAAAGAAGACGTAGTGAATAAATTGAGAAAGGTATGCTTAAATGGTTTGGGCATGTACAAAGAATGAATGAAAGGAGACTTACAAAAAATTATGAGTCAAGAATGAATGGGAAAGTTGGAAGGGGAAGACCAAGGTGAACGTTCCTGGACCAAATGCAGGACATTTTAAATAAGGACCAGGTCAAGAGTACTCTAAACCAACGAACTTGTATGAAAGATTTAATAAGAATGAAGGAAGGGAAGGAGGACGTGATCTCTGCCTGGAAATGAAGGGTGATGCTGTGTTTGTATTTATGTTTGTATGTTTTATTTATATACGTAAAGTTTAATTTGTTTTTATGCTATCCTACGACTGATTAAAAGCTAGGCATAATATCGCCTACAACCCGTCACAAATCTGGGGGAAGGTTCGCTAGATTTAAAATAATATTTCAAATTTAGCCAATAACACAAAAATTTATCTAACTATAAAACGTAAAAAATAACAAAATACGTGTTAAAAAAGTTTAAAATATCACACGCTATCTAACAGGAATGTAATAAGAATATATAACAATTTTTCTTAATCCTTATGTTTAATGAGTTACAATCGCGATCTTTCTAAAAGTATCATTATTTTTATGCAAATACAACAAGTTTTAGAATATCTATAGACTGTGAATCGTCATTATTTTCACTGCTCTAAATCTTTCCCGCTAGGATCAGTATTATATAGCAAGAACAGACTTTTTGTGTGGTGTAAATATTGCATCAATATCATCAGCATTACATAGTAATAGATTACTATATGACATAATGCTATGAAAATAAATGAAATGAACTAGTCTAGCAATCTGTAAAATAATGCTTTTTTGTAACTTTGAAATAACAGAAGTAAACTTGTTATAAACGTTCCTCAGATCTAGCTTCTCATTATTAAATTTATTAATTTCCTTCTGTTTAATATTCGTCAAAGTATTACTTTCCTTAAACAATAAATTATTAGTTTCAAACCGTTGTACTATTTTATTAAGAGACTTGTTTACGACATCATAATCTATTCGTCGTCGATTTACCTTAAAGAATAGCGAAGTGTCGTCGTGAAACAAAACAATCTCATTATCGTCCGTAACAAAATGAGGAAGGTCGTTAATGTAAATGAGGAATAGATAGGGTGCTAATAGTAACCCTGTGGAACCCTCATTTTGGTAACCAACCTAGCTTTTTCTCCATTGATACAGACTTTTTGTATTCTATCGGTTAAATACTAAAATACCTTCGCTACTATATCAATAACACTGTGGAAGTATATTTTAATGGAAACAAGTCAATCTAAGTCTCTATAAATTTAAAAGACGCTTACACTCCCACTTTTTATCGTGTCCCTCCTAATTATCCTTATTTTTATGATGCTGAATAGTTGCTGAGTTTCATATATTTCTTTGAATTCTTACATATTATATTTATCTCAATATATATAACTCATAACTGCGTCTATATGTTACTGTACTCCTCCTAAACTGCCAGATAGATTTTGTTAAAACTTTCTCTGTGTCCTTAGGTGAATTCGTGAATGAGATAGGATGGAATACAGTTGCCTCTTTCTGCGAAGCTGTCATTTCTTTGAAGGAGGCAGTGGAGCGAGTACGGGAAGCTGCAGGGGAGGAGGCTGGGTGGCAGGTGGCGTCTTTACGAACGCCTCTTGTCTCCTTCTTGAAAATCCTCAGTTAGTTTCCCAATTCAAGGTGACGAGAGTGTTACTGGGTTTTAGTGGGTATTCTCACCTTGCCGGCGAGTTCCACACTCCCTGCCTCATGGCAGGGGTGTGCAAATGCATATCCCAGCGGAAAAAAAGATGAATTTGTGAATGACAATTTTAAGAACGACAATTTGATCCGATAAATAACGTATTTACCCATATCTCTATGAGACCATGGTTGTCTTTTAAAAGATTGCTTATAAAATAAGACTGTTTCTGCATGCTATAGTTTCTTTTGTATTGTTTAAGGCTTACTTTTAGTATGATTTTCTGTTTTTTTTTTTTGTAAATTTCTCTATCTGTATGGAGTAGTATAAAAGCCTTTTATACATTTCCAGTGCTGCCTCAAATACTCCAAATATTCGTATGGCAATAAAATATCCATCGGAATTCAATCAGCGCTTCGTAGCAATGTATTCAGAGCAAAGTGTTTGCTGCGGTCGATCATAGATTGAATACGTTTCAAAACATAATCATCCGCGTATGTTTGTTGGTTTCAAATTACAATTTTGTGTTACTAATATAACTAACCACTCTTCAACTATGTGAAACATTACATTAGCGACAAAATCAAAAATGTAATTGTCTTTATCTAGTTTTGCAAACTCTTTGAAATCGTTAAATTTGTCTGTTGGTAATGAAACTATTATTGATTTGAAAGGTTGATTACTTCCAAAAGAATCTCAGTACTAAGGTAACCAACTATTTTTGTTCAAAAAGCAACACATTGCAAGTATTTCATAAATAAGAAGAATTCATTTAGATGGTTGATGATGATACATTATTAATAATGTAGCCACAGCCGAATAACTTTCGTTTTGCATATTAAATTTGGCTGCTAAGACGACAGATAATGTTTTTATAAAAAGTTCTTTTTATAAAGACTTCTCACTGCTCCAATAATCATTCCTTAATGAAAATAAACTTTCAACAGCAGCATTAGTGCCTGAAACTTGTATGCCTTTTCATGTGGGATATGTTCTCCTCTAAAATGCCGAAAGATTTCTATCCATCTTTTTTCTATCAAGTTCTATTTTCTCATCTACCCATTTCTTTAATTTTTCTTTATTGAAATATTACCTTTCCAATTTCTTTAAAGAGATAATTGTTATTAATAACCATATGTTTTACTTCCTTCATTACAAATTCAACTGCTGAAGAACCTTCTACCTTCAATTTTACTGTTTAGAAGGGTCAATATATACAAATGAGTACTTTCAGAGTACAGTTTGGGAAAAAAGAGTAATAAAAAAGATAATGATTTACACACAAATAAAGCTGTTCCAAGCATTTGAGATTTGGACTCTCAGGAAAATGTTTCAAATTTATTGTAATCAGTTCATTTCAAATGCTGAAGTACTTAAACAAGCTCAAATTGCTTATGACAACGATCGTGCGAAGAAAGATTGACTTTATTCGGACATCTTCACAGGGAATCCCTATTTGAGTACCAAAAGTCCCAACGTGGCTGGAAAAAGCAGATTATCTAGCCAAACAAGCAGCATTATATAAGCGAACCAAGTTACGAGCCATTTCCACTCTCAAACATTAAAAGAATGATTAGGGTGTACATACTGGAGATCTGGCAATCGTGATATACTGAAGGAGCGACAACTCGGACAACAAAAATGTTTTTACACGACATACTGCCCGCCTATAAAATAAGTCGGACCTTAAAAATAAATTCGATGATAACACAAATTCTAAAGAAATGTAGTGGATCTTAACATTATCTTTATAAATTTAACAGCTCAGAATGATAATGCGAACCAGAAAAGACTGTAAATATAATTCATTTAATATCAAAGTGCTCGTGACTTGCAATAGAAAGAAACAACGTCGAGTTAGAAATAAATGAAGAAATAGAACCAGAAAACCTAAAAAAAGCTAATGAACATGGAAAATATTAGAGAAAAACTCTTACAATGTTGCCAAAAACGATATATATATAATATAATAAATAAACATGTTAATAATCGCGGATAAAATACGAAATAACTAATAAAATATTAAAAAGCTTAAGAATAAGTTATGACCACCATGTCAGAGGTCATTGTAGTGATACAAATGAAAAAGAAAACGTGGCAGGGTTTCCGAAAAAATGAGATAAACCTGATAGACCAATGCCGAAAATGATGGACGATATACGTAGACCAGTTATAACTACGCACAATTAGAAAGGATTGTTCAAGATAGAAAAATTTGACTTTATTTCGAAGAAGGCACTCATTGGTCATGACTTATAAATTGCTTCTTTATTAGAATGTTCCTCAGGCTTTCTGTCTTCTTTAGATATTGCTTGTACAAATACAAGTCCAAAATTGATTGTGGTATCATATTATATTTATGTATGCTGGGTTAAATAATTTCTAGACCTATTATAGTCCATTTAGAGATTGCTTAATTGCCTCATTGGTCTAGTGGTTAGCATGTTCAACTACAGAAATAAGGTACTGGGTTCGAGTCCCAGGTCGGGCCAATTTAAAAATCAATATTGAGTTTTTTATTAAGATTTTCTCAGTATTTGCCCGAAGTTGGGAAGTTGGTGTTGTGATCCACCTTCCGTGCCTCGGAGAGCACGTTAAGCCGTCGGTCCTGCGCCTGATCTCTCTCTGATCGTGTCGGATTCCCGTCACATCAGATTATGAGCGTGAAGGAATAGAGAGTGCACTTGTGTACTATGCCTGCCAATCCGTAGTGGAGCAGCGTAGTGGGTCATGCTTTTAAAAAACCCCTATGATTGAGGAGGGCTGTGCCCAGCAATTATTGTTGGCTGCTACTTAACGCAATTAGCCTTTAGACTCTTGCATATAGGCTCATCTTCTTGCTTTATAATTTTTAGCATGAATATAAATTATTAGGTGGCATCACTGATAGCTCTAACATATTGAGCAATATAGTGCAATACGAGGTAAGTTTAACAAGCAGAACAAATGTGAACAGTGTCTCGTGCTGCTTTATGGTGCAATTGTTTTAGGAGAAATAGTGCTAAATTGTATAAATTCAAATAATGAAGTAATTATTAGTATGGTGCAAGTTATTTCACTGGAGAGCATAATTGGGGTAATGCTCGCCAGTAAAGTTGGGTGGAGGGCCGTTGCCTTCTTTTACGAGACCGTCATCTCGCTGAAGGAGGCAAATGAGAGGCTCAGGGAGCAAGAAGCTGGGGTTCTCCCTCGCCGTCGGAGGAGGTATGGTAGCAGAAGTCGCACTTCAAGCCTCACTCTGTTGAGTGGTAGATCCTCATAGTTGGTACCATCCGGTCACTAAAGTGGAATGCAGTTCGGAAACCTCTAGTCTCAGTAGATTTCACTCATGGATAGGGAGGAATCCGCTGGGTTTTAGTGAGTATTCTGTTATCAGTGAGTCCCACACTCCCGATGGAATTAGTCTTTCATCGGGGAGCGCAAAGGCATTTCCCAGCGCAAAAAAATGCTGCAAGTTATGTATAATGAAATAGTGAAGAGAATGTTTATGTATTTCTTCAAATACTTCAAATAATCGACGTTGATACTGCCAGACTGGTATATTTCAGCTATTTTCACAGCATTATGTCAAACGGTATTCTACTCTGGGGTAATGCTGCTGATATAGATGCCATATTTGTACTGCAGAAAAGAGCCATTCGTGCGATTTACAATAAGGGTCTAAGAGAGTCGCGAAGAAACAAATTCAAGACAGTTAATATAATGACAGTTCACTGCGTATATATATTAGAAAACTTGTTGTATGTACATAAAAACATTGACTCTTTTAATAAAAAGAGTGAATGTACATCATATAACTTACGAAACCAAAACAAACTTGTTATAAATTCTAGTAGGCTGCATAAGATTAACAACTCATTTAAGGGTAACTGTATACGTTTCTATAATAAACTCCCACAAGACGTTCTAAAGATGTCAATTAATAAATTCAAAGTCTTTGTTAAAAGAAAGTTGATAGAAAAATCGTATTATAAGTTGCAAGATTACCTAGACGATAGAAACGCTTGGGAGTGAACAAATTGCTCTAATTTTAATTAAAATATAGTAAACTAATATGTTATTGTAATGATGATGGTAAAAAACATACCCGACTGAGTTTATGGTGGGTTCTTCTCGGATCAGGGCGCGAAGGAACCCTCGTAACTTTAGATTTTAATCCGATCTTGGGTACCATCATCAGACGTATATTAGAATCAGAATGTGGAAAAAAAATATATAATTTGACGATTCAAAAGTGCTATAATATGCTTACTTGAATAAAGATATTTTTGATTTGATTTGAATCTCCATTAAAGTATACCTATCTATAGTCTAAAAACAAAACATTAGGGCCTCATAATCAGCGGATAAAAGAATATCTTATTTCGTCTACGTAATATTTTCCATAGATTAACAAAAAACAACAATTAATTATTTGCCATCGTGACAACTAGCTGTGAAAAATGACGACGCTTTTTTGCTAAAAATGAAAATACTTGTTTTTGTTATATCCATTGTCAGCAATCTAGCTGAGGGAGATTGATGCGAAACGAATTTGAAATTATGGAAAACTTCAGAAATAAAAGCGAAACGTCTTATACTTTGTTGGTAATATGGAAGAGATTGTAATCTAACATTCAAAGGCACGTTCTCCAGACATGAAGTGGTATAAAGAAACTTAATTAATTCTTTATTCAATTTGTAACTCTCACCTGTAACTTTGACGCCAAAGATATGATTATAATATAATTTTTTTATTCCAAATCATTCTTTTTATAGATATACTAAATTATCCTCGCCACGTCACAGATTAAAGGAACAGATTTAATAACCCTAAAAAAGGTTATAGTAAGTAAACCTTACAAGATAGACATATACTATCCTGACCTTTTTTATAGATTTTTTTAAGAAGAATAATCTCTTAATACATACTTGTAACGTAACTTTGACCGTTTACGCTGCACAGGCAACGGAAGCTCTCAAAAGGAATTAATTTTCCCAGTCATTTTTCAATGTTACTCCGCTCATATTGATCATAATATAATGGTATATAGTCTATAGCCTTCCTGTGTTAATGGGCCATCCAACACCTATTGAACCGATTTCAATAAAATTTGGTTCACAGATAGTCTAGTCATCGTCGTCGCTTCAACCGATGGACGTCCACAGCTGGACATAGGTCTCACGAAATGATGCCCACAAGGCCTGATCTTGTGCCGCCTGGCTCCAGCGACTACCGGTGACTCTCGTTATATCATCGGTCAACCTAGTAGGGGGTCTTCTTACACTACGTCGCCCGGTGCAGGGTCGCCATTCCAGCACTTTCGGACTCCAACGTCCATCGGTTAGTCGGACTGTGTGCCCCGCCCATTACCACTTCAGTTTCGTGATTTTTAGGGCTGCGTCGGTGACTTTGGTTCTGCTACGGATTCCCGAATTTCTGATTTGATCGCGTAAAGAAACTCCGAGCATAGCCCTCTCCATCGCATAATAAATCTATAGTCCAGCTCAGTAGACTTTCCACTGCCACGAGATCACGATTTCACATAACAGGTGACTATTTCTTCAGTGTTTTATAAAACATATGTGAAACATTTATAAAGGCATATCTTTACATTAAAATCTATGTTACTTTTAAAACAACGCCGTAAAACCTGAAAAAGCTCCGCCACAAAATTCATTTTCACAAGAAGCAATTTCCACATATCTTACAGTGCTCATGTCCTTAATCTGTCTGCATACAGGCTATATATCCACGTCTAGACTTAATTAAATACCCAGTCGTCTTTCGATTAAGTGGCAAAGAACTCACGTACATACCTCTTCTAAGTACTTCACTGGAGTTAGTACTTATTAAATACGCTTTTACATTAAAATACTCATACTTTCGCAACTGCCTCATTGGTCTAGTGGTTACCATTTAATCGCCTTCAGTCCGGTTCAGGGAAATCCATAATGATATGGAGTTTTGTTGTTGTTGCTGATTTATCGTTTCGCTCCAGGCTGACATATGCGGCTCCAGCCTACTCTTATTCCTCAGGGTACCAAAGCAGGAAACTGCAGATCCAGCAAAATAAGTGCATACGTATGATAGCAAGAGCCCCGAGGTACGTCAGAAATGACGTCATCCACCGTTACATCAGGACGCCCACAGTGGCGTTGTTTGTCCGGAAGTTGGCGAGGAGTATGTTCCGCCACGTGGTCTACTCCCCACCCACACACATCCACAGGATTCCCAGCTATCACGCAAGAGCAGCAAACATTGGGTATCGCCTCCTGACGTAGGCGTTGATGACGGGGAAGAAGACGTAATGTCAGTGGCGATACTCGGATTGGACCTGGAATGACTCGCTAGTTTAACCGGTGGGAAACAGCCCGTATCATTGCGTGCAAAATAGTTTACCAGCCATGAATTAGATGCCCGGGTAAGAAGGCAGTACCTCGAGGCCCGCACCCTTCAACTGCAGTTGAGAAGAACAAAGGAGGAAAGTAAAGGAACAGTGAGAGCACTTGTGTATTATTATACCTGCCAACCCGCAGTGAAGCGTGGTGGGTCTGCGATCTTAAAACCCTCTCTCCTATAAACGAGGAGGCCTGTGTCCCGCAGTGGTACGTAACTGGGCTGCTACTTACTTTGTTCACTCTTTTTCACAATTTTTAACAGCCTTGTCGTAATAGCTTGAGTAATTGTATGGCTAACTTTCGCCTTTTGACCGAGCAAATTTAGGAAAGAGAATTTTGTGATTTGTCTAGATCTAAGCTTGAGGAAGACAACAGCTGTGGCTGGTTGAAAGCTACCCATTGCCAACAAGAGAAATCGCTTTTTAAGAGGAGCCCAAAGAGCATCACATAGCGATGGTCTTAGGTAATCATTTGGAACTCTTTGTTATCAAAGAAAGGCTACCGATGGGAGTTATAGTGGAAATATCCCACATAACCCCATCTTTTTCCAAGAAGTTCGGGTATCTTATGAAGATCCCCCCCCCCCTCCCTGGCACTATGTCCGGTGAGGAGCCAGGTCATAGGGTAATGTAGATGGAGGTATAAAAGTGGCACAAGGCACATTTTTGTCCATGTACTCCATGTTACTTGAACCTTCTTGATTGATTTTTTTATGTGGTGGACGTACAATCAAGATTATTGCATTTTATGGTCCGACAAAAAGCGATAGCTTAAGTTTTATAATACTTTACGTAAATTACATAGTACATGTTAAGTGGAATATTGCTGGTCATTTGGAAGCGATAAAACTGGAAAATCCCTGTTATATCACTGCGATAACTTGAAAACCGCTATTAGGTCTGGAAAGAATGGCAACTGTTGATGCATAATCGATAGACGGCATTTGCTGCCTCGAAACAGTTCGAAGGAAACGAGCGCACACTTTATTCAACTGAATTTCCTCGCATATGAAGATATGTAGATGTAGCACTGATGATAAATACGTTAGTACCTTTATTCCTTATTGTTAGACTATAGATAGTTGGGTGATAAGACTGATAGCTCTGAAATGTTGGGAGTTATTGAGTAATATAGTGCCAACACTTAAAAATAACAAAAACATTGTGCAATATTACGAAATGTTATGCAATACGAGATAACTTTAACGAACGGAACAATTTTGTGAAGTTAGCTTCGAGCTGCCTTGACGTATAGTTGTTTTAAAGAGAATTAGTGCTAAATTGTATAAATTTAAATAAATTGTGTATGGAGAGAATAAAAGTAGTTAATGTGAGTTCGTGACTCTTTTATACAGGTACACTTCTGTCATACACGCTTATTGTGAAACTTTATCCGTTTAAGCAGTACAAGCAGCGAAATTACTCAAAAGGAAATACACCGATTTTGAATGAATTCTTCATTTGTAGCCTACAGTCTTCTCCGATAAATGGGCTATATAACATTACAAAAATTTGGCGAATCGGAGCAGTAGTTCCAGGGTTTAGAGCCTTCAAGCAAACAAACGAAATCTTCAACTTAACAATCTCAGTATAGATGTTTTCAACGTTGAGAAACGTCAAATTATCTTTCCAGGATTTAACTACATGATTATTTAGACCAGAGTTCCCCAAACTTTATTGTGTCGTAGACCCTTTGCCATATTTTTCCGTGTTGGGCAGACCTCCTTCTTACCTGATATTGATTTCCTGTAAATTTCTAACTGTGGTCAAGTTTAGTGTTTTTTTTTTTGACGCTGGGAAATGCATTTACGCACCCCGACTGCAGGGTCGGGAGTGTGGGACTCCGCGAGGGGGAAGAACTCGCAATAGCCACTAAATACAGAGGCTCGCTGAGGCATTCCTCTCTGACCCCTCGGTTGTAGTCGACTCACAGATATTCTACCGGGACAAGAGTTGAATCTCCGCCTCCTGTTTCCTACTCCCCTTAGTCTGGGCTGGAGTGTCTCAGCGGCATTCACCCTCTCCCTCGTGCCTTCCTAAGCGAGATGATAGTCTCGCAAAAGGAGGCAACCGCTCTCCAGACCTACTGATCGATGAGCATTGCATCTATAATATTGCCCAGTGAGAGGTCTGTGCCGATCAGCAACGTCATAATGAGTCGCTGAGAACCCCAGGCGGGACATTCTGCCACCGTGTGGTACGTATCTAACGAGGCACCACGTTCGTAACAGAAGTTTAGTGTTAAAAACTTAAAGTAAAAACACATGTTAATTTATACATTTATTAATTGAATTTAAATTAAAACTGCTCAAAATAAAATTTTGTATCTGTTATTTAAAATATACATAACATTAAATAAACTATAAATAAAATAACATAAGCAATAAGTCAATATTTTTAGTGAGAAGGATGAACCTGATGCTTTAATAATAAATTATCAACATTTGGCGTATTATCAACTTAAATCTCGGCTAATGATGTCCAGTCTCGTCCAGTCCAGTATCGTGGACCCCCATTTTCATTTCATGGACTCCCAAATTTTTTTTCGCTGACGTAGACCCTTTGCAGCTTGTCATAGACCCCTAGGGGTCGATGTAGACCACTTTGAGAATCACTGATTTAGACAGTGTAATCATGGTTAAACTAAATCATTTATGTATCCCCTAAAAAAAGCATTTCCCAGCGTTAAAAAAACAATATCTATTTGAAACCCTTTCATTGGAATTGTAGAGTATGTCTGTCTGTAAAATAATTCATGTACTATTGACTCTGGAAGCTATTTGAATGCAAATTGCTTTTGGGGTTATGTAAAAACGCACTAAAGGCACTTGGGGAATTGAATATTCTACAGGGAGTCCTTATATTATGTTTGTCTATTGTTGGTGCATTGCATTGTTACATGATTACTACACACACACACAGACACAGACTTTACTTAAGTAAACTTTATGCTATTTTTTATTTATCTACTAGCAATGATCGTGGTTTTGGAAAGTCTACTAAGTCGGACTTACATTTATAAGATTGACATTTTTTAATTCGTTATATCTTTTGAATGGAATGTTTGATTTTCATCATTTAAAAACTATTATACAGGTATTGAAACGGGTTTAATATTATATTATAATAAAATAAAGATTTATGCATAGGTAAGAATAATATGGTTTGATTATTGTCGGCACTATTATTCACCTTTAAAATGTAAAAAAGTAGTTATAGCTGCATAACTACAGTAGTTGGGCAAATGGTATCCAGGACTTTTTTATAGATATTAATACGTTCTATAATATTGTAGAACATTTTGTTGTTCTATCATCAATAGTTTCCGCAGCACACGCGATAACAGATTTTTTGTTTCACACCTTGGATAACATTAATGGATTTTTATTAGGGATTCCTATTTTAACCTATATTGCTTAGTGAAAATTCAGCTTTCTAACAGTTTTTTTTTGTGCGAAAACTTTACAAAGTCCCACTGCTGAGAACAAGAGTCCTCACCCATAAAAGATTGATCTTTGGAACCCAAGCCCACCACGATGTCCTAATACGAATAGAACAAATTGCATTAAGACTTCTGGTGATATTTTGAAGATAAATGTGTAAAGAGCAACTTAAACATCTAAAACCTGGTTTCTTTCGTGTATTATACTGAGAATAACATAACATTAACATAGCCTCTCAATTATTCACATAGGGTTAGACAGAGACCACGTCGTTCCACTTGCCACGATCCTTGCATATCTTCTTCGCTTCTTTCATTCTCATTAAACTTCTCATACTAGTTCGTCGGTTTAGAGTACTCTTGACCTGGCCGTTTTTAAAATGTCCTGGATTTGGTCCAGGAACGTTCGCTTTGGTCTTCCCATTCCAACTTTCGCATTCACTCTTGACACATAAATCCCTTTTGTCAGTCTCCTTTCATTCATTCTCTCTACGTGTCCAAATCATCTAAGCAAAATTTTCTCAATTTCACAACTTTCTAAGAATAACCCACGAGAAACTCGTAAAATTGTTTATAAAATCATTCATCATCAGTTTATTTTATTCTAGCAAATCATTATCTATCATCTTTCTTTTAATAAACGTTTTAGATTTATTATTGCCTGAAGACCAAAGTCTTTGAACAGTGCGTGTTGCCAGTGATGGTATATGGTTCTGAGACGTGGTCACTGACTATGGGCTTCATGCGGAAGATCAGAGTCACTCAGCGTGCGATGGAGAGGACTAGAGTCACCGACATAGTCCTACTAATCGCGAACCTGAAGTGGCAATGGGCGGGGCACATAGTCTGACGATGGACGATGGACGTTGGGGTCCGAAGGTGCTGGAGTAGCGACCCCGCACTGGTCGCCGCAGTGTAGGCAAATCCCCCACAAGGTAGACCGACCACATAAGGAGGGTCGCCGGTAGCCGCTGGACCCAAGCGGCCTTGTCGACGTCATTACGTGAAACCTATGTCCAGTAGTGGACGTCCATCGGTTGAAGCGACGACGATTTATTAACAGACATCTCTAAAAGGTCTTCTGCAAGGTATCGAAATGTATACAGTTACTTTTAAATCCTCTGTTAGTTTTTATTTGCACACTGCATAGAATTACTAAACATTTTATTCTTTATTTTGTTCGACGTTTGAAAAAGCCTGTATAGAAAACGGATTTTCCACTTTGATTATAAATTAATCGTTCTTAAACTCACGCATAAATAAATGGAGTTATTACAAGTTTTATCAGCAAAGAAATTGACGCCCAAAGAACCAACTTGGCATCGATTATGCATTAGTAGCAAACAGCAGAAACTAGTCGCTGACGGCGAAGACGAATGATTTCTTAGTAATTGTGTACCAACGTACTTTTTACGTGTCGAAGATTGTACATTTCGTTGAAATTCCCTAATTGACCTCTCCAACGCGATGGTTTAATAACCTTGTGAGTATAATTCATATTTATTGTTGCTCTTGGATATATTTCTGTTACATTACTAAAGCTTACTCCATACACTTAGATATAAAAGCTAAAAATCCGCTATATGATATGCTACGATGTTAAAATTCATTAGATACGTAAGTTATTGGTCCTTCGAGCCGGATTTTATCTGTTTGGTGGTCAGCTTGCACTAGTACTCTTAAATGCTAAACATTCTACATCTTGTAGAGTACTAGGATTTATTTTGAACTCTAAATAAATATAAATCGTTCACATTGAAAATACAACATTGCTCTTGGATATATTTCTGTTACAATGCTAAAGCTTACTCCATACACTTAGATATTAACGCTAAATATTCGCTAAATTATATGTTATGATACTAAAATTCATTACATACGTTAGTTATTGGTCCTTCGAGCCAGATTTTGTCTTTTTGGTGGTCAGCTTGCGTTAGTACTCTTAAAGGCTAAATATTTTGAACTCTAAAGACTTATATATAGATATTTTAAAATACAAGAAGAATGTCTTTGAAAATAAATCCGTGGACTAAGGAATATGGTATAACACTCTACAAAATAGACCTGCCATGGCACGTAAACTTACTTTTGAACCGGTGCTGCTTTTTAGAATTACGGTCTGGACATGTTCCATTGAGAAAATTTGCATATTTAATGAAAAAAGTTGATGATTCAATATAATTGTTTAGTGTATAGCAAACTAGAAGATATGCAACATTTATTAATGGAGTGTGTTAGGATTAGCAGTATGAGAGATACATATTTTCTTAACGTAAATAAAAATGGTATTAGTTATTACATAAATAGTATTCTGACTGATATTATTTCTGGAGCGGCTAGACTTCTATGAGTTTTATATATCCTATTTTAAATTGATTACCGTATAATTAGTAAGACTGCACAATATTACCTTGCATACCTCTTAGTAATAGGAATAGATATATCTTATAAAAAAAAATCAATAGAACTACTTTTGCTCTAAACCAGTACTGCTCACAATTCCATTATTTGTATAATATAATTAATATATCTGTCGGAGAATAAGAGAGAACCGAGAAGCATAAAGCACAGGGGCGTATGGTTCTCCGCCGACATCGTTATTAATTGGATCCATTATTTAATTAACCCATTCATGGGTATTGTTGGTGCAATCAAACACTTTATTAATTAACTCGGTTTATAATGTTCAATCACTTCATGTTCCCGATATCAATTTACACAAACTCATTAACTAATAGCTAGGAACGCGACAGTTTCAACAGTTGACTGCTCCGGTCGAGCGCTACTCAACAACTGCCGAGTGACTCCCGCCGGACTGCCATTGACTCTGTCCACGCCGATAGATGGCGCCAGCGTTCCACAGGCCCTCCGACATATCTATGAAAATTACCCGACACAGTAAATACAAACTGTCACACATTTACACTCCACAATTGAATAAATATATACTGTATAAAATGTGGTGTTAAGTTCTTCATTATGTTATTTTCTTTTCCTTGTAATTTTTCTTTATTGTATTTCTATCATATATAGGGGTATCTTCCATCGAACCTTTTTATATGTTAAAGCGCTGAAGTAAACGAAATAAACTTCTTTTTTATTAATAACGTTGCTTTTTAGCTGAAACAGCGATCTCTTCCAGACAATCAAATCCGGCTGGCTGACTCAAAGGTTCAAGGACAAACGGGCAAAACTGCGCCTTATAGGAATCCTCCTGCCGTTAGATGGACACAGCCCTCCAACCTGGCTCCCCACCAAGCATAGCACCTTTTTATCGAAGGTGAAGTCTTTTTTAGAAGTGACATGTTTAAATAAAACAAGAATGTTAGACATCAAATGATATATTTTCATGTTTATATCAGGACTCGATTCAAATTACATATTATTATAGAGCTCGGTTAATATATCGCCATTTTATTGGCAGGGTTCTGTTGAATTACTTTTATATTCATTGCATTATAATTACTTGTGTGCAATGACTACGTATTAGTATCTCATCGCTTGTCAGAAAAGGATCTCGTTACACTCTCATAATATTATCAGAACTTAGACGTTACACTTTCGTAACATTATCAGAACTTAGTCGTTACACTTTCATAATATTATCAGGATTTAGTTATTACACTTTCATAATATTATCAGGACCTAGTCTTTACATTTTCATAAAATTATCAGAACTTAGTCGTTACACTTTCATAACATTATCAAGACCTAGTTTATACACTTTCATGACATTATCAGAACTTACTCATTACACTTTCAGAACATTATCAGAACTTAGTCGTTACACTTTCATAACATTTTCAAAACTTGGTCGTTACACTTTCATAATATTATCATAACTTAGTTTTTACACATTCATATAATTTGTAAGACTCAATTAACATACACTCAGTTATTATGCATATTATATTCAGGACTCTGCTAATATACTTTCATAACAATGCAAAAGCTTGGCTAATACACTTTGCATGTTAACGTCAGATTTTACTTCTTTCACTTGCATATCATTATCAGGGCTTGGTTAATTTCTTTTTTCTTCATATTCAACCGTAAATATTGATGTATTCAAAAGAAGTAAATGTTTTAAATCTAATTGATAGTAGGCATTAAACATTATCTTACATTATTTCACTGATTTATTTTATGATTGTGTCTTATAAATATGTTCATGCAACACAGTGGGTACATTTATGTTCCCAAAAACATATACACCAAGATACGATAAAATTTTATGACAATTTCAGACCATTCCGAGTGTGGTAACGACTTATTACATTAGGCAATCTTTATTTACGCCCCAAATGTTACATATTGTTATTTTATGCTCAAATAACATGATGATAACGCAAGATTATTATTTGATATAAAAGCCATACGAGGCGTCCCATCCGTATTATAATTTAGCTAAACTGTTTTTCTCAATGTGAGTTTACTTACGTTATCACATCAGTTTGAAGGTTTCAGGGGTGTAATGATGTAATGAAGTACTCTCCCTGCTACGAAGATACCGACTGCAATCAATAAGCGCAACAATACGCTTTCGTTGAGACAAAGACGAAACTTTATGTTCGATTGACTTGAAAATTGGCATTGATACTTATGTTATAATGTAGACGCTCACTAAGACAAAGGATCTATGCAGCTTACATTGTAGAGAAGAGCTAGTTGTTACTAATTCTAAAAGGTATATTTGGCATTTATGATTGCAGCTTGTAACAGAGATAGAGCCAGACTCATTGACTACAGCTCGTAAAAATGATAGAGCCAGACACACTGACTACAGCTCGTAACAGTGGTAGAGCCCGAGTCATTAACTACAGCTCGTAACTGTGGTAGAGCTACTCACTGACTGTAGGTCGTAACCGACGTAAAGCCAAACTCACTGACTGCAACATCCTAACAGTGGCAGAGCCAAAGTCACTTACTACATCTCGTAACAATGATAGAGCCAGATTCACTGATCGCAGCTCGCAACTGAGGTAAAGCTAGACTCAGTGATTGTAATTCGTAACCGACGTAAAACCAAAGTAACTGACTGCAACGTATTAATAGTGGCAGTGCCAGAGTCACTTACAATATCTCGCGACAGTGGTAGAGCCAAACTCACTAACTGCAACTCATAACAGTGGTAGAGCCAGACTCACTAACTGCAGCTCGTAAGAGTGGTAAAGCCAAACTCACTGACTGTACGTTGTAACCGACGTAAAGCCAAAGTCACTGACCACGACGTCCTAACAGTGGCAGAGCCAATTTCACTTACAATATCTCGCAACAGTGGAAGAGCCAGACTCACTAACTGCAACTTATAACAGTGGTAGAGCCAGACTCACTAACTGCAGCTCGTAAGAGTGATAGAGCTAGGCTCGTTGACTACAGCTCGTCACAATGATAGAGCCAGACACACTGACTATAGCTCGTAACAGTGGTAGAGCCAGACTCATTGACTACAGCTCGTAAGTGTGGTAGAGCCAGACTCACTGACTGTAGGTCGTAACCAAAGTAAAGCCAAACTCACTGGACTGCAACGTATTAATAGTGGCAGAGCCAGAGTCACTTACTATATCTCGTAACAGTGATAGAGCCAGACTCACTGACCGCAGCTCGTGACAGTCGTTCAGCTAGACTCACTGAACCCAACTTTAGATAGAAGACTGATTTATAAACATGACAAACAATGGGCTTCCATTATTTCCCATTACAAAACTCTAAAACAAAGCACAATAGTGTTATATAGTTACAAAAATATATATCCAGAGACCTTTACAATAACATCACTTTTGTTAATTAGGTCGTATATAACAGTATATTTTATTGTTGCTGAAATTTATAACACTTTTGCGAGTATAATAAACAGTGTTTGTTATTGTAACGAGACGAGCTCATTGTAATAAACTATGTATCTAATTTTAAGCGCAGCCATTTTTCATAATAGAATAGTTGTAAAGTCGGGCGTAGACATCAGACATCATATTCTGTTGCGCAAGCACCTACATAATTATTATTTTACCTAATCCATTAAAACGTATATATAGAAATAAACAACTCTTCCCCGCGGTTACACCCAGGTAATTCTCGACCCCGTGACAATATGGGGGAATCTGTTCTTATGACTGTTACGGTGAGGCCAGTATAGACATCGGATTCTGTTGCTCAAGTACCCACTTAGTTATTTATTCTGTTACTTAAACTATTTGGAATTATATAATACTAACTCTTCCCTGAGGAGTCACTCATGCAGTTCCCTACTCCTTGGAAATATGGGTATATCCATTCTTAGTGAACTTCTACATAAAGTCCAGTATAGACATCAGATACTTTTGCGCAAGTACCTACTTAGTTATCTATTCTGTTACTGAAACTATTTAGAAATATATAATACCAATTCTTCCCTGAGGAGTCACTCATGCAGTTCCTGACTCCTTGAAAATATGGGTATATCCATTCTTAGTGAACTTTTACATAAAGTCCAGTATAGACATCAGACACTTTTGCGCAAGTACCTACTTAGTTATTAATTCTGTTACCGAAACTATTTGGAATTATATAATACCAACTCTTCTCTGAGATGTCACCCGTGTAGCTCCCGACTTCTTCGAAATATGGGTAAATCCATTCCTAGTGAACTTCTACATAAAGTCCAGTATAGACATCAGATACTTTTGCGCAAGTACCTTCTTAGTTATTTATTCTGTCACCGAAACTATTTAGAAATATATAATACCAACTCTTTCTTCTCGAGTAGATTCCTACTTTTTTGGAAATTTTGAAATCCGTTCTTACTGATTGTCTGCGTAATGTGTAGTATAGACATCAGACTCTTGTAAAAATACCTACTTACTTATTTATTCGGTTACTCAATCTATACAAAAATATATATTCCCTGACTTGTCATCCGCAGAGTCTTCGACTCTTTAGATATATGAGGAAGTCCGTTCTTAGTGACCGCCGACGAAAATCAAGTAGAGACATAAAATAACTTTAACCGCATTAACTTATATTATCACTTACCACGAGATCTGGTTCTGATCTGATGCGAAATTCAACTGTTTCCTTCAGCAATGTACACGGTCATTAAGTATAGATTTCCCCATATTCTCGCGCGATTGGCAACTTCGCCGGTGACCAGGCGGGGAACAGCTAGTAATATATATTTCTTAATAAATTGGATTACACATAAATAACTAAATAGATACTTGCGTCACAGAATCTGATGTCTTTACTGGACTCCCTGGCGCAGCGGTGCGAGTACTCGCTTTCTTAGCAGAGGCCCCGGGTACGATCCCCGCTGAGGCGAATTTAGAAAATTGTATTTTCAAATTTGTCTGAGTCTGGACTGGTGGGAAACTTGGGACTCGGCTAGTTACCACCCTACCAGCAAAAACATACCGCCAATCATAGAATCATAGATTGTATCATCACTTAACATCCGGTGAGATCACGGTTAAGAAGAACGGATCTCCTCATATTTTCCAGAAGTCGGGAATTACACGGATAACACTTCAGGGAAGAACTGGTATTTTATATTCCCTAATAGATTCGATAACGGAATAAATAACTATATACTTTTGCAACAGAATCTGATGTCTAATGCCCATATTCCGACGGGATTGGGTACTTCTCGGGTAACAAAATTGGCCACAAATAGTAGGATAATCATGACGAATGTGAGATGTCTGCGCCTGCCTTTATACCTTTGGCGTTCGAGACCTTAGTTTGTATTCAACACTGCTATATTTAAACCTTGCAGTACAACGCTATGTTTATCATCTTTCGGGTTAAGGCCGGTTATTAAAAGGATATTCAGTGAAGCCCTAAACTCATTGTTATCAGCAATTTCAGATACATTCTAAAAATATAGAGAAAGGGGAGACATGCTATATATCAATTAGGATCTCGTGCTTCTCTATATTGAATAATATCTTACATATTCGTTATAATAACCACTTATACAGCAAAAAAAGTGAAGTATACAATACCAAATACAAGAAATGAAAACGTGTAATCCTATTTAGAGTAAAGAAGGTACAGAAACCATTTACCGGATTGACATATATATGTCATAATTCAAAGGAATATATCAAAAACAAAAACTATACTTTTACAGAAGGCATATGAAGATTATTTAAGCGATAGAAATGTTTGGACTTGATTCCAGTTGCTCACAGAAGCAAAATACTACACATTGTAACATACACAACTATCTTTAAAAGAGTAACCGTTGAGTTTCTTGCCAGTTTCATCTCGGCAGATTCAACTTTCCGAACCGATAGAAGATTTGTATATATATAGAGATCGTTAATGAATGCTGCTGTCAATTAATTAACATAAGCATCATGTAAGTTTCGCGGTAAAGTATATGTATACATAAATACGTAAAATTTTCCTTTTTTTACACAAGTTCCACTTGCCAGCCTTGAGTTTACAAGTTACGCTCAAAGTTATTAAGTCTAAATTGAATTTCATTACAGTCCCGCGTCTAGGAGTCAGGAATACCAATAAGCGAGCCAACTGCCTACGGCTTACAACTTCAAATAGATAAACCCTAAAAGAAATTATCTTGTTTTTTACTCACTGGCTGTGCGTGAAGACTCACTAAAACCCAGTGGCATCTTCGTCAATCTGGGATGACGTTCTCAGAGGTTCACTTGCACATTCTCTCTGACAAGCCAGGTTGTGACCGACAACGTAATTTAAGGGCTTAAAGTGGATGTAAAAGGAGTTTGTAACGATTCCTCCTTCTTTGGAGAAGAGGGGCGTCTGATACTCTTCCTCTCCCTGTCTCCATTGCCTACTTTAACGAGATAATAGCCTCGCAGTAGGAGGCAACTGCACTCTAAGCCGCCTCACTGCCAAGCATTGCGCTTATCATTGACAATGAGAGATCCACGCATCAGCATGAACCACAGTAAAATGTGTTCATTTTTTTCAAAACGCTCCTGTCTACTGTTCCTCCCACCAAAGGTTATCTAGAAGAGATCGCTTTAAGTGATAAAATCTCCTTTGCGTATTTAATTAAGCAACTTACTCTTTAAGAAACTTCAATTGTTTTGTGTGTATTTCTGTTGGTTTTTGTGCAATAAAGTTTGAATATAAATATCTTTAATTAAGACTATAAAATCTAAAACACAGTCAATTTGTCTCCAATCCGCGCTGGATCATCGTAGTGGGTCTATACTCTATAAATCCTCACTCCTATGAGTGAGGAGGTCTATGCCCAGCAGTGGAACATTAATGGATTGCTACTTACCTTATCAACCTTTATTTTCAATGCACGAACTCTGTCAATGAATTTGATGTCAATTCCTACTTCAAACTTCTTAAACTCGATACATAGATGGAAAGCTTTACAGCTTTTACCAGAGCTTTAAGATAGATGTCGTGATTTTATTTGGATGGATATTTTAGTTGCTACTCATTGCATCAGGTACTATGCACTAAAAAGGTGATCAATATACAGAATCCAGCTTTTACGTAAAATTGAGTTCTTTAGTTCCACACCTTATTGATAAATTATAGGGTAATTACGTACTTACAAACATAGTACTCATAGAGTAGAGAGAGCACTGATCTAAAAGTGGCGTGAGGATCTGGGAACTCCAAGGGCGGGTCTAGTTACGGTGGGGGCGATTCGTCCTCATATAGAAAATTGGTTGTTTTGGGGGCACGGATCTCTTTCTTACAGGCTAGTACAGGTGCTGAGCAGACTTGGTGCCTGCATCAGATTGTTCACCGAGAGGAAAGGCCTGCCTGCGTGTGTGATGCACCTAATGATTCAGTGCAGTACACTTTGGTAGAATGCCCGGCATGGAGATCCTCATCTTTTGTCGTCGTCAACTCATTGTCTCAGTTGAAAGTAAATTTTTCCAATTTTTTACAATATTTTTCATTGATGCTCAGCTATTGATTGTAAGACAATGTTATGTAGCCTATGGGCTAATGTGGGTGAAGGGGATAAGTTTCTATTTGAATAATAGCCTCGCAGAAGAGGGCAACTGCAATGCACACTGCCTCACTGCCAAGCATTGCGCCTATCATACATCATGGTACCTGATGCAATAAGTAGCAGTACAATAAGTTTGAATTATTACATATTTCCAAATAAAATTTTAAATTAAAATTCTTGATGTGAAGAAGTCATGATGAGCACGTGGTCAGAGAAGTCACAAAATCCTGGGAAAGCACATAAGGTTCTTTTCATAAAAGACACTGACGTGCTTCATTGGTCTTTCTTATCTATCAATAAGCGTATTGATTAACGAAATTATCGTGAGGAAACCAGCATATCCTGAGAGTAATTCTGGAGTACATATATTTGGCCAACCTGTTTGTATGCTTTAAAAACCCTTTCTCCTATGAGAGAGGAGGCCACTATTCAATAATCTTTACATGAATTTGATTTTCTTTCTATTTCTATTAGCAAATCTCTAAATCAGTTGGAGTTGTTTTATGCATAATATTTTTTTTTGTACTTTAAATTAATAATTTTATTTTATCGTTTATTGCTTTATGTAAACTTTACTTAGATATAGTTATTGTAGGTGTTATTATAAATGGAGGTAGTTTTATAAGCTTTCAATCTTCTTCATCATCAATAGCGTTAGTCTGTTTACGTTGTAAGTATTCTTTGTATTATTTATAGTATTATAAATGTCTGTAGCTTTATTAGGATTTAATAGACAATCAGTGCAGTACATTCTTTGATTGTTAATAAACAAAATCTATCATTTCTGCTTACTTGATTATAACTTACAACTGTACAATTTGAATAAACATTTTTTCTTCTTCCGCCTAAAAACATGATAACTCTTAAATGGTTAAACAAAAATAGTATTTCCTACTCTTTCTGTGTAGAAGACTTTTAAAAATGTACAAATATATCCGCTGTTAAACCTGACACCTTAAATTATGGTTTCCTTTCATCGTCGATCATACTAAGGCGCTTAAAGTGGCAAAGAAGACGGGAATTCGGAGATTATGTTGTAAGCAGGTCGACCCACATACGACCTTCGTGCAAATTTTATATATAACCACAACTTTTATGGCTTCAACTTCAACGAAATTATAAATTTTCCTTCCTTTGGCAGTAAAAAAAACCGATCAAAAACCCGAAAGTGATAACCTAAGTTGAACTATTTAATACAGAAATTGTTTAACTTGCAAAAAGATTATTATTTACATTTTATGTATATTAATATGATAATTTAAGGAAAGGTTATTTATTAATGAGATCTTTTATTGATTAAGTTTTAGGTTATATCGACGGTATATGTCCATCGCACACTGTGAAAGAAGCGTCTGTGCGAAATACGGCTTGCGCTGTTAGAGCTGGATTAGAGAGAGAGATATAGATGAGGACCCTGCCTACCGTTGCCGTATGCATGAGAGTAAGAGAAGCCAAACAGAATGGTGCCATAAGCGTTAAGTAACGAAGCTTTTTGAAGTAAAACTTTACACGCTTTACTTGGGAAGTGTTCTGTCAGCAACAAAATAGGGTAGGCTTGTAGAAAAAAATCCTCCTCCTTGACACATGTAAGGTGGCACCAGGATATCCGTAGAAACATTCGTCTAGTGCCGCCATGGTGAGATGACATACATGTGTCGTGGTCAGACTGCAACGTACCTTAAGGCCACGTAAGATACATCCCTCCCGGGTTGTAAACAAGAGAACGGTGCGGGCCCCCACTCTATTTTTTTTATTGCTGCCAGATTAGCGCTTGACTGTAACCTCACCTGATGGTAAGTGATGATACCCTCTAAGATGGAAGCGCGCTAATCTGTTAAGAGGCGATATACCCCTTACGGTTTCTACACAGCGTCGTACCGGAACACAAATCTCTTTGTTTGGCGGTACGTTTTTGCGGGTAGGGTGGTAACTAGCCACGGCCGAAGCCTTCCACCAGTCCAGACTCAGACAAATTAGAAAATACAATTTCCTAAATTCGTCCTACTGGGGATCGAACCCGGGACCTCCGCTAGCAAAGCGTATACTCGCACCACTGCGCCAGCGAGGCCGTCAACCAACTCAACTCAACTCTCACCGTTCGTAACCCCTCTTGGTGAAGCGTTGAACGACTGCTATGCAACCATGCTGCCCTGCGTTTTTGTCTCCATGAGGGATCGGACCTCTCTCGCGCTCGCTCGGCGGTCTCCTTTTTAACCAAGACGGTTTCGCAAAAGCAGACCACCGCCGTTCAAGCATAGCGCGATGGGTCTATCCTCTAAAAACCCTCCTTCATATGAACGAGGAGACCTGTGCCCAGCATTGGGACGTTAATGGTCTGCTACTTACCTAGATACTGTGTAGCTATTATGTAAGATATGATATGATATTTTTACGGAATAAGTCGAAATATTTTGTTAGGTTTAACGTACTCATCTCAAAAGCTCTTGTTTCCAATTTAAAGTATAGTTTCTGACAGCCTATTTATCGAGGAAGGCTAAAAGTTACGTTGGTAAATGTTGCAAAAACTGTTACAGTTACGCAACAATCATGTATTATGAAGTTGTGTATCTTTTAAGGATTATTTACAGTTATACCATTTTGATGGTGGTTAAATTTGTTCTGTTATGTGACGCAGACAAAAATGCGAGCTTCAGCAAGTCCGATATAAATTCTCAAATATTCAATACCTAATGACATACACAAGTATGACAGAAATACAATGGTTTAAACTTAAATTTTCGTGGTTTATTAACATATTGACTATTTGAACGGGTACATATCACGATGCCTCGGTCGGGACAGCATTGATCAGTCGAGCTCACGATTTATGTGATGATCTAACTGTTCAGGACGAGTTAACCCATGTAAGAGAGGTGTTACGTCGGAATGGACATAGATCCCCAAAACCCGTCAGCAAGCAGAGACACCATAAACGACCTTTGGAGGTAGAAAGGCCAAAGGCCTATTTACCCTTTGTAAAGGGAGTGACGGACAGAATAGGCAGGCTACTGCGAAACGATTATAGCATCAAAACTGTCTTCACTCCCTTACAAAGGATTATAAACATGGTAAGATCTCCGAAGGATCGTTTACCGTATCAATGTCCGGGCGTTTACAAAATTGACTGCAGCTGTGGAAGCTCTTATATTGGGCAAACGAAGCGTTCCATAGCAACTCGTGTGTCAGAACACATAAATGCTGTCAAGCACAACGACATACAAAAATCTGCGATCGCGGAGCACATTTTGCAGCAGGGAACTCAACACTGGATAGAACTTCATAGCCCGAAAGTTCTTTCCACGGACCGCCATTATATGCCGAGATTAGTTCGCGAGGCCATTGAAATTAAAAAATATCCTAATTTCAATCGTGAAGATGGTTTTAAGCTGGCTGATACGTGGAATCCAGTGGTGAAGCTATGCCAAATGAACAAACGACGCAATTTTTCAAAATTAAAACGTGACGTTGTGAGTGTAGTATGCCGACAAATGGATGTGGGTGCCGTGAAAAATAAAAGAATCAGACGTAGGGTAGACAGATTCTGCCCTTGACAGCTTGACACAACCGACCACAGCAGTATCGTCGTGACCACGATCCATGCAACTGGGTCGAAATATCGGCAAAATTAAAAATTAAAAATCGCCATCGTGATATGTACCCGTTCAAATAGTCAAAAGAAATACAATGGTTCTTTGTTAAATAAATAATAAAGTGAAGGCTGTAGCTGAAACCTAACTAGTTGCCATTGTAAAGGTTAGGGAAACCACACAATGTCAGGGCGATTATCGAAGCGACTGGAAACTGTAATATTAAATAAACCTACTTTATATAATGTCATTTCACTTAGTCGATGAAATTAGATATATGAACACGTAATCATTCGATTATATGAAATTGCACAGCTAATACTTGTACGTATTTATCTTCTGCAAGCCTATTTGCATGAAATGCAACTACAATTATTCGAAGGGTGAGTGGAATCACAGAATTACTGAGCCCTTAAAGATATAACAAAACTGTTACGAACGGCTGATCGTTGGCTGCCACATGTAGGCTAAGGGACCATTTTAAGGTCCGTTTATTATAAGAAATATTTTAAGAATCTATAGTTAATAATTGCTTAAGATCTTGAAATAATAGCGCAGACGCTTTCTACGACAGCAAAAGGATCTATACGTAGAAAGGTCAGAAATGTGCGCTATTATTTAAGGACCACTTGGCCGGGGGAAACAAAGCACGACCGTCATTAAACCCGACGGACCTTCAGGTTTGCACAACGGGATGCAAGACATGTGCATTGACCTGAAATCCGAAAGCATGAGATCGGAATGTGGAAAGTTGAAGACGTCGGGGTGGGAGTGCTTCCGCGGCGGTATATAATATCCAGATATTGGAAATGATATCAGTGTGAAGTGTATAATATGACAACATCACCAAGTGAAGAAACCCCACTTGATGAAACTTGATAACACTATCGAAGTTATCTAAGACTTCGTCGAGGAATTCCTCCGAGATCGCAGGGATTACTTTGAGAACTTCGTCGAGGAACCCTTCTGAGTTCGCAGTCATTATCGCGGCGCATCATCTTGATATATTACGAAGAATATATCAACACACTCCCGCCAGCACTGTGGAGACAACGACCGGCCAGCATGAAGGACGAAGACTCCCAAATTAAGAGGTCAGCTGCGAACAGTGACGACGACAGAAGCTGTGCGGAACGGAAGTCTGAAGACCGAAGTCTGAAGACAACCAATTGTCTTTGGCCGATATTACCTCAGTCCGAAAAGTGGGGCATACATCGTCAAAGGCTGGTCCTTCGAGAACATAGGATAGAAGTTGGTCTATAATATATCAGTCCGAAGAGTGGTATATATAGCACCATTAAAAACAATACGTATTGTGAAAGTCCTCTTTTGTAGATCTACAAAGTTTACAATAGCATGCATATCTGATAAAGGTAATTCACTATATTATTTCTATCTATGAAGTAGGCACGTGAAATGCAGTTATTGAAAAAGTAGAAATACAATAAACTTTAATACGTAAGCATTTCCTGTAATTTCAATTTATATTTTAGGGGAGGGGGAAAAATTAGACTCGCTTAAAGTACTTCCGCGTAGCGACCTTAGTATCTATAGTCGTCGTCGTTGCTTCAATCTATGGACGTCCACTGCTGGATATAGGTCTCACGAAATGATGACCACAAGGCCAGATCTTGCGCTGCCTGGCTCCAGCGGCTACCGGCGACCCTCCGTATATCGTCGGTCCACTTTGTAGGGGGTCTTTTTTTTCACGCTGGGGAATTAACCCCGTTCAGACAAAATCTGAACGGGTTTGTAGGACTCGCTAGCAGTAAGCCAGAATACACAACTAAAACTTAGCGATACCCACCCCATCCTTTAGTGGAGCACCAGAGGATCGGTTGACGCAATCTACCCTGGTATTCCGGGAAACTCCTACTGGGAATTTAGGAAGGGGGTAGGAGCAGCGCAAATCTACGCCTCCTACCTGCCAACCTCCTGCGCCGGAGAAGAGGAGCGTCTATAGAATCCTCCCTCTGCCTCTCGTGTGCCTCCTTCAGCGAAATAACAGATTCGCAGAAGGAGGCCACTGCCCTCCACTCCCATTCGCAACCAGCGGCTACCGGCGACCCTCCTTATATCGTCGGTCCACTTTCTGGGGGCTCTTCCTACACTGCGTCGTCCGATGCGGGGTCGCCATTCCAGCACCTTCAAGCCCCAACGTCCATCGGTTCGTCGGACTATGTGCCCCGCCCATTATCACTTCAGGTTCGCGATACGTAGGGCTATGTCGGTGACTTTGGTTCTGCTACGGATCTCTTCATTTCTGATTTGATCGCGTAGAGAAACTCCGAGCATAGCCCTCGCCATCGCACGCTGAGTGACTTCGATTTACCATTATCACCACGCTTGGCAGGCGGGTTTGGTGATCGCAGTGCTGACCCTCTCCCACCGATAACGCTGCCGCCTGTTATCGGTCTATGACATTTAGGTCAGCGGGGAATGGATTTACCGTCATTCCATCGGTGTGAGAATTGGATAGGAAGGATTCAGTATGTGGATAACAGGAGTTTTGGGTTAGGTTAAGTTAGGACATTACTGCCGCGGAGAGTGTAACAGTAGTAACAGCTCGAGGGGTCGCTTACCCGCATGCTTAATAAGTAACCGGACAGATTATCTGACTTAGCACCCTCTGGGTTCTGTAGTATCTGTAGTAAGTAGCAGCCCATTAACGTCCCACTATTGGGCACAGGCCTCCTTACTCGAAGGAGCGAAGGTTTTTAGAGCATAGACCCACCACGCTGCTCCACACACAAGTGCACTCTCTATTCCTTCATTCTCATAGTCCGATGTGACGAGAATCCGGCACAATCAGAGAAAGATCAGGCACAAGACCGACGGCTTAACGTGCTCTCCGAGGCACGGGGGTGGATCACACCGCCAACTTCCCAACTTCGGGCAAATATTGAGAAAATCTTAAATAGAAAACTCAATATCGATTTTTGAATTGGCCCGGCCCGGGACTCGAACCCAGGACCTCATGTCTGTAGTCAAACATACTAACCACTAGACCAATGAGACAGCATCTGTAGTAGCCGATCGTAATCAGGCAGAATTTATCAATAATGGTTGTAACGTTTTCACACAAAAACTACTGGACCGATTTCAACAGTGTTTTCACCATTAGAAAGCTGGATTTTTGCTAAGCAGTATAGGCTATATTAATTTCTCAGAAAAAAAAGGAATCCCTAATAAAAATGCACTAATGTAACCCAAGGTGTATAACAGAATATCTATGCTCGCGTATTCTACGAAAACTATTGATGATAGAGCAAAAAAATGTTTTACAATATTATAGAACGTATTAAAATCTACAAAAAAGTCCAGGATACTATATGTCTAACTACTATAATTATGCTACTATAGCTACTTTTTTACATTTTAAAAGTAATAAAAGTGGTGGGAATAATCAAACCATATTATTCATCCTTATGTATTAATTCTCGTCATTTTAAACATATGTTATTAAAGACCATTTCAATACCTTTAAAACACTTTATAAATTATTAAAATCGGATAATCCATTTAAAAGATATAACTTATTTAAAAATGTCAATCTAAGTTTGCAGTGTACCATTTGATTCACACGTCATCATACGAGTACACACATATTTACATAAAAGACTTTATATATTCCAGAATTACTGTTTTTATTCGTTAGCACAGTTCTTCTAGAATATTCAGTACTCATAATAGTAATTAAAAACTAAATGAAATAAAACTTTTATGTTAACAAAACTAAATCATCGAAGTATAAAAGTATGTAGTGACTAAAATTGAGAAAGATATACTTAGAGGGTTTGGGCACGTCAAGAGAATGATTAAAAGGAGACAGACAAAAGGATTTATGAGTCAAGACTAAATGCGAAAGTTGGAAGGGGAAGACCAAGGCGAACGTTCCTGGTAGGCACGATGCTCTTTAGTGAGAGATACTGGGCGGGAGTAGCCCTCTTCTGTGAGACGATCATCTCACTGAAGGAAACCCACGAACGAGAGAGGAGGCGGGCTACAAGGCAGCGTCTGTTAGCGTTAGTCCTTCCGTCATCGAGAATCCTCAGTCAGATCCATCCGGGACACCAGGGATGAATGCGAAAGTTGAACCCCTGATGCTTCATTCATGGATGAAGAGGGTTCCGTTGGGTTTTAGTGGGTATTGCGAGGCCTTCTTGTTCCTCGAGTCCCACACTCCTCAACGAACTTGTATGAAAGGTTTTATGAGAATGAAAGAAGCGAAGGAGATATGCAAGGATCGTGACAAGTGGAAGGACCTGGTGTCTGCTTACCCCTATGGGAATGAGGCGTGATGCTATGTATGTAAAAAAAATCTATAGTCCTTAACTTAGTAGACTTTCCACTGCCACGAGGTTGGTATCTACTTAGTTGAAACCCCGGGGCATTGCTAGTAAATCTACACTAATATTATAAAGAGGAAAGATTTGTATTTTTGTATGTAACGAATAAAATCAAAAAGTACTGGACCGATTTTAATAATTCTTTTTTTATTAGAAAGCTACATTATCACTGAGTAACATAGGCTATATTTAGTACTAGATTACTGTAGAAATCTTTAGAAATTGCTATCAAAACCAACCGAAGGTGTAAAAAAATTAGCCATAAAATGTCTTTCATTGCATACGCTGTGAAAAGTATTAATGATAGGACAAAAAAATGTTGGACAATATTATAGAATATATCAATATCTACAAAAAACTTCGCAAGACCATATATCTAACTATTATAGTTACGTCACTATAACTACTTTTTTACATTTAACAAATTCATAGAAATGCCGATCAAAATCAGACCGTGTTATCCATACCATTTATAAATTTTTATCCAAATAAATAATTTAATATTCAAGACTGTCTCAATACCTGATTATGACTTTTTGAAATAAATGAAATTAACATTAAAATACAAGCCGGCGGCGGCTGCCACGCAGCGCATCGAGTAACTAACTCGACGAGAGAGGGCCAGTGCGGGAGAAGGGGGTGCAACATTGAACTAGGTTACCTTACGCAGTGGACGCAAGCGAGATTGAATATTTCGAGTTTTTTAACACATTTTTATGCTTCACTTAAAAAGTTCTTTTCAGAGCTACTTAGTTTTAGTATTAGGAATCACACTTTTTCATAATATTTGTCAATTCATGTTCGTTTTAATGATCATGCTTATAACTTAAGTATCTGTACCTATTTATGTCTATCCGTGCGAAGCCGGGAAGGGCCGCTAGTATTAAATAAAAGAAGCCATTTTTGCCTACAAATTCATCGTCAAATAACATACGAGTATTGGAACATCAATAATGAATGTAGATCGCGAATCGCGAGCTTGATAAATGACCCAAAACAACCTTGTAACGTACTACAAAACCATTCATTTTGAACGCCGGAAAACATGTGAAATACTGTAATAGCGAATACATTACTAGGTATTACTTTTCGTCCAATATCCCTCAGTGCCTGAAGTCTAAAGTCTTCGAACAGTGCATGTTGCCAGTGCTTACCTACGGATGGGAAACGTGGTCGCTGACTATGGGCCTCATTCGGCAGCTNCTGGAATGGCGACCCCGCACTGGATGACGCAGTGTAGGAAAACCCCCCACAAGGTGGACCGACGATATAAGGAGGATCGCCGGTAGCCGCTGGAGCCAGGCGGCACAAGATGGGGCCTTGTGGACATCATTTCGTGAGACCCATGTCCAGCAGTGGACGTCCATCGGTTGAAGCGACGACTGATCACTGGTATGGTTCACTCAAACATTAATCTATCATAGGCCGTTACGTATAAAGAGTCAAGTATAAAATCCTAATTCTGTAAGTTAGACACTATATAATTGAGTGACAACACTGATAACTCTGAAATATTAGGAGTGGCATAATATAGCGGCAATACTTAACACGATAATGATTAATACTGAGATATGAACAATATATTTTGACTTTTATTTTTTGTAGATATTAATACCTTCTATAATATTGTAGAACATTATTTTGTTCTATCGTCAATAGTTTCCGCATCGCACGAGATTTTTTGCGGCCAATTTTTTCACACCTTGGGTTACATTAATGCATTTTTATTAGGGATCCCTATTTTTTTTTGAGAAAGTTATATAGCCTGTGTCGCTCACTGAAAAAGCAGCTTTCTAATGATGAAAAAAATGTTTGAATCGGTTCAGTAGTTTTTGTGTGAAAACGTAACAAACATATGTATAATATTAGCTTAGATGCAATTGAGTCTTTTCTCCTTCTACTAACAACAAATCTAATGTGAAATTTTCAATATATCGATCATTCTTCTACGTTTTATTGAAGGTTAGACATTCCAAAATGTGCATGTAAAAGAAATTTAATTTTCTGTTATTAATTACAAAGTTATAATCGTTTTTGTGACATGACAACTAATCCGGTCCGATCGTAGCCACTAGACAAAAATCAAGTATAAAACCCTAATTTTATAACACACTATTACAAATATACATTATTTATTCCTGTATTAGCTTATATACTGATGATATTTCAAGTATCATTGTTTTATAAGCTATACAATTTAAAAACAAACGATAACCTATTTTAATAAACCGGATGATATACGCTTAATCATCAAAATTACCTTTCCGAATTCTTTATACGTAAGGGTCATTAATTTAGTAATTATTTATTGTAGAACAAGGCAAATGTTCAAGAGAATGATATTTTTATATTGTTAGAAAAAAAATAAACATATTAACGATGCATAAATCGCTTATTTAAGAATGTAAGTATGAAACATATACACAAGTTTTTCTCAAAACTATTTTATTCATATCTCCAGTTTTAGTGGATTAATATACTTCAAATTTGGTACAGAGTTTCTTAATGTATGTTCCAATAATTTGATATATGATTATTGATGCTTTTTCTACTATTTAAAACCTTATCTTCCACGAATAAAAAGGTCTGTACACCGCATACGTTATTAGGTGGCTACGTACCTCATCTTTACCGAATTTAATTTCTTTTAGCCTTTTATTGAATGATCATTTTGTATATTCAAGTTCAAATTCTTTTCAAACGTGTAAGATCACGAGAAAGATTTAGATTACTTGTTTAAATATATCTCAACGATAATTAATTAGGTTAAATAAATAATGATACCTAGAACTCCCGTTCTCGTATTCCCACAGGAGACTTACAGATAAGATATATAAAAAAATACTCTTTTCTATGATATAAAAATGTAGTTTTATGTAAAAGGAATATAAATAATTTTAAGGTTCAGAAAATTGGATGGATCTTAATTATAAATATAGACTCTGTTTGTAATTTAATAGCTATAAAGCTTATAGAGTGGAATAATATTAAAGTAAAAGCTCTTTCATAGATTCACATTTAAACCGAATTAAAGTTTCAGATCATCAAAATTAATATTATAATCATTTTTTACAGCAATCTCAGAACAAACCATACGCAGATATATATCAAATCTCAATTTCATTTTACTGTGATCTCACCTGATGATAAAAATCTTAAAGAGGTACTTTATTATGGTTTCTAAACAGCATCGTACTGGAACGTAAATTTTTGCTTGGAGGCAGGTCTTTTCTGGTAGGGTGGTAACTAGCCACAGCAGAAGCCTCTCACCAGTCCAGATTCAAATAAATTAGAAAATGCAGTTTGGGTATCAATCCCAGGACTTCTGCTAACGTAGCGTCAAGACCCATTTGATTATTTTTTTATAATATGTAACTTATTATCACTTATATCTACTATATTCCTTATTTCAAAGTCAATAACCTATGTATTATTACCTTCTTGTAAGAGAAAAGATTAAATTTCTAACCACAAATTTGAAACAACCGCGATATTGCTATTCAAACAAATTAAAACAATAAACTCCTACCTAATTAGGCTGTTAACGTGGTATTTTACCTACTTCCGTACTTTAATTATTAACACGCAATTATAATATCAATTGTTTCAATATCGTTTATATATTCAATTAATTTAATATATACTTCAAAGTAGAATACAAAAAAAGAGCTGGAAATAATGGAGAAGACATTTAATAAAAGCAATTCCTAACTCCACAAATGTGTGTATCAATCTGAAAAGTCCACATAGAAGTATCACATTACAAAATATACAATCGTACTCACTCAGTTTCGTTGTTCTCGAAAACGACGTGATCTTGCACAGTCTCGTACTGAGCTCCACCTTTCGCAGTACCATCCTCGGTCCAATAAGGGATCCTCACCTTCCCTCGGGCACCAGCCGTCCTCACCACTCGTAGATCGTAAGTCCCAACAGATTCAGTCAACTCGAAATCCCTTTGAGGGAACGAAAACACACCGGAATGATCATCGTCCAGAATCACCACTGTAGCCGTTGATGGTGAAGCCAAACAAGCACCTTTCGGTGAACTCAGACGCACGTAAAAATGCTCATCTTCCTCGAATACATCATCATCGATCACTTGAACTGCGAACTTTTTCTCCGCCTCCCCGCTGGCGAATGTCAAGGAGCCTTGGGCTGCGACATAATCCGAACCGGCCTCTGCTGTCCCATCTTCTGTTGTATATTGCACGGTAACTTCTCCATTCAGATTTCCCCGACGCACTACTCTCACTTCAAATGACCCGCAATTCTCCATAACAGTGTAATGATCAGGATCAAAACGGACATTAGGACCCTTAGGCTCAGCAACTACAGAAGCCGAATCACGGCGCTGTAACTCAGCTTTTACTTCACTCAAATCACTCTGGGCTCGCTCAGATATTTTTCTAGAAAAGTCACCACCACCGATCATCTTCCGTGTGGCGGATACTCTATAAAAAGCTCGCGACTTCGGTCCCCGTGCCATCAGCGTCTCCAAGGCCATTCGTTCTACAGTTTCCAGATCTTCGTCCGGATGTTGCCTTTTTAATTCACGTAAAACCGTAATATATTCCTTACGAGATCTTTCCAGCTCTCGGCCCTCTTCATCATCAGACGCGAACTCGTCCGCGTTCGGTTTTAGTGCCATTTCAACGGACCCGTCACCCTCGACTTCTACAATCACACCTCGTTCGTTAACCCGGTAGCCTTTCTTAAGATATTTGTAAACTAAAAGCCTTCTATCCGCAATATATGCGGTCATAACAGTCGCAGGGAAAAACAGGAACGTGATAGCGCCTTCCCAAACCTCGACTTCGCTGGGTGATATTACCGCTAAAATAAGGTAAAGCCATACATATGCGAATATTGACCAAGTTGCAGTGACTAGAAACACTCTTAAATGCTTGATTTTCCGCACTTCGCCATCAGGTATCACAGCGACACATATCGCTATGATCACAAACAGATTGTAAGCTGCCGACCCGACGATGGTACCGGGTCCCAGCTCTCCCGCTTCGAAATTCTTCCCGGCGATTTCGATCACGGATAGTAATATCTCAGGGGCACTGGATCCGAGGGCCATTAGGGTTAAATTGGCCACGGTCTCGTTCCAGACTCGGACAACGACGATCTGTTCGCTGCCATTCCGTCGCACGCGCACCTCTTTTTCTCTGGAGGTTATCACTTCTATGGCTGCCATGAATCTGTCCGAGACGATGGAGACGCCGATGAAGAGGTACATGAGGGTCAGGAAGTAGACGAGGCCGCGGAAGGCTATTTGGACGGTGGGGACGTCCTCGAGGGGCAGCCAGGCGGGGAGGATGAGCCCGTCCGAGCATTGCAGCACGTGTTGGAGGGTGGTGTTGCGCGTGGCGAGACGCGCTGAGGGCAGCTCGGCGCGCGCCCCCACGCAGCAGGCCGCGAGCGCGGCGAGCGCGGGCCGCATGCCCTTTACCTGGCGCACGCCATGAATGCGACCGGCGCTGCCAGAGGCCGGCGCCCGACTGAGCGTCGCGACGCCTGTTCCCCCCTCGCTAAGGCTCTCAAACCCAGCCGCTGCGGACCGTCCTGCACGTACCCTGATGAAGTTTTATTAGCGTCGTGGGTCATAAAGTTGCGCGCTGGAAAAAACTTATTAACCCGCCACAGGATTATTCAAGTTTTCACTCAAATTCCAGCATTTTAAGTACGTTCTAAAACGATTTCTTAACTACAACTGTTTATAATTTGCATTAAATTAACATCGATATTTGCCAAATATATATTTTTACATTAAATCAACGTCAGGGGGTTACTAAATTATTACTGAAATTATTTATTTATTCAAACTTTATAGCACACAAGCCTAGAAAAATACAAATTGAACTTTCTTAAATTACATTATTTTAAGTACATACTGAAACGATTTCTTACCAAGATTCTATTCAAAAACAACTTATTAACCCGCCACAGGATTATTCAATTATTCACTAAATTCCAGTATTTTAATTGCGTATTTTGACAATTGTTTATATATATATATATATAAGCAACTTTTTGTTTCTTTGTTATCGATAAACTTGAAAACTAATGGACCGATCGGCATGAGACCATGACCATTCGACACGGAATTAATTGTAGAAGGTTTTAGGCTATTCATTTTTTCTTCTATATATATAAAAATCAATGCTACTTTTCGTTGTAATTTTATAATCAAGAACAGGCTCACCTGTTCAAACCAAATTTTTAAGCTTTGTTCGGACTACTTAGTAGATGATGATGGTTTATGTGAAGTTTGCACAAAATTAATCGAGCGCTTTTTCATTTATGACATTTTTTGTAACAAATGAATTCAACAAATAGCGGATAATTTTGTTAATGGGGTTTTATGCTGTCAAATTTTGAGTTTCCTATTAAGATTTTCTCAATATTTGCCCGAAGTTGGGAAGTTGGCGGTGTGATCCACCCCCGTGCCTCGGAGAGCACGTTAAGCCGTCGGTCCTGCGCCTGATCTCTCTCCGGTCGTGTCGGATTCCCGTCACATCGGACTATGAGAGTGAAGGAATAGAGAGTGCACTTGTGTACTATGCCTGCCAATTCGCAGTGGAGCAGCGTGGTGGTTCTAAGCTCTAAAAACCCTCGCTCCTCGTAGTGAGGAGGCCTGTGCCCAGTAGTGGTACGTTAATGGGCTGCTACTTACTTTTTTTTTTACTTTTATAGGATTGTTAAAGATTTCACTGAAATTCTAGCGTTTTAAGTATTGCTACAATTTGTAGTTCAAAATATTTTTTAAATCGAATTAAGCGTAGAATCTGTAATCATATAATCGCACACAAAAATACCTGTAACCCATCATGGGATAATTGAAGTCTTCATTTAAAGTACTAGTATAGTATTTAAAAAAAAGATATTTGTGATTTTTTTTTTAACATTTTGGTATATAAAGTCACGTGTTATTATTGTAGATACTAATATATGTGTGTGTGTGTGTTTGTGTTTGTTCGTAATGTTAAGTGTGTAAGTTTTACATTGTATGCAACGTTGGCTTCCTAATAAATAAATAAATTTCAATCGCTTAAATAATTTTCAATATTATAATATGCCTTTTGTAAAAGGCTGTTTTTGACATGTTTAGTATGTGTAGTTTCTACACAGTATACCAGAACGCATTTATTTTGCTTGGCACCACGTCTGTATTGGTAACTAGCAGTCCATTAACCTCCCACTGTTGGGCATATGCCTCCCTACCAGTAGGAGAGGGGGTTTTTAAACCATAACCCTACCACGACTTAAATTTGCATTAAGCATGTAAGCGACAAATGGACGAATAACTCAAAATTACGCCAACCGATTTCGATGATTCGTTTTTTGTTTGAATGGTTATACTTCAGGGATTGTTTGATGATATTTTGGTTAGGTTTTGAAGATTAAGTCCCTGAAAAGTAAAAGAACTCTTCTATTCTTAGGTGCTAATTAACGATACTCGGCAGAATCTTTTAAAGGCTATCCAAATATTAGAGTCATTTACTGTAACATAGTTATGGTGAAGTGATTGTCATATTTAAATATGGTGATCAATGGAACTTCTCAACAGCTTACAGTAAGGGTGCGATTTGTGGCAGAAGATATAACCAATGTGCAATAGGCTTACGTTTGTTGCTGCCTTGCAATATTTATAAGGTGTATTGTATGTAAAGCGATGGTAGCAGAGTTTGAGGTGAAACTTTTGCATATTAGTGATGTGCCCCATTACCCTATAAAAAACTGGTGATAGCGGGGTGGCAAAATAACCGACCTGTAACGTATAAGGTATCCGTGTATGTGACGTAACGTATATGTGACGGGAATCCGACACGACCGGATTAAATATTCAGAGCAGTACCGACGGCTTAACGTGCTCTCCGAGGCACGGGGTAGAGCACACCGCCATCTGGAAAACTTGGGATAAATAACTCAGTACCCATATTATAGCCAACCAAATTAGATAAGCCATTTTCTACTTTTGCCCTAAAGGGAATTGAACTCGGGACATATGTTAGCAAAACGTCAACCATCCATCAAAGAAAGGACACAGCGTTATTACCAGACGAAATTGCTAATCTCAATTAGCACTTGTTTCTAGTAGCGATATCATACTTGTGTTATCAAAGTACTTTCATAGACACGCTTTGTTGTGATATAAAGAATGGGGAGATTAAACTGTAAACAGATCAACATTTACATCATCATATATAGCCTGTAAAAAGTAAATTATATCTATATATTAATACGTGAAGTAAAAACTTCGAATCCATTTTCAACGAAAATTGAGCAAACGTAGGAGTATGATATTAGTTTATAGAGAAAAGGAGTGCACAATGATAATTTTTTTTAAATGAGTTAAGAATGGATAAATTACTCATCAAATGTTTACTTTACGCTGATGATCAAGTAATACCTGCGTCATCCGCTAATGAACTACAGGAGATGGTAAATATTATGAATGAAACTTTGAAAGGGAAAGGAATGAAAGTGAATGTAAACAAAATGAAAGTTATGGTTTTTGAAAAAGCTGAATCTATAATGAATGGCAATATTTTGATAGATAGGGAACAAGTGGAAGAGGTGAAAGAATTTGTATATTCGGGATCTAAATTTACAAAATATGGAACATGTGAAAGTGACATTGAAAGGAGAGTGAATGCAGGGAATATGGTAAATGGTGCCCTGCGCACCTTTATGAATAGCTAGATGGTGTCTTAAAGGGCCGGACTGGCTGTGCATGCAGGAGTATTGTGCCAACACATACGAATGGTAGTAAAAGTTGGGTATGGCAAGAGAATCACAAAAGTAAAATAAATGCGGTAGAGATGAGAGCGTTGAGAAGTACGAGTATGAGTGGATTAAAACTGAGTGACAGAGTAAGAAATAGTGTGATAAGAGAACATTGTGGTTTAAAAGAAGATGTAGTGACTAAAAATGAGAAAGGTATTCTTAGACGGTTTGGTCATGTAGAGAGAATGAATGGATGGAGACGGGCAAAAAGGATTTATGAGTCAAGAGTGAACTCGAAAGTTGGAAGGGGAAGACGAAGGCGAACGTTCCTGGATCAAATCCAGAACATTTTAAATAAGGGCCAAGTCAAGAGTACTCTAAACCGACGAAGCTGTATGAAAGGTTTAATGGAAATGAAAGAAGCGAAGGAGATATGGAAGGATCGTGGCAAGTGGAAGGATGTTGTCTCTGCCTACCCCATATGGGAATGAGGCGTGATGCTATGTATGTATGTATAATAATACATTCCGCATACTATTACGTATTTGACACGCATATATACTCTTCTGACAAATATGTCAGACGCAATAAAGTTACATTAAAATCTATTGCGCTTCCTACAAAGCCCTTATTTACAACCCTCCTATTATCACAGATCTGGTTCTCAGTAAAGGAGCCCCAGATAATGATATCAAATTACAGAAATCAAATGATCAAAATTGGTCAAACTCCCTTCTTTTATATACAGATGCATCAATGCTATCTCCTGATAGCTGTGTTGGTGCAGCCTGCTGCGTTCCCGGGTAGAAAAAAAAATTAAAAGTCCGGTGTCCTCCAGAGTCCTCTGTGCTTACAGGAGAGGTCATTGCTCTGTTAGAAGCAAACCTGTATGCCTATTCCCATGACATCCAACAAACTGTAATTCTGACTGATTACTCCATAAGCTGTCTATTGTCTACTAAAGAAAACCCTTTTCGTAATAAATCAAGATTTCTCATTATTTTCAGTATCAGAGAGGCATTGTTCTCATGTTTTCAGTGGAATTCATCTGTTGTGCTTGTTTGGGTTCCCAGTCACTCCGGTACCTCTGGAAATGAGACAGATGATTGATGCAGCAGTACAAGATGGAACGCTCGATCATTTTCAAAACTTTTCACACGATATAAGTTCGCTTGCCAAGTCTTACNTACAGGGGAAGATACAAGGAAGGAGACCACCGGGAAGAAGACGAACCTCTTGGCTTAAGAATCTCCGGACATGGTTCGGACTCAGTACTCGATCCTTATTCCGCGCAGTTGTGTGTAAAGTCCGAATAGCCAACATGATAGCCAACCTCCGGTAGGAGATGGCACCTCAAGAAGAATCACAGAAACAATCTCCTACATGCCTTCTCCAATTAACGTGACACTGGCGAAATTGTGTGTGCCTTGTCACACCTGAAAGCCTGGTGATGCCTTAACATATGGAGATAGGAACTCATTTTTTAACAACAAAAACAGGAGGTTTTCAATTCCTCTGTATTTTTTTTACCTCATTTGTTTGTTACCTCATATCTTCCGACTGGGTGAACCAATCTTGACGATTCTTTTTTATTTGAATGGTGGTACACGTCGTAGGGCCCTATTTTTTTCAAATCCAGTTCTGATGATGACATCTATGGGAAAACCGGATGAGACTTGAATTTGCATTAAGCGTGTAAGCGACAAATGGACGAATAACTCAAAATTACGCCAACCGATTTCGATGATTCGTTTTTTTATGGTTATACTTCACGGGTTGTTTGATGATATTTTGGTTAGGTTTTGATGATGAAATCTCTGAAAAGTAACAGAACTCTTCTATTCTTAGGTACAAATTAACGATACTCGGCAGAATCTTTTATGGGCTATCCGAATATTAGAGTCATTTACTGTTACGTAGTTATGGTGAAGTGATTGGCATAGTTAAATACGATGATCAATGAAACTCCTCAATAGCCTACAGTAAGGGTGCGATTTGTGGCAGAATATATAATCAATGTGCAATTAGCTTACATTTATTGCTGCTTTGCAATATTTATAAGGTGTATTATGTGTAAAGCGATGGTAGCCGAGTTTGAGGTGAAACTTTTGCGTATTAGTGATGTGCTCGATAACCATATAAAACACTGCGATGTGGCAAAAGAACCGACCTGTAACGTATAAGGTTACGGGTTCGATCCTGAGTATGGCAGTACCGATGTAAATTCCACTTTGTAAAGTTGTTTCATTTAAACGGTGCTGTTTCATCTGAGCAACAAGTTTTTTAGGTGTACTATTACGCACATACACACACACACACACATACACACACACATTACTAAAGACACAGTCACACACAATCGTTTATATTGTATTTATATCTTATGTTATGGATTAGTATTTAATTTTCTATTATATAAATAAGTTAGGCGTATAATGTATTATAAAATTAAACCCTAAGTCGCGGGCTTACCTAGTTTAGGGGTCCAGGGTATGTTAATTATGTACCTTTCTTTTTTATGCCCAAATAAATAAAGTTATTATTATTATTACTAATATTCACACAAATTTGTTTCAGATTCACTAAAAATTAAAAAATCAAGAAAATTTTTAAGAAAAAAAGAACCGCCTTCTAAACAACGTCTTACAATTACATTAATGTGCTCTAAAATTAAAAAAAAAAAACAGAAATGAGGAGATCCGTAGCAGAACCAAGGTCACCGACGTAGCCCTACGAATCGCGAACCTAAAATGGCAATGGGCGGGGCACATAGTCCGACGAACCGAGGGACGTTGGGGTCCGAAGGTGCTGGAATGAAGATCCCGCGCTGGACGACGCAGTATAGGAAGACCCCCCACAAGGTCGACGGACGATATAAGGAGGGTCGCCGTTAGAGCCGCTGGAGCCAGGCGGCGTAAGATCGAGCCTTGTGGGCACCATTTCGTAAGACCCATGTCCACCAGTGGACGTCCATCGGTTGAAGCGACGACGACGACGAAAAGTAAAAAATACTTGCGCATTCTTTTTTAGAGTTCTTCGTATCCTTATATTTAGAGACGGTGGCTATTAAACTTACATCTTTAAACTTCATCACTGTTGCAAAAAAATATTTGATTTTATAACAAAAACAAGAAACGCCTTTATTATTATAGCCATAAATACAGAAATAATCATTAAAAACGTATCAAGACATATTAGTTCAGTTTTAAGTGCGTATTAGTCACATGGGAATTCCGTAATTTTACGCGCAAGTCGCATTATTTACTGTTTGGAAATCCGTGAACTTAATTTTAACTATATTCGAGTTAACGATTAATAATTTTACTATAAAGCCAAACACACACCAGTAAACCAAGGTTCAATGTAAGGATTATATAAATTTCTTTGTTGATATAAAAATGTGAGCCCCCTATTCAAAACACAGATTGAAAATGGGGCCAAAACGGAGCTGAATATAGATTGGCTGACAAACGTTAACTCTCTAACAAGTAAGCGCATTGTGATCACGGTGGAAGCGATCCGTCCCCACCTAGAGAATTGGTTATCTAGGGGGCACGGATTTCTCTCTTACAGGCTGGTGCTGGTGCTGACCGGACATGGTTGTTTCGGCAAGTACCTGCATCAGGTTTTTTACCGATAGGATTCAGTGCAATACATTTTGGCAGAATGCCTGGCGTGGGGACCCCAGCGACATCTATTATCGTCATCGATATCGGAGGAAACCATTCGCTGGTGGGCATAATTGACCTAATGCTTACCGGTGATAGGAATTGTAAGGCAATCGCCTCCTTCTGTGAAATTATTATTTCGATGAAGCTCCACGAGAGGCAGAGGGAGGTTGCTGTGAACGCTCCTTTACTAAGGCGCAGGAGGTTGGAAGGTAGGAGGCGTAGATTAACGCTTTTCCTTCCGCCTTTTTAAGTTTCCCATAGGAATTTTCCGGAGTTCCAGGGTAGATTACGTCTATCGATCCTCTGGTGCTCCACAAAAGGATGTAGAGGGTATCGGTGAGATTTTCAGTGGGTATTGCCAGCGGGTCCCACATTCCCGATAAGATTTTAGGTCTGATCGCGGTGAGTAAAGGCCGGCCTAGCAGTGGGACGTTAATAGGCTGCTACTTACCTCACTTTGCCCTCTCATCGCACAATAATTAATCTCGACAGTTATTTCCCTGTTGTATTATACTATTTTGATTTATTTTCCATATTTTTATAACTACATTTTGTTTTCTTTTTATAATACACACACTTTTATTTTAACATCATTAAAATTTATTGTATTTCATATTTTAGTTATATTAGAGTGTCATATATAAGATATATATGTTTTATTGTAAGATCAATTTGTTTTTCACTGTACTGCAATCTGTCACATTCTTTTCTTGATCAAAGAAGCTTGGCTGGTAGAAAAAGCTCTATAGCTTTAAGCCCACCTTTTACACTTTGTGTATTTTTAAAATAACAATAAATAAATAAATTTTCTTACAGATTTGCTTCTGAAAATTACTTAGAAACGTTCGTCAAGGTTTGTTGTGCAGGAATCTTACTCTGTAGTGGTATATAGTTGAACAATTATTGTCCTGTGACTACACGCCTTAATGAACAAGTTAAATTGGTTTGCCAAACTTCATTTTCCATCCAAAAGGTTTATGTATAGAAAATTATACAACCGAACACCGTCCCCAAAGACTATTAACTTAAAATATCGATCGATTTATCGGCACGTGGCAGTTCGCTGGTGATATATTGGAATTACTTGGGGGAATATAGCGGAACTTGCTGTTAATAAATACTTAGATAAACACGGAAGCTTTTAGCGCGTGAATCGATATAGTAGACATTGGCAACCTTGTTAGTTTTTGTAGTAAATTTATTTTAAAAAGCGTTTTTTAACCTATAATCCCGTGTTGAAAAATTACATTCATTTTATTATATAACGAACGTACAGACGGGACTGCTGGGATAGCGATGCACATACACAACAGCACCAGGGGGCACGGATCTGTTTCCTAGTGACTGGTACAGGTGCCACCCGGTCCATGAAGGAGAGAGGGAGCATGCAGTGAATGCTCCCCTCACCACCGACCTATCCAAGACCCTAATGACCAATGCGAAAGTTGACACCTCACTCATGCATGAAAAGAGTTCCACTAGGTAAGTAAAAATTACGTAAGTAGCAGCCCATTAACGTCGCGCTGCTGGGCACAGGCCCCCTCACTAAAATGAGAGAGGGTTTTCAGAGCATAGACCCACTACGCTGCACCACTGTGTTTTGGCAGGCATAGTACACAAGTGCACTCTCTATTCCTTCCCTCTCATAGTCCAATGTGACGGGAATCCAAAACGTCCGGAGAGAGATCAGGCGCAGGACCGACGGCTTAACGTGCTCTCCAAGGCACGGGACGGACCGCACCACCAACTTTATAACTTAAGGCAAGTATTGGGAAGGTCTTAATAGAAAACTTAATATCGATTTTTTAATTGATCCGACCCGGGTCTCGATCCCAGGACCTCATAACTGTGATCGAACAAGCGAACCACTAGACCAATGAGGCATTCGAGGTTCCGCTAGGTATTAGTAAGTATGCCTTATAAATCAGGGTTTGACTGGCCATGGGCGCTTCAGCAATTATCTGCATCAGTTCGTTGGCTGTGACGAAACGCCCATTTGTCTCGAGTGTGGAACACATGGCCATGGCATAAAGGAGATCTGTCACTGGAGAGCATAATTGGTGTAATGGCAAATGAGAGGCTAAGAGGCCCTCGCATTCAGATGAGGTTGGGTAGCAGAAATCATACGAATGCGCTTTATGCTTCACCCCATTAAGTGACTCACTCATTGAATGAAGAGAAATCCACTGGGTGTAAGTGGGTATTCTATATTTCAACGTATCACACACTCTTAAAAACAAAAAGTACACATCAGAAGTCCTGGATTTAGTTCCCATCGAGGCAAATTTAAGGAATGCTCTGGGTCTGGACTAATGGGATGTTTCAACTCTTTTTTGCCGGGAAATGCTTTATGCATGCCTGATGAAGTATAAACTTCCATCTGGGCATGTGTGACTCGCTGACTGTACCAGGATACCACTTAAAACCAAGCAGAAACCTCTTCATCCAGTTTTCCAGAATTCAAATTAAGGGTTTAGTTGAGGGAAGCCTTGCCAACAAGGACTGCCTCATTGGTCTCGTGGTTAGCATGTTCGACTACAGACATGAGGTCCTGCGTTCGAGTCCTGACTCGGGCCAATTCATAACTCGATATTGAGTTTTCTATTAAGATTTACCCAATATTTGCCCGAAGTTGGGAAGTTGGCGGTGTGATCCACCCCCGTGCCTCGGAGAGCACGTTAAGCCGTCGGTCCTGCGCCTGATCTCTCTCCGGCCTGTCGGATAGCCGTCACGTCTATGCTCTAAAAACCCTCGCTCCTCGGAGTAAGGAGGCCTGTGCCCAACAGCAGGACGATAATGGGCTGCTACTTACTTACTTACCAACAAGGACGTGGTGTAAAAAAAACGTTCGTTACAGTGAAGCAACCTCTAAGAGGTAAATTACTTCTTTGTTATGTTATTATTTTGCTAATTTTCTTGTGACGAAGGAAACAGGATGGGTTTCAATTCTGTGCTTGGCATGTCTACGAGGTTTTATTAAAATTTCCGATAAAAGAATCTTTCCATACATCAATGTTTGGCTATTAACATATTTTTACGAAATATACTTACGCCTATCTTCAAACTCGACGTTCCGTGAAAAAGTCAGAAAATATTTCTAATATCGAAATACCCTTTATATAATAAGAAAACAACATTCATAAAAGGGTTCTTTATACTGAAACCTTATTTTCTTTTCCAAATTTACTCATGTAATTGTCAGCAGAAGCTGTTTTCAAAATTGGTATTTTCGGAGTTCACTGAAATCAAACCCTGACAATAAATTTTTATATGTATGTCAGAGAATAGAGAAGAAGAAGAAGAAAGCATAACATAGAAAACATAGGCATGGGGTTCCCGCCGATATTGTCATTAGGGGATTCCATAATTCAAGTTCCATACTGTGGGCGTCTGTGGGTAATGTTGGCGCAATCAAACACTTTATGAATTAATTTTCTTTTATTTATTTAAGGACACTATCAATATGCATACATAACATTCAAAATATAAAATAACATAAACTAGGACACATTTACTTATACGTATATCAATTATAAGTGAACATAACATTTGCTTTGACATGTAATACATAGAAATATAATCAAAGTTTCACCAAAACAGAAAAAAGGTACAAACAATAATAAAATGAAATAAAAATGCAGTTAAATTACATAAATTAGGGAAATTACATAAATCAACATTAAGTGATTGGGCATTATAATCTGAGTAAACAATAAAGTGTTTGATTGCACCAACAACACCCATCAACGCCCACAGTTTGGAGGTTGAATTATGGAACCCACTAATGACGACATCGGCGTGGAACTCTACACTCTCTTTATTCTCCTACATGTATAATTACTAGCTAATTAAAGAAAGTAGGGTTCGGAAACATACACAAATAGTTTCATAAAAATCGATCCAGTCGTTTCGGGTGAGTTCGATAATTAACACGACATTTTTATGTATAAATTAGATAGTAATAAAAGAAATTGTAAAATGGAGTTCGTGAAAATTGCTTTGTACTAACAAATTACAATAGGGGTGCAGTAAAACCTTTTATAAAGAATAAACCCACAAACGTTGTTACTGTACCGCGCTAACGTCTGTAGCGAGCCGCAAACTATAAAAGAATAAAAACAAACTCAATCCGAACTTTGTATGTGAACTATCTGATTCGTTTATTTTTATGTTAGGATTGCCTCTTAACCACGCAACTGCTGCTGATTTGTCCTATATTCTAAATGCAAACTGCTGAACTAGAAAATGGTCCAAAAACTTTAATCTGTATTAAGTTATGATGGGCTAAGGGATAGACAACTGGATTTTGCGGATTCAATTTTAGGAATCAGCGCTAGGGGTTCTTACACCTGACAAGTGAGTCATGAGTGTGAGCATCTGCGAATAATAAAAACCCGTAATACCCACAAATAACCATCGGAATCCTATTGACCTATGACTAAGACAATAGAGGTTTGATTAGCACAACCCTGGTGTATCAGATAAGTCCGACTGAAGATTAACGGAGACGGAAAGAGATGTGCAAAGATACCTCATATAGTGCTCGTCGTCCTTAGGCGTTGAGAAGGAGCATCCACGACAGATTACAGTCTCGCAGAAAAAGGCTATTCCCGCCTAACATCTCTCACAAGAAACTACTGATTATACCAAGGAGATACCAGAAAGAAACTCATTAATAACCTTATTTGAATTTGCTTATTCTTAGACGTAATCTATGATCTCAAAAGGTTATCTTCTAAAAGTGAGGAGGCCTGTGCCCAGCAATGGGACGATAGTAAGCTGCTACTTCCCATTATTGCTTATTCTGTTATGACTCCTCAATGGTACAGCGGTTGGGTAGATGCCTATTCTTAGTCATAATCTATGATTTTATAATCTTCTCTTCTAAAAGTGAGGAGGCCTGTGCCCAACAATGGGACGAGAGTAAGCTGCTACTTCCCATTTTTCCCTATTCTGTTATGAGTCCTCAATGGTGCAGCGGTTGGGTACGTGCCTATTCTTAGTCATAATCTATGATTTTATAACCTTCTCTTCTAAAAAGAGAAGGCCTGTGCCCAGCAGTGAGACAATAAGTTGTTACTTCCCATTTTTCCCTATTCTCTAATGATGCCTCAATGGTGCAGTGGTTAAATCACAGGGATTTCTACCACAATACAACAGAAATTCAGGTTCTAAGTTTCATGGAGCACCTCTTTGCTTTGCATGCAAATATTAATAATTCTTGAGGTTACCAAAGAAATTTCCTCCTTGCGTTTTGCCCTATCATAATAAAAAAAGCATTTATTAACAATCTTATATGGTAATATTACTTTTAAAACTACTCAGCTCTTAGACAATGTAACTTTTGAGTAGTGCTGCTTTAAAATGATGTTTCATGTCGAAACATATCGAAAGCAACTGTTCAAATGTTTTTATTCCTGATTGTATTAGATTTTGGCATGAACCTTCCCAAGTATTCTCTACAACGATGTATCTCTTGCTGATCCTCATCCACGATTGTCCTGGTTCCTATCTGATATTATTCTTCCATCTCCGATACTATCTTCCGCGTTCTGTTGTACATACATACATAGCATCACGCCTCATTCCCATAGGGGTAGGCAGAGACAACATCCTTCCACTTGCCACGATCCTTGCATATCTCCTTCGCTTCTTTCATTCTCATTAAACCTTTCATACAAGTTCGTCGGTTTAGAGTACTCTTGACCTGGCCGTTATTTAAAATGTCCTGGATTTGGTCCAGGAACGTTCGCCTTGGTCTTCCCCTTCCAACTTTCGCATTCACTCTTGACTCATAAATCCTTTTTGTCAGTCTCCTTTCATTCATTCTCTCTACATGCCCAAACCATCTAAGCATACCTTTCTCAATTTTAGTCACTACGTCTTCTTTTATACCACAACGTTCTCTTATCACACTATTTCTCACTCTGTCACTCAGTTTTAATCCACTCATGCTTCTCAACGCTCTCATCTCTACCGCATTTATTTTACTTTTGTGATTCTTCTGCCATACCCAACTTTCACTACCATACATAAGTGTTGGCACCAACACTCCAGCATGCACAGCCAGTCTAGCCCTTTGAGACAACATCTGGGTATTCATAAAGGCGTGCAGAGCACCATTTACCATATTCCCTGCATTTACTCTCCTTTCAATATCCCTTTCACGTGTTCCATCTTTTGTAAATTTAGATCCCAAGTATACAAACTCTTTCACGAGTTCTATTGTAATATATTGAAAACAGATTGTTTATCAGAAGTTCACTCGACCTACCACTTGACCATTACCGCTTCAATACTTCATTAAGATGAAGTAAACAAGCAAAATGGCTAACATATTGTTATCCTTAATAACTTCGTTCACGAGCCGCCCTTGACTTCACTTCGGAAATAAATCTTCCACGCCTCTTTATCATAAATTAATAGCGCCACAATATAATTAGCTGCTTGTCAAAAACACTGCCTAATGACCCAGATTTCTTGTATACTGTTACTTTAATTTTATAAACAACATGCTTTTACCCGTGACATTGTCTGCGTTGAGTTTTAGGGTGTGTATGTATTTGTCAATACTGGCAGTCCGCCGCGCGTCTCTCAGTAGTTCTCGAGTGACGGTCGGCAGGAGCGGTCAACTACTGAAACTGTTGCGTTCCTAGCTATTATTGATAATGAGTTTGTGTAAATTGATGTCGGGGACATTAAGTGATTGAACCTTATAACCTGAGTTAATTAGTAAAGTATTTGATTGTACCAACATTACCCATCAACGCCCACAGTATGGCAATGGAAACTATGGATGCCATTAATGACGATGTCGGCGGAGAACCTTACGCATATTTCATTTTGTTTTTGAGAGCTATGTTCATGAATACCTTGTAATTGGAAAGTCTACTAAGTCGGACTTATTTTCTTAGATTGACATTTTTAAATTAGTTATATCTTTTGAATGGTATATCCGATTTTAATAATTTAAATAGAATTTCACAGATATTGAAACGAGCTTTAATAAAATTATTTTATAGGATAAGGATTAATACAGAGATATGAATAACATGGTTGATTATGGTGGGGACTTTTATTTACTTTTAGAACGTAAAAAAGTAGTTATAGTGGCATAACTATAGTAGTTGCGCGTATGGTAATCTGGACTTTTTTGTAGATACTAATACCTTCTATAATATTGTAAAACATTTTCTTGTTAAACATTTTGTTAGTAACAAATGTTTTTTTACAATTTGGGTTACTTTAATGCATTTTTATTAGGAATTCCTGTTTTATTTAGGAAGTAATATAGCCTTTGTTGCTCAGTGAAAAAGCAGCTTTCAAATGGTGAAAAAATTTGTTTTAATTCGTCCTGTAGTTTTTGTGTGAAAACGTTACAAACATACAAAAACACATTTTGAAGTAACATTGGAGTTTACTTGAGAAAAGTTTTTCCTTGTATGGTGGTATGTAGCTAAATACCTTGATAAAGTTACCTACCAGGCATTGAACCTGAAGCCTCTGGATTACACCACAAAACCAGCTACAAATATCTAACTGAAAATAAGAAGTGTCATTTCATAAACAACGTCGTGGAACAAGATCCCCTAATGGAACGGCAAACATCTTCCTCGCAAATTAAGTGCTTTTAAAACGACGTCGAAATGAGGACCTTGTTCTTGCAAGGCTTAGGTTTGATATCCGGATAGGTTAAGGTAAAATGTAAGGTATCAGCCCATTTACATCCCACTTTTATTTTTGTCGTTGGGAAATGCATTTACGCACCCCGCCTGTGAGACAGACGGGAATGTGGGACTCGCCGGTAGTACCAGAATACCCACTCAAGCCCAGCGGAGCCCTCGTCATTTGAGAATGGAAGAGGTTCGTTGTGGTATTCCACTATGGCCTCTCCGAATGGAGCCGGCTCAAAAGTGCACTACAGGAGGAGTTAGATAAACCTTCGTCTCCTGTTTCCTATTCCCCTACGTCCGGGGTACTGTGCTTCAGCTGCATTCGCCCTCTTTGTCGTGCCTCCTTTACCGAAATAATAGTTTCGCAGAAGGTGGCATCAACATTCCAGGCCCGCTCGTTGACAAGCATTGCACCTATAATACTTGCCAGCGAGAGGTCTGCAACGATCTGCGACGTCGGAAGATGACGCTGAGGTCCCCAAGCAGGACATTCGGTCACCGTGTGGTGAGCTACGTCCACAGGAGCACCACACTCGTGGCAGGTGGCCGACGGCTCACAGCCAACGATTTGGTGCGGGTATTTTCCAATGCAGCCGTGACTGGTTAGCACCTACACCAAACGGTAGGAAAGCACTCTTTGTCGTCTACCCAGCCATTGCTCCAAGTGAGGGCGGAGTGTCGCTATTATGGCCCCACCGGCTTCTGGAGACCTGAGGTCCTGTTTCCATGCTTGGAACAAGGCTCTGTTGGCAATGACCTTGACCCTCCTAACCTCGTCGGCATTAGGTGTTTCCCCTCTGGCCCTCGCAGCTACTCTGCGCTGGTAAGAAGCTGTGGGAACTTCCGCTTTCAACTCCCAAGGGGGATCGCCCGCCAGCAGAGTTGCTGCCGTCCACGATATTGTACGGTAGTCCCGTATTGCTCTGGTCACTATTACTCTTTGGGCCCGCCGCAAGAAAGTTTTATTCTGAGCACTTACAGAATTAATCCATACGGGTGCACCATACAGCGCCATGCTGGCGATAATTCCAGCATATAGTCTTCTGCAGGGCGATCCTGGTCCTCCCACGTTGAGTGGTAGCCGTCCCATTTCATCCCACTACTGGGCACACGTCCCCCGCTTATTAAAGAGAGGGTTTTCCGAGCTATGATGATAAGGTGAAGGTCTATGCTCCGGTTAGGTTAACAGCATTTTTTCCGGGAATCATTGGAGGGTGTCACCGTCAGCTTAACTTACGGTTTTCAAGACCCTCACCCCGATGTAACGGTGGTTAGGTTAATTACCTATAATTTCAATTCTCATCAATTTTTCTTAGGATCAATATTTATTGAATTACACACGAAAAAAGTGGGGATGACGCTAAATATTTTGTTATCTCGTTTATTATTGATTTATTCATGTACGCGATAATAAATTAATCTGTTTAGAATGAAGTTTTCATTGAATTGTGTAGTTTTATGAAACTATGATGTATGTGACGCTTTTTTCGGAGAGTAAGTATTTAACTGATAACACTGGTCTGCAAAGAAATCCTTCTTTAAAAAATTTTGACATAAATATGACGATTCAAATGTTTTAAATCTATCCCCGTTGACCGATTTTTTCCATCAAGTCTTTTTTCTATGAATTTTTGTAGGTCCGCAGATACGTGAGCTAATGAAAGATGAAGCTTTTGATTCGATGTTGAGCAAAACAGATGAAAGAGCTTAGGTGGCTTTTGTGGAAGTTTGTCATAATTTTCTTGAGGATACAAAAAGTGAGAACTACCGATTGGAGAGCTTCTTTCTGCTTATAAAGCTTTAGCATGCAATATGTCACTCAAGAATCATCCTTTGGACTCTCATTTAGATTTCTTTCCTGAAAATCTTGGAGCCATATCAGATGAGCATGGTGAAAGGTTTTATCAGAATATAATGCAGATGGAAAAACGATACAATGGGAAATGGTCAGCAGCAATGCTCGCTGATTTCTCTTGGTCAATTCGCCAAAAAACTACAAAATATCAAATTTTCTCACCATACAATGAGATTTCTTTTCCTTACTATATTTTTATAATTTTTTCGCTTTGTAATGGTAGTCTGCATATGCTCTTTTTTGTTTTATATCATGTCGTTGTTTCCTTTAATTAGAATATTACTCACCTTGTGTTATTGTAAATATATTTCTTTTTTACCATGTTATAGGTAATAAGTTCTGTTGGAAACCTAAAAAATAAAATAGCTGACCCATATAATTTGTTCATTTTGTGACTATCATTTAGGATTTTTCAATGTAAAACTTAGACTGTAATATTTATTCATTTCGTTATAATAATTGATGTTTTAATAATATTGTTTGTTAATTAAATAAATATTAATATTGGAAATCTACGAGTGGTACTCAATTATATGTCAGATTCCGTGTTTACAGCACAAAATATGAAGAATTCATGCATGAAAACAAGGAGAAAAAAATTTTTTTTGCAGACCAGTGTAATAGGCACGAATGACTACTAACATAAAACAAATCAGTCAGAATCAGTAGAGGAAGATTATCAGGAAAACATAAACCGATATAAGCTAAAAGAAACTGGGCCTCTAGACAAGTTACTTTCGAAGATTGCTAACGCTCAAAAAATGTATGGGAATGACGTTTCTAATCGAAAAATTAAACGTCATTTCCATACATTTTTTGAGCGTAAGCAATCTTCGTAAGTAACTTGTTTACGGGTCCTGATGTTAACTAGCTCATGTTCTTACATAGCCAGTAAAACTGTTAGTCTTTCATCATTGAAGAGGTAATCAAAAAACAGCAATTTATACAAAAAATCTGTTTATAAACCATTTTAAGAGTGCGAAGAACATTTCCCTACATTAGGGAAATGCATTCTTTATGCTTTCTGGAGACGTTGAAAAATTTATACTTTCCAACAAATACCGCTTTACAATGCAAAGGAAATGGAATAAAGACTTTAAGAAAAGGAGTTTTAAGATGGCCAACCATTAATATTCAAAGTGTTTAAATAACACCGAGGGGTACTTCAGTTTTTCCACTTGTTAGTGACAAGTATACTTTCTCATGATAAAAACTGTTGGCCAAAAAAATCGGTCACGACTGCCATCGTTATTTCAATTATGTTCGACTGCCTATATCAAGTATGTTGTGGCAATGGGCGGGGCACATAGTCCGAAGAACCGATGGACGTTGGGGGCCAAAGGTGCTGAAGTGGCGACCCACGAGGTGGACCGACCACATAAAGAGCCAGGCGGCGCAAGATCGGGCCTTGTGGACGTCATTACGTGAGACCTATGTCCAGCAGTGGATGTCCATCAGTTGAAACGACGACGACGACGAAAGATGTTGGGAATAATATAGTGGCAACACTTAAGGGGATCATCCCATGTGACGACCTGCTTTTTAAGGGGTATTTTTCTACGACTAGTAAATAGATAGAGCTTTAAGTTTATTATCACTTATTAACATATATTCCGAGAGTATAAATATAAATTTTAAGCTGAAAATATTGTGTAGAACTTGAGTTACAGCGTTCTGAAGATGCCCGAATCGAAAAAATGAGCACTTCCTCCACGATTCCGGCTGATTATCTGATCTATACGGCTATCGTTTATATGAAAAAAATAAAGAAAAGATTTTTATTCTGCATTTCTCAGGTATAAGAAATACAAACTAAAACAATAATTATAACACACAATTTAAAAGAGAGCAATACAACGAATTAAAAACTATAAAACTTAAAAATATATGTGTTTAATGTGACTATAAATTTCAAGTCATACGGTCAAACCGTTTTTAAGGTACGATGGAGGAAAGTTTGAAAAAACACAGTTTTGAGAAAAACGCGTTTAAAGTTTCAAGTCCCACACTCCAGGCTGAACTGCCTCATTGGTCTAGTGGTTAGCATGTTCGACTACAGACATGAGGTCCTGGGTTCGAGTCCCGGGTCGGGCCAATTCAAAAATTGATATTGAGTTTTCTATTAAGATTTTCTCAATATTTGCCCGAAGTTGGAAAGTTGGTGGTGTGATCCACCCCCGTGCCTCGGAGAGCAGGTTAACCCGTCGGTCCTGCGCCTGATCTCACCCCGGTCGTGTCGGATTCCCCTCACATCGGACTATGAGAGTGAAGGAATAGAGACTCCACTAGTGTACTATGCCTGCCAATCCGCAGTGGAGCAGCGTGGTGGGTCTATGCTCTAAAAACCCTCGCTCCTCGGAGTGGAGAGGCCTGTGCCCAGTAGTGGGACGTTAATGGGCTGCTACTTACTTACTTACTTTTACTCTAGGCTGAACGTATATCTTCCAGCGAGAAAAAAAGGCCCTCTGCTGGTGAAGTGAATACTCGTAACATTGCGCCGTTCAGGCCGTTATTCACAAATCTTCGGTTTACAGTTTTACTATATATTATATTGTATAATTTTCAACCTTCAACAATTAGCCAAACAATGGACGACAATAAAATATGTTAATTATGTTTAAGACATATATAATGTTTATTAAGTCGTAAAATATATGTGAATAGTTATTCTAGAGTCAATATTTTATATAATAAATTAATACATACATACATTCATAGCATCACGCCTCATTCCCATAGGGGTAGGCAGAGACAACATTCTTCCACTTGCCACGATCCTTGCATATCTCCTTCGCTTCTTTCATTCTCATTAAACCTCTTCATACAAGTTCGTCGGTTTAGAGTACTCTTGACTTGGTCCTTATTTAAAATGTCATGGATTTGGTCCAGGAACGTTCGCCTTGGTCTTCCCCTTCCAACTTTCGCATTCACTCTTGACTCATAAATCCTTTTTGTTAGTCTCCTTTCATTCATTCTCTCTACGTGCCCAAACCATCTAAGCATACCTTTCTCAATTTTAGCCACTACGTCTTCTATTATACCACAACGTTCTCTTATCACACTATTTCTCACTCTGTCACTCAGTTTTAATCCACTCATGCTTCTCAACGCTCTCATCTCTACCGCATTTATTTTACTTTTGTGATTCTTCTGCCATACCCAACTTTCACTACCATACATAAGTGTTGGCACCAACACTCCAGCATGCACTGCCAGTCTAGCCCTTTGAGACACCATCTGGCTATTCATAAAAGCATGCAGAGCACCATTTACCATATTCCCTGCATTCACTCTCCTTTCGATATCACTTTCACATGTTCCATCTTTTGTAAATTTAGATCCCAAGTATACAAATTCTTTCACCTCTTCCACTTGTTCCCCATCTATCAAAATATTGCCATTCATCATAGATTCATCTCGTTCAAAAAGCATAACTTTCGTTTTGTTTACATTCACTTTCATTCCTTTCCCTTTCAAAGCTTCATTCATAATATATAGCATCTCCTGTAGCTCATTAGCGGATGACGCAAATAAATTAATATTCGTAATATATCAGAATACATCGTCCCACTGCTGGGCACTGGCGTCCTCACTCCGAGGAGCGAGGGTTTTTAGAACATAGCTGCACAACTGTGGATTGGCAGGCATAGTACACAAGTGCACTCTCTATTCCTTCCCTCTCATAGTCCGATGTGACGGGAATCCGACACGACCGGAGAGAGATCAGGCGCAAGACCGAGTGCTTAACTTGCTTTCTGAGGCACGGGGGTGGAGAACACTCAATATTGACTTAGAACTGCTCCGACCCGGGATTCGAACCCAGGACCTCAGGTTTGTAGTCGAACATGTTCACCACTAGACCAATGAGGCAGTGACATGTGATATACTTAACGGTAATGCCCATTAACGACCCATTGGTATGCACAAGCCGCCTCATTTATGAGAGAGACAGGGTTTTCAGAGCATAGATTTGATTTAAATAAAATTGAATCTAATACTTGCGTTTATTTTATTATAAAAATCATTTTAGTTTATAAAAATATATTTTTTCATTAACTAGAATAAATAGCAAATGAAATAAACGTTTTTAATATTAAAAACTCGTTTTGAACCGTTTAAAGAACATTCAGCTGTGTTAGTCTTGCTTCTATGAGTAATAGATCATAATTTATTCACTGGAGTAGTTATGAATTCATAGAAACTGTATTTAATTTACCACTAGAACAGAGCCGTGGTTTAACTAGTTAAGTATTTTTCCTTTCGCTTCTCTATGGAGCAAATCATTTTCTTTATTCTGAACTGATGGCTTCGGCCGTGGCTAGTGCCTACTGCCGTCAATTAAAGTAATAAACGTTCCGGTATTATTATATGTAGAAACTTTGATATTGTCATATCCAATTGCTGTCTTGCGCTTTTATGTATTTTTTTCCTGTAAGGAGGATAAAATCCCTACAGACTTCTGCCTTCCACCAGGGAGTATCCAACTGCCACATACTGAACCTTCAAATACCTAGGAGCTTTTCACAGCAGAGTATTACTTCTAGCTTACCCCTTTATAACCCGTTTTTAGACCTCACTTCACATCTTGATTGCCCTTTCCTTCTCTCACTTTATCATGATATACCTGACCATATTCCCACACTCTTCTGTGCCGCATGGCATACTTGGTCATTTGTCAACTTCAACCCCCCTGTGCCAAAGTTCTCGCGTCTTCATAAGCTTTGCATATTTCGGGGTATCCTCTTACCTATAAAAGTATCATTCTTAACTCCGGGCTTTTCCATTACCTAAGAGCTATTATGTAACTGTCTCTAATCTGGTCTAGTATGTTTGGCTACAGTCATGAGGTCCTGTGTTCAAGGCCCGGGTCGGGTGAATCCAAAAATCGATATAGAGCTGCCTATTAAGATTTCATCAATGTTAGCCCGAGGTTGGCTGTGTACTCCAGCCTCGGAGAGCACGTTAAGCCGTCGGTTCTGCGCCTTATATCTCTCTGGACTATAAAAGAGAAGGAATAGAGTGTGCACTTGTGTACTACGCCTGGCAATCCTCAGTGGAGCAGTATGGTAACTCTATGCTCTCAAAACCCTCTCTCCTATGAATGTGGAGGCATGTGCACAGCATTAGGATGATAATGGGATGTTACTTACTTTTTTTTACCTCGCACCATTGCACCATCGAGGCCCTCAAAAGGCTGAGCTTTCAAGGATCATACGTCTCCGGATGTCCTCTATCCTACAATAAAACCATTCGTCATTTTCCAATGGTAAAAGGGTAGATGTTAAAACCACTTGGCTGCTGAGCACCTGTTCACTTTCTTTTTTACCGAAATGCCAAAATAATAAGTTCTTCTTGTCCAAATTCCATCTCCAATTGACCGACTATTTTAAGGCTGTTTTGATTGTATTGGCCAAAATTAGTTTAATCCTCTCAGTAGTTAGCCTACAAACGTACCTTTTTATACTGATAAACTCAATTGTAATTTCACAGATAATGATGTCCTTGTAGTAATAGATCTTAAGAGGAAATTGTGATAATATTTATATATATCGACAGGCTCTACGTATAAAGAGTCAAGTATAACATCTTAATCTTGTAAGACAGGGTTTAAAAGATAAAATGTGCCCTTAACCTTTTGTGCACTTTTGCACTAATGATATGAATTTTAAGTATCAAGTTTTGATAGCTGTGGATGATTTAAATAAACGATTACATTATTTAGTAAAAGGGATGATATAATCATCAAAATTACAAGTGTAAATTGACCGTTTATACGTAGGAATCATCATACAAAGATACATTATCTTTGACAATTTTTTATCCGTGTAAAGGCAACCGTACGTATTTTCTCTAGTCGTAATTAAAGCGAAATTCTTTAAATATGAAACTTTTTACACAACACACGCTATGCAAATAATAAATACAGAGTCATTTCGTTAATTGAATTGCCTCAAATAAGGCAATTCGAAACTCAAAGCCGTTCTAATGGAAGCCATTGCCGGAATGTTTAGTAAAATATTCCTGTTCTGAAATTTCTATACGCATGGCTTTCAAAGCGTCTCTTATTATACAAATGGCATTTAAATACTCTGTAATATTGTGTATAATTGGATTAGACTTTAATTAATTTAAATTGAATGAAAAACTGTCGAGAGCAGTGGATATGGATGCATTAAACAGAACTTTTGTAAGCTACTTCTACTTTGTAACAAAGATGAAGTTAAACAAGGAGATAAAATGACACAGATACCACAAGAACTGAAAGGAGATAATATACCATATGACCTGTCAAGAGATAGACAGATACCTCCTCAAAACATCATAAAACCACATAACTACAATAACAAAATTGTTGATAGAAATGTGAAATAGCTTGAGGTTTATATAGAGATATGGTTTTTATAGACAATAATACTAGACTGAATAAAAGAAAACTTGATGAGTTGAAAGTGAATCCTTATGAAAAAATAGAGAAGCCATCAAATACGGAACACAAAAAATTTGAAACGAATCTTTTCCATGTCATCGGAATGCTTCCAGCTCCAAATCGTGAACAAAATTATCTTCTCCAATGAGGGGGGCATAATGAAAAAAAAGATTTATTGTCTTTAATTCTAATTTGCATACGTTCTATAAAAGGACAGATAAATGAATGATGTGTCTAAGAGGATAACCTTAAAGCACGCAATCTGTTAAAGAAACAATTGTGGTAACAAAATACCTACCTGAATATAAAAAGGGACAATAATTGTTATATTATAAACTTTGAATGTTTCTTTGGTTACAGGGAAACGCAGCTTTTTGTCTCATCATATAAGATAGATATGTTATATATGTAAATAAAATTAACGTGTAACTTTTTTGTGGATTCTTCTAAATCTTTGGATTTTAACATAACTTAAGCCTACTTCAATAACAAACATACATACATAACATCACGCCTCATTCCCATAAGGATAGGCAGAGACCACGTCCTTCCACTTGCCACGATCCTTGCATATCTCCTTCGCTTCATTCATTCTTATTAAACCTGTCATACAAGTTCATCTCTCTTGACTCATAAATCCTTTTTGTCAGTCTCCTTTCACTCATTCTCTCTACATTCCCAAACCATCGAAGCATACCTTTCTCAATTTTAGTCATTTTTATACCACAACGTTCTCTTATCACACTATTTTTTACCCTGTCACTCAGTTTTAATCCACACATACTTCTGAACGCTCTCATCTCTACCGCATTTATTTTACTTTTGTGATTCTTCTGCCATACCCAACTTTCACTACCATACATAAGTGTTGGCATCAACACTCCTGCATGCACAGCCGGTCTGGCCCTGAGACACCATCTGGCTATTCGTAAAGGCGTGCAGAGCACCACTTACTATATTCCCGGCATTCGCTCTTTTTTCAATATCACTTTCACATGTTGCATCTTTTATAAATTTATATCCCAAATATACAAATTCTTTCACCTCTTCCACTCGATCCCCATCTGTCAAAATATTGCCATTCATCATAGATTCATCTGTTTCAAAAAGCATAACATTCATTTTGTTTACATTCACTTTCAATTCTTTCCTTTTCAAAGCTTCATTCATAATATTTACCATCTCCTGTAGCTCATTAGCAGATGATGCAAGAATTACTTGATCATCAGCGCAGAGTAAACATTTGACGAGTAATTCATTCTTTCTTAATCCATACATACTTTCTTTAAAATCTGTCAAAAAGTTATCCATGAATAGGTTGAATAGGCATGGTGACGCAACACATCCCTGTCGAACACCTCTTTCGTCTATTCTGACAGAAGCACTGGAGCCTTCATAGAGAGACTTCAATGCTTGAATCAGATTACCGATCTCCCCATACGTAGATAACGTTGACCACAGCTCATTCCTCACCACTCGATCATAGGCTACTACGTCAATAAACAATGTTTTATTAGCTTAACTTCTTTTTCTATCTACGAAGTAGTCCTTCAAATTATAGAATGATTTCTCAATAAGCTTTCTTTTGATAATAGATTGGAAGTTATTAAGTGATATCTTTGTTACGTCTTCTGGCAGTTTGTTATAGAAACTTATACAGTTACCCTTAATTTATAATACAAAATGGCACTTGATTGACATTTTATCTTAAGAAATATTGTGATAAGAGAACGTTGTGTTATAAAAGAAGATGTATATGTAGATGAATATTGACAAAAAGGATGTATGAGTCAAGAGTGAATGCGACAGTTGGAAGGGAAAGACCAAGGCGAACGTTTCTGGACCAAATCGAGGACATTTTAAATAAGGGCCAGATCAAGAGTACTCTAAACCGGCGAACTTGTATGAAAGGTTCAATGAGAATGAAAGAAGCGAAGGAGATGTGCAAGCATCGTGGCAAGTGGAAGGACGTGGTCTCTGCCTACCCCAATGGGAATGAGGCGTAATGCTATGTATGTATATCTTTTGAATGGAATGTCCCATTTTAATCATTTAAAAAATATTTTACAGGTATGGAAATGGTCTTTAATAAAGTATTTAAAAGGGTGAGGATTAATACAGAGGTATGAATAATATGGTTTGATTACTGTCGCCACTTTTATTAAATTTTAAAATATAAAAAAGTAGTTATACTGTCATAACTACAGCAGTTGGATGTATGGTATCGCAGACTTTTTTGTAGATCTTAGTAATTTCTATAATATTGTAGAACGTTTTTTTGTTCTATCTTCAATAGTTTTCGGAGAGCACGTTGGGTTACATTAATGTATTTTTATTAGGGATCCCTATTTTTTTTTAGATAGTAATATAGCCTATGTCACTGAGTGAAAATGCAGCTTTCTAATGCTGAAATTTTTTTTCAATTGGTCTAGTACTTTTTGTATGAAAAGTTATAATACCTTATGAAAGAGTTAGGGATTCTCATCTAAAGGGATTATGAACTCTGCTTTATATCACAGGGATATAATTGATGAAAATTTCGCAAACAGCTTTACTCCCTAATACCTATAGCATCATAAACAATCCTAATTGAATTTATTGCCTTGTATAAACACCGAGGGGCTTATGAACTTTGACAAAAGGTGACAATTACACGTAAAGCCATATACTGATTTACATTTTTAATTGTGTTATGCCTTGTGTTTATATTAATAAGCAATCCAATATAATGTATGTCAGGCATGTTGTTATTAAAAGATACAACTAGTAACGTAATGTTAATAAAGACAGTAGACCTGGGTTTCTAAGATTCCCAATGGTAGAACTCCTAAGTACCAGGGCAGATTGCGTCTGACTTCTCACTGGATAGCTTTGTAGGCGCGATGTTCTCTAATGAGAGGTGCTGGGCGGGAGTGGCCCTCTTCTATGAGACGATCATCTTACTGAAGGAGGCCCACGAACGAAAGAGGGAGATTGCAATGGATGCTCCCTCATACCACCGGAGGAGGCGGGCTACAAGGCACCGTCTGTAAGTGTAAGTCCTTCCATCGTCAAAAATCGAATGTCGATGAATGCGAAAGTTGAACCCCTGATGCTTCATTAATGGATGAAGAGGGTTCCGCTGGGTTTTAGTGGGTATTGCGAGGTCTGATTGTTCGCCGTGTCCCACACTCCTGACACACAGTCAGTGCCAGTGCATAAAAGCATTTCCCAACGAAAAAAAAGGGCAGATTGGATCAAATGATCCTCTGTCCACTAAAGTATGGGGAGGGTATCGCCGGGTTAAGGTGGGTATTCTGGCTTACTGCCAGCGAATCCCACACTCTCGTTTAGATTATGTCTGAACGGGGTGCGTAAATACACTTCCCAGTGTGTAAAAAAAGGAGCTAATTGGAAAACGGGTGCTCAAAACAGGTATCAATGGAAGATGTTGAAAGAGACTATATATATAAAGAAATAAAAAGAAATCTGTATCTGTACTTTCATCTTTTTTGAACTGACTTCAAATAAAAGAGGAGGTTATCAATTCGTTTGTTTTTTTTATGTTGTTTTTTATGTTTTATTTTTTTTTAAATGAAAGTTGGTGCTCGTCATAGAGTCTCATTTTTTTTAAATCCATTTCTGATAATGGCATCCATGAGAAAACTGGATAAGTATTAAATTTGCATTTAGCATGTGCGCGACAAATGGACGAATAACTCAAGATTACGCCAACCGATTTCGATGATTCTTTTTTTATTGGAAAGGATATACTTCAAGGTTTATTTTGTGATAGTTTGATTAGGTTCTGATTATGGATTAAATGACAAAGTGACGGAACTCTTCAATTCTTAGGAAAAAATGAATGATACTCGACAAAATCTTCTATAGGCTATCCAGATATTTGAGTTGCCTACCGTAACTTCGGTATGGTCAAGTGCTAGTCGTAGTTAAATATGAAGATCAATGGAACTCCTCAACGGCTTACAGTAAGAGTGTGATTTTTGGCAAAATCTATAACTGTCTGTAATCAAATGCCAATGATCTTATGTTTGTTGCTGCATTGCAAT